>VWZI01020604.1:1181254-1237066 GCA_013396835.1 Psilopogon haemacephalus | reverse complement strand
CCGGTCCCGCCCTGTCCCGCAGTGCCGGGACGCTGCCGCCTCTCGCCCGGCCCGGGCCGGTCCCGCCCTGTCCCGCAGTGCCGGGACGCTGCCGCCTCTCGCCCGGCCCGGGCCGGTCCCGCCCTGTCCCGCAGTGCCGGGACGCTGCCGCCTCTCGCCCGGCCAGCCAATGGGAGGCCGCAGAGGGCGGTGCTGCCGGTTCCCGTCGGCCCTGTCGCGGGGCGGCGGCGCCATGTCGGTGGCCTTCGTGCCGGAGCGGCTGCGCGGCAAGGCGGAGGTGAACCAGGAGACGCTGCAGCAGGTGAGCCTGGGGAGCGGGGCCCGGCACGATCCTCCCGGCTCGGCTGAGGCGGAGCTGGTCCCGCCCGCCGCCGCCTCCGCCTCGGTCTGCGGCGGCAGCGGCAGACGCGGGGCGGGCGGTGACGACGCGCTCCTGTGCCCTAGTTGCTGGAGGAGAACGACCAGCTGATCCGGTGCATCATGGAGTACCAGAACAAGGGCCGGGCCGCCGACTGCGTGCAGTAAGTGAGCCGCTGGGGCCCGACCCGGCCCCGCGCTTCCTCCTCTTCCTCCTCCCCGACCCGGCACCGCCAGAGCCGCAGAGGCCCCCGAGGCTGACGCGAGTCGAGCGCGGTCCCCGCTCTTCAGAGCCAGGAAAATGAAGGTGTCCCTTGAGAGGCTTCCCGAGAATCGTTGTCACAAACCCGCAACGCACGAGTGCCGTTGCACTGAGCGAATGCGATGCCTGCTCCGCCTTGCCCAGGGTTTCGTTCCGTGTCCGAGTGCGAACCATCCCTTCTGGGTGGACTTTTCTTCCCCGCCTCGGTGTGTGAACACCGAGCAGTGCTTACAGAGGAGGGAGGGAAGTCAGCCTGTGGCTCCGCCGCGGTTCAGCTCTTCAGCTTGCGGAGGTCGTGGCTGGCAGACAGGCTGACAGCAGCTTCTGACCGAGCGACTGCAGAGCTTTGTCATGTGCCCCTGGGCTGCTTGATGCAGCTCCGCATCTCTTCAGTGTTTATCAAAGCTCCTACTGTGCTAGCAAAGGTGGTCAGATTGATGTTCAGAGTGCTTTAGACCACGGACAAGATATGGAGATGTTTGCCTTGTGTTATTCATAGCTTGCTATTTCTTTCCCTGACAGCAACTGCTGATCAGATTACAGAAGCAGGTAGTGAAGGGTGTCGTTTGTTAGAGGAGGACACGTCCCAGCTCTTCTGTTTCTTCCTGTCATAGGTACCAGCACATCCTGCACAGAAACCTCATTTATTTAGCTACAATCGCTGATGCGACGCCACCCAGCACGCAGAAGACTGCAGACTGACTGCGCCTGCCTGGCCACGGGCAGGGCTGCTGTCAGAGCCCCACCTTGAGCCTTGAAAAGCAGCGAGAAAGTCATCCATACTTGTATGTACAAACACGGAAGTAGTATTTGATGTAACAGCAGCCTGGCTTCTTAACCCTTTGCTGCACACGGACCTCTAGGGTGATGGGTCCCACTTCCTCTACCGTACTCCATGTGTGTATGCTCAGAAAACAGCCTGGCTGCCAGCACGGCACTGCCAGGGCTGCCTTTGGAAGAGCCTGCTGCAGTGGCAGCCACCTGCAAACTCTGGCTTTATTGCAGTGAATCTGCACTTGACACAAAAATGTCAGGTTGGGAGGTCAGGTGAGAATATCCTGCTGCACAGCCAGCCAAAGAGGAACCAAAACCTGCACTCAGAAAGGGATCATCTCCCTAAGGGTATAGCCAGAGTATATCCAGACACACTCAGGGAGCTGGCACTGAGGACTCCTTAGGCAGATCCCATGCTAAGGGGAGAAGATCTGACTGCCAGGCTTTGTGGAGAGAGCCCTTTCCATAGCAGGACTCCATTGCTACCCTCGCCTATTGCTGGTCAGTCTCTGACTCTGGAGAGCTGAGTTCTCCAAGGAACCTCCTGGGCCTGGAGCCACCAGCTGCTGTCTGAAGCTATCAAGCTGATCTTTATCAGCTCCTAGCAATCCTCAGCCCCTGCTGTTTGAAGCAAAGGCTGTGTTGTGAGGCTGTACAGCAGTGACTTAGTGAAACAGCAATGTCTAGGAAAGATTGGGACTGCTGCAGAAGGGAGAAATGGAGCCTCTATCTCAGTGAGAGGACTGTGTCTGCCCCAGCTGTGCCACAGCTCTTCCTTTTTGCTGGGCATGCTCTGTGCTACAGACTGTAAACAAGTAAATTCTTGCAAAACCAAAACGGACTCCTGTGGTTCCTGGGTATTGGTCAGCTGCCTGCTTGTGTGCTCTGAGCCAGACGAGTACAGCTGGGACGGTGATGAACAGCAGCTAGCTAATAGCCTTGGTCCCACTTCTGTGGGAGCAGGAGGGAGCTGACTTTTGCTCACTGTCATCATCAGTACCTTCAGTGGCTAAAAACTAAAGTAGCTTGGTTTTGGCAACATCCATCTGCAGTGCCAGTTCAGAGCCACTGCTGAGGCAGTTTCTGGGTCAGGGTTCTTTGGTGCAGTCTACCTGAAGCAGCAGCCTTAAAGATGCTTCAGACTGTACAGTGCATGAAGGTCAGGCTTACGATTAAGTAGGCAGTTGACACTTTCAAACTCTTAAATAATCCCATGTTAATGAAATAAGATCTTTGTTACAAACCAAAGTTACAGTTTAGTTTAAGGTGCTGCTTGTTTTCAGCAAGGTGCATATTTTAACCAGGTCTGACCTATTAAATGTTTATCTTTAATAAAGCAAATCGTTGACTTGTACAGAAGCTTTCAAATACAAAATGTACAGTTCCAGTTCAGAAGCCTCAGCTGGTCACAAGAAGCACTGCAGTAAGGGTAAGTTAACTAAGCACCAAACCCTTGCACTTGGCAGTGTAAGTGAAGGTTAATGGCAAGACTCGTTTGCCAAGTGCAACAATTCTCAGGATTCCCAGTGTTCAGAACAGGTCGGAAGCAGAGGACAGAGTAGCACCTACGTGGTCATAATGCAGACACTTGGGGTTTGCAACTGACTGGCGCGGCCCCGGGGCCTCGCCGCCCTTTGTGACCAGGAGCAAACTGCAACAACTAGAGAACGGTTTTGGCACTTGTTAGGAAAACTTCAAACCAACTTCCATTTTGGTCTTAGTAGAACAACCTTACAGTAAGTACAACCAAAGGGAGGGTTTAACACTAGAGCTAAATGACGAGGCCTAGGAAACTCAAACCCATTCATCGAGTTAAATAACCACGAACACCTTCAGCAGAGGGTCCTCAGAGCAGTACAGACCATGGACAGTTTACAGACAGAAGCCACACTGATTGTGCAAAGCACAGTACTGTAAAAACTATGTACAGCAAACAAACCTCTGTAAACATGGGAAGGATGACTCTCAGAAAAGGTGGTGACAAGATCATAAATACAGGCAACATTGGCATCCTCAAACAGCACAGAAGGAACGATGCGGGCCCGCGGGGACAGCCCTCACCAAACAAACAACGAAAGGTGATAGCTGGGTTTGAAATAACCCCAACGTTTAATAGTTTTAGTGTTGTGTGTACTTCCTCTATAGCATGGAGTTCTTTCTTTTTTTGGTATCTTTAGGTAGAGATGTACTCAGTTTGTATAAACAGAAGCAGATGTGCTTTGTCTTTGTTGGAAAACCGTGTGGTTAGAACCAAGAACCCATCTCGCTAGTTAGTTAACATATTAGAATGATATGACTTAAGAAAAATACAAAAATAAGATTAATACTGTCAAAACTCTTATAGCAGAAAATATTGTGGTTTTTAGACTCTTTCCAAGATGAAATATGAAAATTTAAATAAGCTCTAACTATATAAAGACTCTTCTGTAATCTCAGTTGCTGTACAGTGGGATAGCTATACACATATTTACCATGGTTTAAGCACCAGTCGCTCTCACGGATCCACTTTGGTTGGAAGATGATTCCCAATTCCACAGGTTCACTTAATGGCACATACTGACTGCAAGGAATTACTTTATCCTCTAAAAAAAAAAAAAAAAAAAAAAAGTTCTTCTAACTAACTGCTACCCCACCTTTCAGTTGAGTTATCTTCTGAGCCAGCTCACAATTTTTAAATTGGCTGTAGCATCTGAAATAAGACTATAAACCTCTGCAGGGAGGCTCTGGGGCTCTGCTTCGAGGAGCACTGTGTGGATAATGCCTTTAGCCAGAGGAAGCAGCAGGGAATGCTGCGTTTCCCAGCGTCAGGGTACCCACACAGAGGCCCTCTGCAAGCAGCTCTGGTGTCTGACACAAGGCTGAGCAATGCTGCTGATCTTACCTAGAGTAAGGCAACTACCCCAGAACTCCACAACTGTGCAACGGTTTCACACAGAGCTCAGGTGTGTGGCACCAAGAGCTGCTGCTGGGCTTCCTTTCAAGGAGCTGCCCCAGGCCCTTTCTGGGGAATACAAAGGCTACAGCATGTCCAATCTGAACAGTGTTGAGCAGAGAGACCACTATAGATTTGCTTCAACATCTTCCCTTAGTTTCAGTAAGATGTTTAACTATAAATCTATATGAAAAATAGCTATAAAATACAGTGTTTCTTGGATGCTCATCCTTCAGCAGTAATTTAAAAAAAAGAAAAAAAGGAAAAAAAAAAGAAAAAGTTTTGAAAGTAAAGGCCATAGACACATTTTAAAAGCATTTCTACATCACAGTTTTGGGCTGTCTGGTGTACATCAAACATTGGCCATGTTTGCTCAGCACTGTAAATCAGAACTCAAGAGTTTGCATCTCTCACCCCAAGGCCCTCGATTCCAGGTTTAAGGAGCTAAGCAGGCTGAGCCGGCGCACAGCCCTGGAGCTGTGTCGCCAGCCGCGCTCTGGCCCCGTGCTGCACTCGCCGCTGGCCAGCAGTCAGTACTGGTGCAGGTAGGATGGTCTGCGCTCGTGCTTGAGCGGGAAGGATTTGAAGCCCTTGTTGATCTGCTTGTGCTGGGCAGCCTGCTGCGACTGCGACTGCTGCTGCGCGTAGGCGAAGCTGGAGGAGATGCCTGCCGCCGGAGCACAGTCGCTGGCCGCTGCCCACATGGGGGACTGCAGCAGCTGCATGGTGTCGCTCCACTGCCCCACCGGGCTGCTCAGCGGGTACAGAGCCGCGCCCTGCCCAGGCAGCGTGCTGCCGACAGAGGAGGTGTGCTGCCACGGTGCCTTTGGTGGCCAGGTTTTGGTTTTGTTATCCTGAGAACACAAAGAGAGTTGTTTCAGGGGGGAGGTTGGTTTCCAGGGCGTTGTTGTTGGTTTAGGACCAAAATACCTCTTTCTTGAGACAATATTCAGCACACCAGCTTATGGCCTCCCAGTCACACAATTGTTTGGGTTGGAAAAGCCCTCTAGGATCATCGAGTCCAAGCATCAACCCAACACCACCATGACCATCAAAACATGGCCCCAGGTGCCATGGCCATACATTTCTTAAAGACCTCCAGAGATGGTGACTCCACCACCTCCCCGGGCAGCCTGTTCCAATCCCTCACCTCCTCTTAGGGTATTTTCAGGTTACTCATTTGTTTGCCAGCAGAATCCATGGCAGTGCAGAACTCCCAGTTCTGAGAACACCTCCCCGTTGAAAAATCTCCTCTTCACCTCTCCACACCGCCTGACACACAGCCCCTGCCAGGCAGGCAGTGACTCTGGTGGTGCTGTGGCTCTCCCTGCACAGACCATCAGCACCGACTGTGCCCTCTCTCAGCCTCACTCAAAATGCTGGCCTTTGGGCCAATTTCTGCTACAAGGGAAAAATCTGATTTCCAGTTCTGACAGCTGCACTTGGCCACCTTGACAAAGGCCCCTGGCCCTAGCTGAGAGCTGGACTTAAGCTGAGGAAACGGAGATGCTATTCCAGCTGTTCTCCTAGGCTAAACCACCCCAAAGTCCCATCAAGAAAAGCTGCTAGGCAAAGCCATTTTCAGCTTACCTGATTACGGTCATCTGCTGCAGAAAGCAGAGGTGGTGATGGTAGAGTACTGGGTTCCTGTTCACCACTACTGTGTTTTCTGCCCAAAAATAGAGGATCAGTTGTTATTCTTTCCTTCTTTGTAAGTAAGCTGTCCACATGAATCTGCCACCAACGCAGCATCCAGAACAGACATTTGTGGAAGAGGTAAAGAGTGGCAGGTCTTTCCCAGCCCCCTGTGCTTAGCTGACAAGTGGCTGTTTGCACAGCTGCTCACTTGTACCAGAAGACAGCCCCTCACAGAATGCCATTTGGGAATCCCTAGCATCAAAGTCCCTACACTGATCCATGCCAGCAGTGCAGCACACAAACTGCCCTTTGTGTAGCCTACTCTGCTGAGTAGGGAATTCCTTGGGGTGGCTATCACATGAAGTCAGCAAAGCAAGGAGAGTTTAATGTATTTCTGTTCACTCTGCTCACCTTCTCTGCTTCACAGCAGCAACAAGATCTGGCCCTGAGAACATGGAGAACAAGCTGTCCCCATTAGCTGAGGAGGTCTCATCACTTGAGCTGGCAGAGTCCCCTTGAGTACCAGACCAGCTATTTGTCACATCACTGCAAGACAAAAAGTTGTCTTAGTCCTTGTATTGAGCCTGGGCCAGACCCTTCACCCCTGTTACTTCTGCTGAGGCTTTGTCACAGGCAACATCTCAGAGCACAAAGAAACCTCAGCACTCTGTAAGATGTTCAAGTCACACAAAATTACTTTCATTTCTTTACTTCTGAGTGACCACATCAGCTGCTTTACCTGTCAGTTGAGTGTTCTACTGAAAGCATTAGAGCAACAGCAAGTGCCTCTCCTGGGCAGCAAGGACAAACAAAGTGATACTTGGGTTTTCAATCACCTTAACTGCCCAACTGAGCTAGAGCACATTCTGGTCCTACTGGTTTGGAGCTAGCTGAAGAGTCATAGCCACAGCATTATGGACAGAGGACCTTGCAACACTTCTGCTGTCAGCAATGGCTGTGATTTGGAAGAGACTAAGCACCGCCAGTGCACCTTCTGGTAGGTACCTGATAGGGCAGCAAGACTAAACAGGCCGAGATCAGTCAGGCTCTGCACCTTTGACAGCATCAAGGTTTTCAACATGCTGCACAGAAGCTGCTGTCAATGAGCCTGTACCAGAAAGGCCTGGCTTCCTCTGCCTGGCTCCAAACACTCCACTCTAAAGCACCCAGGTGAGTGCTCCCGGAGGTGCTGGGGTCTCTCGCTCCTGACACAACCTGTCAGCTTCCAGCACTCCTGGGCTGCAGCATGGCCCAGACTGGTAGTACCAGAAAGGCAGACTGTGCCAGCTCTTACCCCCGGGCTGCAGCGTGGCCCAGACTGGTGTACCTAAAGGCAGACTGTGCCAGCTCTTACCCCCAGGCTGCAGCATGGCCCAGACTGGTGTACCTAAAAGGCAGACTGTGCCAGCTCTTACCCCTGGGCTGCAGCGTGGCCCAGACTGGTGTACCTAAAGGCAGACTGTGCCAGCTCTTACCCCTCTGTGAAGTAGTCTGGGAAGGGCCAGGTTTTGTGAGGGTCGTCGGGCAGAGGCCAGTTGGCGCGGGCGTGGCCGGGCCGGCGGACGTGCTGCGCTTGCCTCTTCTGTTGCATAGCCTGGTTGACCCCGGCCACGTAGCGGGCAAATTCTGGATCAGAGCCAACTGCAGGACAGGAACCAACATGTCAGCTGATGAGGTTCAGCCATCTCTGCTGCGCTTACCCCCTCCTCATTCGATCCTTCAGGCTCGGCCACGGCCCACAGAACCTAACACCATCCACGCCTGGATGGCAGAGGTGACCCTCACCCCGGGCCCTGGCACTCCATCAGGAAAGTAGTCTTTGTCACTATGATCAGGTCCAACATCCCATCAGCAGAAAGTGGTGGAATTAAAGCTTTCACTCTGATCCAAGCTCAGAGAGTTAAGACTATCCCAGTTATCACAGCTGATTCCAGACTGCAATGCTGTTGACAGCTCTGCCGTGACCAAGAAATGAGAATCTCAGACTGATCACATCTGGACATACAGCCCACAAATTGCCTGTTTCCTACAAAAAACAGACAACAATTTGGAAAACACCAAGCACCAAATCCAGGTACACACCAGGCAGAGCTTTATGTAGATCAAAAGGAAAATGCTAAAGAACTAGAATGGCTTCCAGATGCTAAGAATGCCACTCCTCTGCATGGGTGCATCTTCTGCCCAGCACATGCCTGCACTTGGTGCTCAGTGAGCAGCATTTTATCCTCCCCTGAGGGCTATGATAATCCTTAAGAGTGTGCCAAAGGCACCTCTAAGTAAAATGATGCTAATGCAAACTTACAATTAAGGACCTTTTGCCAGCATAACCACAGCAGCCCTCTTTGCCAGCCTAACCACGGCGCCCCTCTGCCTTATGAACTCTGCTAACTGCTCAACTTAGTTGAGAAAACAGTTGAGAACTCTCAGAACCGAGTCAGACGAGCTGCTTTCTGAGGCACCTACATGTGGGTGCTAATGAATGCAGGAAGCAGGTTCCTGGGCTGAGTAAAGCTTCTGCTGCCGGTTCTGGTGCTGCCTCCCTCCAGGCATTTCTCACAGATGCATGCTGCAAAGCTTTTGCAGCTGTGTTCCAGGACAACAGAAATTACATTGACAAGACCAGGGATGTGTAAGCTATTCTTAGTGCTATTAGCAGAAGGATTCATTCATCTCCTTACAACCCACAATCAATTTCATAGTCTGCTTGCTTATGGCTGTAAAATTTTAATCTCAGTTCATCTTTGACAATAATCCCTCCACGATTCCAATCTCTTGGTGGTTCCAACCACATGGCCCTTGCTATTTAGTCTCTAATCCTCCACCACCCAAGCTTGTCACTGCAGTAACAGCTGTAGAACAGGAACCAGTATGACTCTCACAGACCTGCCCAGTAATGGAGGGGAAGTGAAGGGATATGTCACCTCCAGCCTGCAGCACTGGTGAGGGGCAGGAAGTTTGAGGAGAGGTAAAATATGCAAGTTCAAGGGGCTGGTTTTAAACAGCTTCACAAATTAACAATAGGGGGAACATCACCTGTAAGGGTCTTTATCAGTTACTTGGATGTGGTCCATAAAGGAAAGGTCAGAACTCCTGCACCTGGGGCAAGAAGCAATGTTCCCCCTCTTATTAATTAACCAAAGTTGTTTGTACTTTAGTCCAGCTTCTGTTAGCCAGACACACAGACATACTAGCATCTGCTTGCCTTCATTAGGACCCTGGCACCCAATGGGCAGCACCGGGAAATGGCAGCTCTGGCTAGCAACATTTAACAGCATTTTTTGTAAAACAACCCCAATGAAAGCCACCAAGAAAGGAAGAGACACAGACCTGCAGGGTCAAAGGGCAAGATTTCTCCCAGCATCCCAAACACTCCATCAGTTTGGTCACGATTTGGCCACGTGTTGTTTCTAGGTCCTTGTGGTTTCTGTCCTAGCATCTCTGACATCACGTTGTCCATATAGCTGCTCACAAGACCCAAGCTGTACAAATCGGAGCTTAAGTCTGAAAAGCCAGGGTTGTTCCACTGGTTTATGTGAGACAAACCAGCTCCAACAGCTTGGGCTGGCTGCTGTGAGGAATTAGTCAGCCATTTGGCAGGAACGCGTTGCTGTGGTCCAATAGGTTGAAGCAAGTGTTGGTAATACTGCATCTGCTGCTGCTGCTGCTGCTGCTTTTGTGACTGCTGCTGCTGAGACAGGCCTGGCTGAGGAGGGTGCAGCTGTGTGTGAGAGACAGCCTGCGGCTGCTGCTGCACCATGGCCGCTTTCTGCTCTGGTGCTGTGCAGGAGGCAGCAGAGTTCCTTCTCTTCACCATTGGGGAGGTCTGCTGGGACTTGCCCATGTTAAACCCCGACAGGAAATCAATCACATCCTGCATCTCTTGGTCAGTGGGTAAGTTCATGCCCTTGTCATCCTTGCCATCATCCGGCTTGAAGAAGTTGTCCCTTCGCTCCCCCAGGAAGCCGTTGGGCAGGGGGCTGCCTGTGCTCTGGGCTGCCTGCAGGGGCTCACTGGGCCGGGGGAAGCTGCCGATGCTCAGGATGCTCTGCAACCGCGCGTCCGCGCCCGCGGGCAGCTTCGCCTTCTCCTCTGAGCCGGAGCTTATGAAGACGTTCTTGGAAGGTGTGCTGGGGATGGAGTAACTCCCAGTGCTGTTTGCATTGCTGCAGGAAGCTTTTTTTGTAAACCGTGAAGTCAGTTTGGAGAAGGTCTTCTGCAGGCCACCCGAAGGCTTGCTTCCGTTCCCGGATGGCATGTCTGCTTGGTTCCCAAAATCTGAGATCTCACGCTGCAGCTGGATCTGAATACAAGGCAAAGCTTGCTCCCTGCAGCAACACAAACACACACATCAAACCACCCAATGCACCACTCAGCTTGCACTTGGGTAAGAACGAGTGGAAGAAATTAATCCAGAGACTATCGAGCTCATCAGCTGCGTCTTAGAATTACAGAATCAGCCAGGTTGGAAGAGACCTTCAGGCTCATCCAGTCCAATCTATCCCCCAGCCCTATCCAATCAACCAGACCATGGCACTAAGTGCCCCACCCAGGCTTTCCTTCAACATCTCCAGGGACAGCGACTCTACCACCTCCCTGGGCAGCCCATTCCAATGCCAATCACTCTCTCTGTGAAGAACTTCCTCTTAACATCCAGCCTGAACCTGCCCTGGCACAGCTTGAGGCTGAGTCCACTCCTGTTAACACAGCAGCTCCAATTGTTACTGGTATCTGCAAGAGCATGAACTGCTTTCTAGCCCCTAGGGCATCTGAATTGTGCTTCAAGACTTCAATGCAGACTAATTTCATGTAAACCAAGTATCTCTGTGAGAAAGAAACAAGCACATTCATACAGCTGGAAGAGCTGCTGGTCTTAGAAAGACTGCTCTAGCTCTATCTATCTCCACTAGGTACTTGGGACAACTGGCATTTTCTCAGTCTCAGTTTAAGTGCTGCTTCCCCCCACTACTATCAAATTCCTGAGTACAGATCTCTCAGCAGTGACGGGTTTGTTCAAACGAGGCAAGAGGAGCAGGAGGCTCAAGAGAAGATGTACCTTCCTTCCTTCCACCTGTGGATGTCAAACACAGCAGTATAGAGCACATCTACTAGTCCCAAAGTCTTCTCGGGATCCAGACTCCTCTGTAGCAAAGACATGGTTGCTGGATCTTCTTTCAGACACCTGTAATCAATAAGTGTCTCTTAAAGATCAGTTCTTTTAGGATTTTTTTACATTGAACAATTCTACCCTGCTGGTCAAGTAATGAAAGGCCAATCCATGCAGCCTTGACTGCTCCTATGAGGTGTCCCTGCTGAAGGCAGGGCAGTGTAAGAATGCCTGGGGGTTCCTGAAGCAGGCACCTGCAGTCCCAGCTCCCTTCAGCTGTTGAATGCAGAGCTAATCTCACTGCAGTGTGAAGTGATACCATTTACTCTAAAATCATGACTGAGGATCAGTTCCTCAGCTGAGCAGACACAATTCAGGCAGATGTCAGAAATAACAAACCCACAAAGCCCATTGCTGGAGATGGGCAGAAGCATTTCACTGAGCCTGCCCCTGCACTGGCTGCACTCTGGAGTCCTGTGCCTGACAGCCTCCCCGTGGGAAATGACTCAGCACACCCAGCAGCCTGGGGAAGGTTTGACTGAGCTGTGAAGATCAGCCAGGATCAGTGAATTCTCCTCACCAATGGCATGGAATCTGAGGTGAGATCAGAATAACCTCCAGCTAGACACATTGGCCAAGTCCTGGCGGAGCTCCTCCAGCAGAGGAGCAAGGCAGCACCCTGGCTGTGTCAGCAGGAGGAGCTCTTCCAGAGCACACAAAGCCTGGCTCCCAGCACTCTCCTCCTTTGAGGTCCTTCATAATAGGGCAATTTACGCGAAGAGAGGAGTGCCAGTTGGAGTGCAACTAGAGATGCGTTTGGGCACACAAGCTATGGGCTGAGCCCCCTCGGTACCATGGGTAACAGGCTGGCTTACAGGGCTCAGATGAATGAGCTGTGTTGTGTTGAGATTCCTAACACTGAGTCCTCCAAAGCAGGAGAGAAAGGAAGTGTTCTCATTCCAACTGATTGTCTCAAAAGGAAGGAAACCCTCCCCTAAGCGGCAGCTTCCATCCCACCACTCTTTCCTAGGCAGAGACAGTGTCTGGTGGAATGTGCAGCTCATGCCAGTTCCTGAAGAACAAAAAAAGCTAAAAGCTCTCATTAATCCCATCGAATTCCTGGCCTTCCTCAGGTAACAGCTGTGAGGACCTGCTGGGGAGGAGCGGAACAGGAATACTACAGCATTTATGATTTTTTTCAAACCTCCTCTTTTATCACCAAGCTCTTCCTTTTCAAGTGTATTTCAGTGGCCCAGCTCTGCCTCTTCTGCTGCCTCCAGAGGCAGCAGCAGTACAAAGACCGCTAAAGCACAACTGTCACAACAGCAGCACTCGAACAGCTCTGGAGAGGGGAGCTGGAGGAAGATCTGCCAGAAGTGCAGAGTGCTCTCTTCCACTTGCACGGCAAAGTTTTCAATCACAGCTAGCAGCAGCATCTGCAACACAGGATTCGTACTTACCAAGTTGATGGAACTTGCACCACAATTCTGGAGCCTTCTAAACTGATCTGAGGGGCGTAGGCTTCTTTATTTTCAATCTGTGCTGTGTCCACAACCACCTGGCAAAGAAAAGGGCAATTATTTTCAGAATTAGTTCAAGTTCTTTCATCACCCCTGTAGTCAAGATGCAATAGTCTCACCTCTCTGCCATGCTACAGGTGGAAAAAACTACCAGATCAAACCAAACCAACTGACATAATCACTTCAAGCTAATTTCTGTTTCAGTGTCTAAAAAAAAGCAGAAAGAATACCAAGTGCTCAGTCTGGTACAGGAACCTCTACTTCATTCTCAGTGACACACTGCAGTTACACCTCACTGTAGGTTACCAGCTGCTTCACCCACCAGCTGCTCACCACCCAGGCTTTTAGAACAGCCCTTTCATTGGAGAGCTTCGGTGCTCATTTAACAGCTCCCAAACACCTCATTACCAACAGAGTGAAGCAGTTTCAAGGCAGTGCATGGCAGGATACAGACCAGCAGCATCCAGCCTGAAGCCTTTCAGGCAGCTCACAGTTCCTAACACACCAACAGCCTCCAAGCCCAGACTACCAGCATCCCTCTGTTCTACCCAACGGACCTGTACTGTTACTGAGTCCTTAGAAAAGGGACTGCTCAATTTGTTGAATTCTAAGCCCTCTGTAAGACCTCCTGAAGATACACAGAAGGTGAAAGTCTGGAAAATTAACTTCCTGTCCTGGCCCTCTCTTTTTATGGAACTGAGAAGGAATGGATTCACTTCAGCTTCATCGAAAGTTTAAACCCAGGGACAGCCAGTTCCATATTTGGGTTGTGCTTTCTGCTGTTGTCCAGTCTGCATGGGTTGGCCTTTTTCATCATTTCCATAATTTCCTATTTTGGTCATGCTGAACCAGCAGCTTTTTGGCAGCACTCAGCAGTTCCTGCTTCAGTGACTAGCAGATTAACTGCACCATTTATCCTTGAAATGGCAAAAAGTCCTCTGTTAGAAATAAGCCTCAGGGGATATTCCTGGCTTTTCTGCAGTCATCCTGCACTGGTTCTACTTCTAACTGGTTGTCTACTGCTGGTTATGAAGAAACATGCAACATGAGTAACAGTCAGGGATTCTCTTTTCTCTCTTGCTTTAGCAAAATCACTCCATGACTTCTTTGACACAAATATTTCCCATCTTTTAGGTATTTTAGCATAAGGCCTTAGTTTTCTTCCAGCTGATTGTAAGGTCCCACACAAGTTTATTTCAACCTGTCAGACTTGCCTGAGCACAGTGACGAGGTCCCATGCCATGGGCCACACACAGAAACACCTCTCACTTCAGGACAAGGCAATTCCAGGACTCTTTTCCCTGTATTTAGACCATTTTCATTCCATGTGATTTGGTAATCTGCACTTCACCTCTGCTGCAGTTGTAATTGGGATAAGGAGAGGTGAACTTAGGAGTGAATTTTTCACCTCCCAAGTGAGCTTCCACCTGCATCTCAGACCTCTAAGTCAGAAACAAAATCCTGGCTTGTGCAGCCCCTGACAGTGGCACATGGACTACCATGGTTTGGGCATTGTTGGGCTGTTCACAGAACCGTTCAGGTTAGAAGAGACCTTAAAAGCTCATCCAGTTCCACCCTCCTGCCTTGAGCAACCACCAGCCCAGGTTGCTCAAGGCCTCATCCACCCTGGCCTTGAACACCTCCAGAGACGGAGCATCTGCAGCCTCCCTGGGCAACCTGTTCCAGTGTCTCACCACCCTCATTCTAAAGGATTTCTTCCCAATCTCCAGTCTAAATCTACCCTCCCCAAGCTCAAACCCATTGCCCTTCACCCTACCACTACAAGCCCTTGTAAAAAGTCCCTCCCCATATCTTCCCTTTTATTAAAGTTTTAGAACATTTGGGATTTAACCATTACCAAGACTCACTGCTTCTGCAACGCACACAGAGCTCTATTAGCACCAAAAAGGATGGCCAGAGACTCAGTTAAACCCTCTCCATGATTTAGCATAAGACCAATTCAGAGCTTTCTTTCTGCTCATCTTCTGAGCTAACCTATTTGAATGCATGTGACTTCTATTCCAACATGGAGATTCCTTCAGCTGACCCAGATCTGAAAATCCAATTCTTCACAGACATCAAAAACTGCACTTTTTTTTTTTTTCCCTGTGTTGAAAACCTGAAACCTAAAATAGCCACACAAAGTCACATCTCATTGTGCTTTCCACTCTTCATGAGTTTCTGCTTACAAGGCACATGGCAAGACAGGCTCAGGACAGTGAGACTGCCAAGGAATGTTCTTTCCTAGCAGACAAGTGTACACCAGCTCTGAACTGAGGCAGACAGCTTAGTTTCTAACAGCAGCAGACCAAAGCCTGCATAACACTGCCCCATGACTCATTTATCTGAGTGCTCCACAAAATAAAACAGTCTGCCTCCCAGCCTGGTGTGTGCCCAGAGGATAACTTCCTGTGCATCAGACATCTATTGTTCTTGTTCTGCAGGTGCTTCCTCTCTCATCTCCACCCAGAGGATGCTGTAAAGCAGCAAATTACAATTTTTCACCGTTCCATAATTGAATCTTGTAAAAAAAAAAAAAAAGTTAGCAGAGTTTAGAAAGAAAAACCTCAACCCTCACACCCTTCCAAACTGAAACAAATAAAAGTGAGAATCAGTGAAGGAGAGAAGGCTCACAAGGATTTTTTGGTGTGTGTAGCTCTTGTCTTTGAAGACCGAAACCTGCTACTTTAGAACCTGAGCTTCATCCAGAAAAGAAGCCTTTGCAGACATTCATGATTCAACACCAGCAATACTCATGCATCAGCACTGTCACTCAGGAAAACGTCTAAGCAAGTTTTATGCTGACAGCTCTCCAAAAGTTATGACAAAACCTGAAGAATATCAGCACTTTAATTACTAGCAGGTCTAACTAGTTATGTCTAGACTGGGGGACACCAGGAGGTTTCCAGACTCCAGAGTTCGAGTGTGTCCCAGGCCACTCCCCAAATCTCATCAAGGCAGGACTTGGATGTGCACAGCTCTGAAAGCCCTGGAAAGGAAATGGTGGGAGGTGCAGCATCCTCCAAGGCATTCCTCATGTAGACTCTTGGGAGCCAAGAACTCTTGAGGTCTGCAGCACAGACTTCCAGAGGACTGCTGAGAAACACTTTGTGTCATGGCCTCATTTTCTGCTGGCTCCCAGCACCACAGCACCAACACCTGCCACATTTATTTACCACACACCACTCACCATCATGGCCAGACCTGTTAGCAGTACAAAACAGTCTCAAAGTCACAGCAGTCCCTAAAACTCCTGTGTACCAAGAATATGCCTTTACTGAAGGAAGAGACTGCAGCACTTAATGATGGCAGCACAGACACATTTTCTTATCAGTGTCTCCAGGCACCTATTTTAGCAACCATTTAGATCCTGTAGAGTCTAAAGACACCTATGTCAACAGCAAAGTATATCATTGCTCTCTCCTCTGTTGGGGATGCCAGGTAGCAGCACTGGGTGCAGAGGACTTCCTGGTTTCTGCGGGGCAGGAAACTCTGCTTCCATTCAAAGCAGAGAGGAAATGAAAGGAATGGCAGCTTTTAAAGCTAGTCTGAGAGCAGGCAGGGCAAGAGATGTTTCTTTTTAGCATGGTCATCTAGAGAATTGAGTATCTTCCTACTGCACTATCGACTGGAAGTCCAACTTCCTGTGTTCTCCCTAGTAGCAGGCTCTATACAATACTCAGGATCTTCTGTTCCCAGCAACTACAGATCCCATCTACGAACTTGCATTCTACAAAGACGCATTTTGGTTAGAACATTTTGGAGAAACACAATGGAAAGTGATTTCCAAAAGCTACACAATCTCTAGTTTCTATTCAGAGTGGCTGAGCAGCTCTTTATTTGCTGAGCCTACTGCTGGTCACTTACCAGCCCAGCCTGGCCAAACAGCAACTGTACGGCAGTTTTGCAGGCCCCTCGCCATGTGGAAGGGCAAACCTGATTGAGCACTTCAGTGACAGGGGAATCATCCCGAGGTGTGAGCCCATTATGGCACCCAGCTTCCTTAATCAGCTGCAACATCGTGTGCTGGAAAAGGAAAAACACCAATCAGAACTCACAGAAGCTTTGCCATGCTAAACACAGCGTTCAGAAATGCTACCCCAAAGGCTTCCCAGACCTACTCAACACCGGTCAGACACTAGAATGCCCTCTGCTTCTGAAGGAGCTCTCTCATAACTAAAGAAGTCAGCTGCAGAACAGAGATGTGGAAGATGGCCTCTGCTGCTTGGCGCACAACCCTCCCCCAAACCCAGAAGCACTATTTGGGCTTATATTCTTGCTAAACTGATTTAGTCCAGGCACAAAAGGCACTGCAAAGACAACAGAAAAGCAGCATTCTGAGCTGAGGTTTGCTTTGACTCTTTCAGAGAAAAAAAAAAAAGGCTAAAATAAGGGAAAATGTTAATTAAAATTGTCCAAATTCCTCCTGAATGGCTCTTATCCAGCCCTTTGTAAGGAGAAATACAATTAACTTCTTTACAATTTTACACTATTAAAAAAAAAAAATGAAGTTTGTAAGAAGCCACTCAAAGAAACTTTGTTACAAAATATTTTTTCGGGTACCTCCCTTAGCCCTAGGCTGGGCCAGACTTACTTCGGCACCTAAGAAGATAAAAGCTCTGAAGTGAGTCACCTAGTTGAGTCAAATGTAAGGAATCACTTTCCTCTGCACTTCTTGACACCCAACCTACCTATTTTCAAAAAGTTCATAGGAGCTTCACCAGCTCTTAAGACTGCTCTGTGCTTCTCTCAGGTTGGGCTGAATTTGCCCAGGTGCTTAAAATGTTATCAGAAGCAGGCGTGGACCCACAATGTTATCAACATCTTGTTTCCACAGGAAGTCAGGCTAAAAATACGCACTTCTAAACGCAAGCTTGGCACTGAACCTCTTAACACAGTTGCTGTCTGACTTTTAAGGAGTCTCTTTTAGTTCTTCACTCCTGGAGTTAAGTTCAGGGCTATTACCGTTTTCAGCTTCAGGTTCTCCGCTGCAGACTCATTAAAGGATATTCCTTTCAGAAAATGTGATCCTATCTGAACAGGTACAGTGGGCAGCTCACACTGAATTGGCTGAGGTGGAGTCTGTCTCCTTCCTGTTTGCTGGGCTTCAGCTTCACTGCAACAGCCCTGGAGCAGGAAAGAACAGACCAGTTACAAGAAATGAAGACATTTGAAAATCCCAGTCTGAGTCTGATTTTTTGTCTTCCACCCACTATTTTGAAGGAAGGGAATGAGGAGGCAGGGTTGAGCAGATCCTACCTGAAGACTTGCTTCAATAGCTTTTGGGTTCAAGTGGAAGCCAGCCTTCATTGCATATTCACAATGGCCCAGACTCTCCAAAGCCACTTTGTAAGCCTGACATTAAACAGAGTTGAGACAGAACAGGCAAGTCAGCAAGCAAGCAGCCAGTGGGTCTGGAGACACGTGTAAGAGTAGTTGTCTAGATCCTCCCTGCTCAGGTCTATGGCACACACACACTTAGCATGCAAAACCCTCCAACACCTCCTGGCTGCCTGCAGTATGGATTTCTGCAGCACCATCTCCTGTTCTCTGCCACTCCTTGGCTCACTGGCTATGCACGCATCAAAGCAGCAGTGTTTAAACCTCCTCACCTGCAAAGCACTGTCAATTTTCATGTTCAGCTCCTTGAGCTGATGCTCAGGGATTGCCACAGTCTGGGAGCAGAAGAGCTGCTGCACCTCGATCCCTGCCAAACACCCATCGCAGCCTCGCTCTCGCAGCCGGGATGTGGCCTGCAGTGGGGAACAAAAACCCAGGGTAAAAGGGTCAACACCAAACCAGGGCAAGATTAAACACATGTTTTTTAAAGGCAAAAAAAACCCAACAAACCACCCCACCAAACCCAAAGCACAAAACCTCACTGAGTTTAGAGCATTCTAAGGGAGATGAGAAGCAGGAGCTGGTGACAAGGCTTTGAAGGAGATGATTTATGGTAAGTTATTAAAGCTCTGCAACTCGCAGGTTATTTGTCTGGCATGTAGGTGTTGGCTAGCAACTTAATTCAACATTGTTTGCTGTTACTATTTCAGCTCCCTTTCAGGACTAAGGATCCTGTTACACAGGCCACATGTTGACTGTGGTCACCAGAGGAGTTTCAGCGTAAAGGGTACTACTGGTCACAAATGGAAAATACGCTCAGTGGACAAACACTGCTGTGGAGGGAGGAAGATACTTGATAAAATTCAGAGTTCTCACTGCGGGGCAATTTGAGAAGAACTTCGTAAGACCACCTTCAGTTTAGCACAGCAAGGGAACAGCTTTATGGAACAGGAGTTTGAAACAAATACCACACCTATGGAAAGCCAAACATCTTATTTTTAACTCTGAAATGTTACACCTTCTGAGCCGAATAAAACAAACAGAAACCTATGCCAATCTGCATTGAGGGCCTTGGGTACCGCTTATTTTTCAGCCTAGGAAGGAGTCTCGAGTGTGGTGTTCACACTGGGAGCTTTGCTACTGCAGCCAACAGACAGAACCGTTCTACAATCCCACAGCTGGCAAGTGCTTGTGGTAGCAGAAGTCCAGAGAGCAGCAGCACCTTTAAAGTACTGCAATTACTGTTCCAGCAACTGATGGATGAGGCAACGTCAAGCTTAGCAGCACAAAGACAAAAGTGTTGGAAGTTACCTTCAAGACTTTTACCAGTGAAACAGAATTAGCATTCAAAATTTGAGATCAAATTTTTGCTGGTTTTGAAGGACTTGTTATATGCTGTTGAGGTTCAAATCTTTGCACAGTTATCAATTCACTACTACTAACAAGAAGCTGTTCCCACTGCTGTGCACTCCTTAGGCAGCCACATCACAAAGAAAACTCTACACAGGGCAAGAGTACAACCACCACACAGGTAAAACACAAGGTAGCAGCTAAAACTACCTGCGGCATGCCTATAAAATCAGAGACTTCATTCCTTTGGTAGGGAAGTCCAGCCCAAGTTTGGGCCTCACTAAACACAGCTGTCATTTCACCAAACAATGTCACCACAGCAGGACCTCCTTACCTCTGCTGCTCCTCTCCACGATCTTATTGCATCTTCTAGCTCATTTGTGGGGTTTAAATTTGAGGCTCCAGCCCCAGTAACATTCTTTCTCTCCTGACCTACGGCTTCGGCAAAGCAAGAGTGTGCCACTGGTTGGACTTTCTGCAAAGCCTGTGACAGGAACTGGAAGTGGACCTGCATCACCGTCAAGAAACATCGCCCAAGTACCTGCAGAAGAAGAAAGAAAACAAACCTAAGCAAACAGAAGATTCCATTAAGTTTCCCTCCTTTTCTGGTCGGAGAAAGGAACTCAATTTAACTTTTTAATTATTGCTATTGCTATTATTAAAACAATGGTTCTGAGGTCCTAAGAAACACATGGTATTCAAACTCTAAAGGTAAGCAGTGAGTGAACATAGCTCTCTGTGCATCCAAGGCAGATAAGGATGTCCCCATGTCATTTTCACCTCTGCACTCAGGGATCTTCAAAGACTGAAAAGCTTGTTAAGTTACTCAGCAATACTGAGCACAGGGAACACCACCAAGGCGGGAGTAGCAAATTCGGACAAGGGCCCACTCAACAGCAAAAGCCACCTGCACACAGATCTAGCTGATTTCACGCTAAGAAACCCAAACTGAAGAAGAAAAAGAAACATGAATGACTTAAACCCCTGGTTGTACAAATCAGGCTGTACAGATCAGCCAGGTTTCCTCCAGCAGTGTACCTCCAAGCAGAGCCAAGGCTGGCAGCAAGCACCAAAGCCCCTTTGCCATGCAGAGTGGCAGCACAGTGCCATTTTTAGGTCAGAGCAGTGGCTGCAGGATGCATGCACAAAGTTGCAGCCCTGTCACTTGCATTGTCCGCCAGAAGCGCTAATGCT
This sequence comes from Psilopogon haemacephalus, assembly GCA_013396835.1. Taxonomy (NCBI): domain Eukaryota; kingdom Metazoa; phylum Chordata; class Aves; order Piciformes; family Megalaimidae; genus Psilopogon; species Psilopogon haemacephalus. The sequence goes on along the minus strand of VWZI01020604.1, from coordinate 1,216,595 downwards.
GGCAGAAACCTTCTCTTCAGAGGATCTCACTGAAATGGGTCGTGCAGGACCCGAGGAGAGGCAGGAAGAGAAGGGCTGCTGGTCTGTGCTACCCAGGCTCCCTGGGCTGAGAGCAGCAGCACCACTGTTCTGGGCTCACCTGTGCCAGCCAGAGCTGGGCTCCATGTCCTGCACCTCTGTCCCCTGCACGTGTCCAGCCCCCATTTCTTTCCCTCTCGTGCCAGCACTAACGAGAACTATGGCCAAGGACAGACACATGCCTACCACCAACACAACAGGTCACACAAACAGAGTGCTTATGGGCAGCCATCACTGGTGGAGGAAAAGGCTGGAGTGCAACTATCCAGGGAGGCAGCAAAGCAGCAGGAACAGGAGGGCTCTCTCCACCTTCAGGGAGGGTCACACGCTCCTGGGCAGCCAAAGCCTACACCAAAGTGTATCCAGAAGGCAGCCCAGGAGCAAGTGTTTGCCAAACGAGTGCAGGAAGGATTTGAAAACTGTTCCAAGGGTCTGCTTCTTTTAGGAGTTTGTCACACAAAGCAGTTTAAAATGTGTATCTGATTTATTACAAAAAAGGCTCAGCCTGAATTCCATTTTAGGAATAATTGATAAAATAGATAATGTCCAAAGCCATCGTGCCTTGGAGCAAATCTATCTGGCTTATTTTCAGCTACATTCTTCTGGAATAAAAATATTCAGGCACAATGACCTCGCTGGCAAGGCTCTGCAGCCCCACAAACAGCTCTGTGCATTAACTATCTCCTGCAGAAGAACCAGTGGTGGCAATGCTCTTTTCCACTGACTCCTTTTGACATTCCATTCTGCTTTCATCACTTCCTCTCTCTGTACAAGGCATCAAATTAAACATCTTTGGTACTTCAACTGACCTCTGAAAGTGTGTTTTATTAAAAAAAAACAACAAAAAAACAGCCAGCAAATGATAAAATGAATCAAACTCCAACTTTCCTGGCTCCAAGATTAGAAAGATTTGTAAGAGAAGTGGAGGGAAAGTGAAATGGTGATTGAACCTTTCTGTGTAGGAACAATGCAGCTCTCAGGGGAAGAAGAAACTAGGACTCCTTAGGAATTTCAAGCCGATTAAGTTTCAAAAAATATTTAAGGTACAGAGGTTGAAGTTTCCCCTGCCTGGGAATAATGCTCAAAATAAACAAGTGACTTAGTTTTTCAAGTGGCAGCACACAACATTCCTGGTGTAATTCCCACTGTTAGGCAGTACAGATAAACGGTACCATCTGCTTTGCTCAACTTCTGTTTGGTTTGGGAAAGAATCTGTTTCTGCCTCTCTTAGGCAGGGCTAAGGTTGGGTTTAACTGCTTAAATAAAACCCAAGAGGAGAAGGAGAGCTGCACTGTTACACACTCGCCACGGATGCCAAGCTCCTGAGGATCTTCTTCCCAAGCACTGAACCTGTCCCAGCTGCGGGGAGGAGGAACAGCCACCACCAGTTTAACAAAGAGAGGCAGGGCTGGCCAGCAGCGACCCCTGCCAGGATAGCAAGGGACCAGGTCTCTGCTGGGAAACCTGCACAAACACCTGCAAACATAGGTGGGTGTTTCACAGAGACACAACCATCTCTTGGCCCCTGCTTTGCCAGACACAGGTTTCTGCTTTAGTCCATAATCAGAAGAAACTAAAATCTAGAAGAGACTGAACTGCAATCACCACAGGTGTCAGCTAGTAAGCTCTGGTGGTGGTGGTGGTGTTCCCCTGAGCCATTTCTTAGTCATCTATATTGCAGACACGATGAGATCTCCAGCTTGCCAACTTCTTGTCTCAAGAAATACAGCTCTAACACCTGGACTTTCCTAACCCAGGCAGGGCAGCTTTTTATCTCAGCATCTGAAGCACTGTACCTAAAGGAATCTATCTCCCAGTTTAGGCAATGGGAAGCAACGGGATTTTCTGTGAGGTCTCACTTCATTTCAATCACCACACATCAACCTTGTTTCACACAAGCAGGAATACCAGGTGGAGGTGCAGCATTAGGGTTCCCCTGGCCCAGGCTATCCTCTTCATGTGGGCAGCACACAGTCAACTTTGGAATCTTCTGCTGGACGAGGTGCACATAGAAGTGTCAGACTTCATTGCTAGGCAGTGATGCCAGGCAAACTCCCTGGCAAGCAAATCTTACAGAACAGATTCTTTACAACAGAAGAGTGCCACTAAGAAAGTCAGCAAATGAGCAGTGTCAGTCTTCCAGACTGGACACAAACACTGACTTGCAGCTCCAAGGGCCATTCATCTACAAGAATTTATTCTCCTCCTTTTTTTTTTTTTTCCCCCTTGGCTACTTCCCTAAACAAGCAAAGCACTCAACCCCAATCCACCACAACAGCTCATTCAGCGGTTTCTGACTCCCCCCTTTTCCCATCACAAAGTTCCAAATGGCTTTGGTGACTTGAAGCCCTGCACACAACCTGTCTGCCTTTGAAGAGAGCAGATGAAAATGGCCACGTAACAAAGTTAGCAACGAGGGATGACTCAGACTGGTGTAGCAGATGATGAGCCAACACCTTTCCCACAGACAGCTGCAAGGGGACAGAATAGTGCCCATTTTTGCTATGCAGCAGCGCCCTGCAGCTCAGGACAGTGCACCTCCAAGGGAAGTCCTTCCCCTGCCGATTGCCAATGAGTCACCTACAATTCCAACCACGTTCCAGAGAAGCTGCACCTTTACCTCAGCAGTATGAGGGGACAGAGGCAATCTCACACACTCCTCTATGCTAACAGTCAACCTATCAACACCCAGCAGCGCTAATCTGGTACTGACAGCTACTAAAATGATCCCTCTAACCCAGGAAAAAACAATTCAAGTGTTAAATATCTTTCTAATCAAAAGCAGCTATTAGAAGTGTAATACAAAATATTTCTACAGACAATGCCAGCAGGTCTGAGAGCAGACCACGAGGCCATAGAGCAAGACAAGAGGACAATGGCATTCCAGCAGCCCACAGCATTTTTTACTGATTTGATGCAGCTTTTTCGCTGCTAACAGTCCCTCAATTCAGAAAAGTCTGAAGCCAGTCCCTGCCAGTGCCTGCAAATCACAGCAAAGACAACACTACATTGAGATTGGCTCTGCAACGTTTGCCAAGGAAAGCCTACATTTTACATTGACTGATTTTTGTCCCACAGGCTTCCCGTTCAAAACCTGTCAGTCATTTAATACACAGAAAAGCCAAAAACCATCTCCATTTAATGCAAGCCAGAGGGCCCAGGTAAATCCCCCGTGCCTGCTCCTTCTGCTGAGGGAGGCAGGGTGTCCACCTCTGTCACTGCCGTCACTTTGAAGGCAGCACACAAGCTCCCTGACTTGAAACCAAGATTCATTCTCTGCACTGAGCAGTACTGAGGCTGCTGCAAAGCCATACAGAAAACAGGCAAATACACAAACTTTTTTCTAGCTGTTTCCATTTTCTTTAGCACTTCTATTAACAGGAGTTCAGTTCCACTGCGTTCTCCCAGCTTACTAAACTTTAGCAACAGATTTGGAAAACTGAACATAAAGCACTCTCATTGCCCCTGATTTCCATGCTGCTCCTCACCCACGCAGGCACAAAACACCTGAGAATTGAGAGGGGTTTTTGAAAGGGGAAACAGAAGAGGCAGAAAATAAAAACCAGCATTTGCATTTCTGAAATGAAGAAACCTTGGGAAACTCCATCTGTCACCAGCACTTTGATCAAGAGAAGTCACCTTCATACACATCTTGGCAGACAGCTCTGAGCTAGCAAGCTCTGTGCTGCTCAGAAGCAATAAATAAATTAAAACCCTCACCCACTCCTGCTACAGTCCAGGTTGCACAGCGTTTTTTTCAGTCCAAATCCAAGTCAGCATATGTTTATCAGAGCTTGCAAGTTTTCTTGGTGTTGCCTTCCCTGGGGGCTGGAGCCCACTACACCAGAAAAAAAAATGTGGCACCTCATTTCTGAGCTGTAGCTCTCTCCTGAATTTCTAAAGCCCAACCTGCTATGCTTGCATTTCTTGTTTTTCCACACAACAGACTTCTCCTAAGCCTCTCTCAACAAAAGCTGTGTTTCCTTAGCTGGCCTCATGCCTCATTCTCACATCTAGTTTTGAATTACTTCAGAGATGGAGACTCTTCCACCTCTGTTCCAGTGCTGCTACAGCACTATCACCTTTAAATTAGAGAAGTTCCTCCTCACATTTAGCTGGAACTTCTCCCATTCCGGCTTGTGCCCATTATCCCTTGTCCTGGCACTGGGCACCACTGAACAAAGCCTGGCCCCAGCCTCCTGACACTCAGCTCAGCCTTCAAATCCTAAAAAAGCAGAGCAGGCAAGGCTCTCAAAAGGCACCCTGACACTACTGTCCTAAGCAAGGAGCAATTTCATCTGGGTCAGTTTTGCTAGATGCAAGTTTAACCTGTTCTGTAAGTTCTTCATGACAGAGGCTTTCTGCCCTCTTAGCAATCCAGGTCAGTGGCTAACATCACAGAGCATTCCCAGGACACCTTCACAGGCACCTTTCCTTCTGAAATTTCAGTTCATTACTTCCTGCCCCACCTTATGCAGAGAGGGAGCAGAGAACACTGCCACATCTTCTGGCAGCTTCTTACATACCTGAACAACTCTGGCCTTCCTTCTTAGTCTTCCCTTCTGTACAGCCAGTGTCTTTAGTCCTATTTCCTGGAGGTCTGACCAGCCCTGCTGCTGGCCTCTGCTCTGTCTGCCATGGCTCACTATCTCTCCAAGTGCAGCAGCAATGGTGCGTAGGTGCATTGTTGTCTTTAAGGCCATAATACCCAGAGTGAAGCAAGCTGAATGCTTATGTCATGGTTCTCGAAGGTTATAGCAGTGCTGAGTACATGACAACTGCCTCTTTGCACAACAGCAACAACATTGATTTATTATTTGCAGCCAGACAACACTGACTCCTACTCAGCATATGACTACCATGAGCCCTAGAACTGTTCTTCAGATCTGCTGCCCAGCGAGCTCCACTTGCGAGGCTGAAAATGTCTATTTAAATACTGTCACATTGTCTTCCTCTCTATATTCCCTCCCAGCTGGAAATCTCATTTGGTCAGGTCCAGATAGCTTTTAATTTAGCCCTTCCAGCATATTTCTATTGTGTACTTTCAAGTCACCTATGCACTTCAATATACTCTCTGTACTGACCTCTGCCAAGGTCTGCCTTGAGCAACAGGTAGCTGCTTCCTGGGCACAAGCACCCAAAGAGCTTGCCTAGATACTGAAGTCATCTAAACCGTGCTCCCTGGCTGACTTCTGAGCCAGCCACGTGAGCCTGAGCCAAAGCCTTACATTTTGCTGCCTCTTAAGCAAATGCAGGCTGCAGGATTTGTCTCATTATGCAGAAGTCCTCATAAATCTTGCATGTGAACTTTTTCAAAGCAAGGTGCAGTTCTAGTTAAGAGTACAATGACAAGCTGCCAGTTTCCACAAGACACACCTCAAAGGAAAACCAGGCAATCCAGCTGCTGTGCCTGCATTCTCTCTACACCTGCTCCTGCCAGAGCTGCCTGCTGAAGAGAGCACTGCAGGTGCACGTGGAGCTCAGGAGCAAGGGTTAGGTCTGCACAGATAAAGCAACACAATGCTCTGCTTTTGCTTGTGAACCCCTCCCTGCCCAAGAGCCACTCTCCCCACAGGGTGCAGGGGGGCAGGGTGTGAATTAGCACCCAGAACTGCTGGGCTAGGTTGTAAAATCAGTACATAGAGAACTGCCAACGTTTAGCCTAAAAAACCTAGAAGACAGGCAGGGCTTCCTATATTGCTGCCTTTCCCCCCTGCCAACTATAAATCAATCAACCAATTTATAAATAAATAAACAAAGTCTCTCAGCAGAGGTATTTCTCAAGGACTTTAGCTACATAAACTCACACTGAGGTTTAAATTTAAATAAAAGGTCTTTTTTCCTACAGCCTTAGCTAAACATTCTGCTGCTGTTAGATTGTTTTCCAAAAAGAGAAAGACATCCAGCACAAATATCTAGCAGCTTACTTCATTCTATACCACACACACTACACTGCAAGCTGCCAGTCATACTGCTCTCCACAACCATGTCCTACCAACAGCAGTCTGCTTCACTTCAGCTGCAAGTTGTGCAGCTATGAAAAGCAGCTCACGCTTGCAGAGCATGTGTGTGTGACACTCAGCCCGGCAAAGTTACCTGAAATCTAAACCAAAAATAAGAGAACTCAGCAGTTTTCCACTCAGGATGGAATTCTAGAGGAGTAACTTTGCAAAGACTGCTGTAAAGTAAAAGCACTATGTCAAATCACAAGGAACTACTTCAACCACCAGGCATTCACATCTGACTGTCACTTAACACTGCCTCTTCTATAATTAAGCCATTTACCACAGGGAAAGTTACCCAGAAATACCCAGCCAGGCAGGGTGAGACTTGGGGATCCTTTCTTCACGTCCACACCTCTGAACTAACCGCTGGGGCCTGGCTGGCAGCACAGAGCAAAGTCAGGACACACTTTTACAGCACCAATCTCTCATGGTAGCATGGCAGTCGGTGCCCTTTTAAGCTCCAAAAGGCAGGAGCATTTGGGAGAGTGGTAAAGCATTCTTTTACATAGATGCTGATCATCACTCACCTCACGCGCAGTGCCAACACCAGGACTGATGACAATGTACTGCTCCCAAGCATTCAGGTTTCCCCTCAGTGGAGGTTTCCAATGGATAATTCTAATTATCCTTAGAATGGCTAATTCTAAGGAAAGCATAGGTTCCTTTGGTTTATGACGGCTCCATATGATTAGAAGTTTTAGCTAACATAAACCAGAAAATGACTAAAAACTTGTCTTCAGTTGCTCTGGAGGAGCAGTGTGCTTTTTTTTTTTTTGTTCAGCATTATTGCTACTTTTAAACTAAGCATGGTTCCCCTGAAGAACAAAGAGTCTGCTGGATTGCTTTTCCTTAGAATCACAGAACAGGTTGAGGTGTAAGCAACCATAAGGATCATCCAGTTCCCACCCCCTTGCCATGAGCAGGGACACCTCCCACTTGCCCAGGGTGTTCAAGGCCTCATCCTACCTGGCCTTCAACATCTCTAGGGAGGGGGCACCCACAGCCTCCCTGGGAAACCTGTGACAGTGTCTCCCCACCCTCACTCTAAATAATTTCTTCCTAATATTCAGTATGAATTTGCCCTCCTCAACCTTCAATCCATTGCCTCTCATCTGGTAAGTTTAACTCACCTAGAGGGTGCCCATTCAGAATTGCTGAGCTGGTACAGGTTAACCACAACTTATCCTTCCTGTTTCATCAAATTTTCAATGTGCCAGTTCTTGTACAGAAATACCTACTAAACACCCAACAGCTGGACGTGAGGCACTGCAGGTCACTTAGTGCTTTCAGGAAAAAAATGTAAGAAATGAAGAGCTGCTCTTTTTACCAGCAGTGCCTACAGCTGCCCTCGACGATCTTAAAGGTCTTTTCCAACCTTAATGACAAACACAAAGCAAGGCAGAACTTCTGGTGTGGAAGTGATTTTGAAGAGAAGTCCAATTGAGGGGAGGACAGAGGCTTGCTCAGAGAAGGGCATCCCCCAGGGCACCTTACCTCGATGTCTTGTAGGCTGAACTCTTTCTGGTCTTTGAAGTTGGCAGCTCCAGCACTCAGCTCCATCAGCATTTTTGCTATTTCTGGTTTTATTGCTGCTGTGAGGCGACTGGCTGCTTCCATGACATGTTCCTGCACGTCTTTCAGTTGCATAGCTGCCTTGGAGTAGTGCGAGTTCCTGAACACGCTGCTGAACAGCTCGGTGAGGAAAGTGCTCGTTCGGCAAAACACGTTGAGTGCATCCAGGTACTTGGAGATTCCCTGCTGGATGTCTGCGATCGGAGTAGTGTGGGACATGGGGTGGCTGCAGCTGCCCGCAGCAGCTGAGGAGACCAAGGGGGGTGCTGGGGCGGTGGATGCCAGCGGGGCGCTCAGGGTCCTGCCTAGCTCAGGCATTTGATACTGCTGGTGTTGCTGCACCTTCTGCTTGGACCCGCCAAGCAGGAAGCGCCGCTTATAGTCCATTTTGCTTTCTTGTGCACTGCAGCAATACATAAGTGAGTGCTTGTCCAGAGAGTTCTTGAATTAACAATCACTTGTCACACTCCTTCCTCGAGCCCAGAGCTACGTACAGTGCCAGTGCAGGACCGTGTACATAGGTTTCACAAAAGGCATCTCAAAAAGGCAAGCGTCTGTATCATTTGTATCAGCAGTGAGGAAGGCAGCAGACTTGCTGACTTTGCGTTTGCAGTGTTGGGTGCAGCCCTGCTGCAGTTACAAACTGTACTCAAAAAGCAAGCCCGGGGATCCTAGTAACGTTCTGCCCCTTGCTTGGTGTCCTCTGCCGCACGCTTAGCGGAGAACTCACCACTTACGATTTCTGCGTGAGCAGGTTATTGATCTTCTTGTCCACGCAAATAATAGTTTCAGAAGCAACACTTCAACACCGTTTTCCCATCCCTAATACTGGGAAAAGTGGAGCAAACCACTGATCAACAGCGATTACAAAAGCAGTGCAGAGGCTCCTTCCTTGAAAAAGCAAAGCCTTGTGTCAGCAGATCAAATATCTTCAAATGTCTTGACAGATCCAGTCTGCCAAATGAGTTTGTTTGTAGTGTCTCTTCTCAATACTGAAGGGGGGAAAGAAAGAAAGAAAGAAAAAAAAAAAAAGAAAAAGGACTCTGGACTCTTGTTTAGAGAAGACTTTGCAACTCTAAGCTATTAAAAAGGAGTGTGTATTATTGCAAGCCTTCTTCCCCTTTCCTTGTTTGCTGAGGTAGTTGTTTCTGTTGTAACATCAAGAAGTGGTGCTTCCAGACTGCACTTGCCCTCAATTGCAGACGCAGAACAAAAATGCACAAATGTATTGGTAAGGCCTCTAGGTCATTTCCTGTGAAGGGGAAAGAAAAAATAAAAACAAAAAACAACAAAACACAGAAGTTAAAATGTTGTGGAGCACTGAGAAGGTTTGAGATTTTAACTCCAACAGGCTCTAGGTTTGCTTCTCTGGGCACACCTTGTGAGCAAGATGCAGGGTATCAGAAAGAAGAGTTGCAGAGAGAGACAGATACAAGTCAGCATCATCCTGCTACTGAACTCAGCACTGCTGAACGTTTTCCTATTAATTCTCCCACCCAGACTGCAAAACTTTGAGACTACAGCTAATGGCCAGTGCCACCCTTTCCCAGGTAAGAACAGTGGAAGACTATTCAGGCAGGGCTCAGGAGGAGTTAGTCACATTTCCTAACCCCATCCTTTGTTAAGACTGCAGTCAACAAAACCTTTCAGCATGCACCATGATTTATTGCAGGAATCAGACTCCTACTCATGTTAAGAATTTACTAAATCAACAGATACAGTTTTTCTCAATCCAACAGCAGACAAATTTGTCTGTATCCTGAGGTTAGCTGAAAAAGACCGCACACAGCTCCCATGTCAGGATGATGGACAGCATCTATCACCTGCAACCTATCGTGAAATCAGGGAGCAACTACAGCTTCTAGCACTGTCCTGCTCCCACTAGCACACTCTGGTGCACCTGGAGAGCCAACAGCACTTTGTTGAGCAGAGCCTGAGTAGTGAGGGAGGGTCAGCTTGCAGCAGGAGACGCTCAAGGCCAGGCTGGAGGAACTGGAGCTTCTGTAAAAGGGCGTGAAGATTTTTAAGCTCTCACCCTTAGCCAAACACAGCTTTTAACCAGACAGGGCTTGGCATCTGGTGCTCACGTTTACAGGCTGGAGTCACATACTCATATATACAATGGTCATATCTCAGCAGCTCCTTCACCCCTCTGTATTTCACATTGCACAGAAACATACATCATAGGTTTACACACACCTGTGTGTGACAAGAGATCTTTTGTCTGTACTATGATTTTAGAGCTCGTTAAGTAATCCCACCCCAATCACAGTCCTCTCTTCTGTGCTGGAAGCAGAACTGCATTGACCTAATTACCTCTCATCCCACCAGCTATATTCTGTTTGTTGAGACTGCAAAGGACACCGATGAGCAACATCAGAAGGAAAGCATCATGTAGAGAAATACAATTTGTTCAATCAGTTTACCTAGCCCTAGCTCTTACTCACACTTCAGGCCACTCTCCCTCTCCTACATGTACACCTAACCTGATTTCATCAAACAAGGACATTCTCTTCCTTACTGAAGCAGCAGTGATGTCTAAGGCCAGTATCAAACAGTAATTCATAACAGGATTTTTTTCCTGAGCACTTGAAAGAATAATACAGATATAATAGGAAGAAGCCCTTTAATTCAACAATAAAACGTTCCTTTAGCTAGGAAATTTGTGATATGAAGTGTATTAACACTGTCAAGATGACTGGGGAATAAAGATTTTATCTTCACAAATGCCTTACTTGCTCCTCTCTGAAGAAACAAGCTCTCCGTTCATTCCCTCCATCTGTTCTGACACATACCTGTGATACAACCCCCCAAAAAGCAGCAGGCAAGACACAGCAGGACAAAACAAGGTCTAGAGCTGGACAGCCTCACTCCCACCAAACTACAGCCATAAACGTTTGTCAGGGAGGCAGTGCTGCAGAGGGTGCTGAGATCTAAAGCAGATCTTTTGCGTTCCCACTTCTAAACCACGACAAACAGCTAAAATACAGCAGAAATCCCCCCCATGCATTTCAGCAGCCCTTAACAAAGTAGTCTAAGCTGAAGACTTCCTTTCCTAACTCCTTTATGTTTCTCTCAATCTTCACTGAAAATCCAAATGCAATACACCCGTTCAAATCAGAATTTTCTAGGAGGTCTTAATATCATATGCACAGCTGAAAACGCTTGTCTCCTTGCTTTCCAAGCTCCAGTGCCTTCCAGCACCATCACACTGGTTTTCTTGATTGCATGTAAATGCAGATGGAACAAAAGAGTCTGCTAATTTATGTGCATTGTGTAAGCAAATTGGTGACTATTTTCCCTAAGTAAACAGGAATTTCACATTGCAGAGGAACTTAAGAAACGATCATGAAATATCTAAATGTTAATTAGCACCAAGAGTAGAAAAAGCTGAGAAGCAGAGGTTTCCAGGCTATAGCCCACTGAATCAGCCAAGCACGCCAGAGATGCTCTGCAGTCTGGTGGTTCTGATGAGACACTGAGCCTTTGGGTACCAAACTAAGTGAACTCAGCACTTGAAACAGCCTGATTTTAGTCAATACATAAAAATCCTACGCCCTAAAAGAACATAAATACAATGAATAGACAAAAAAGAAGCATTTTTCTACAGCCATAAACAACTAGAAGTTGTGTTTTACCTCCAGTCAATTTCCTAGTCAAACTTGCAGGTACTTTCTCACTTCTTCAGCTTCAATACTCCCTTGTAGTAAAGTCAAGAGAAAAGCTTAAAGAAGGGAGCTGGCATCTTCAGCACTCAGACAGACACTTTCTGGGAGAGCAAAGCTGCAGCTCCCAACCCTAGGCATGTGGGTACTGCTGTGTGTCTTACACTTGCTATAATGAGATCTCCAACATGCTAGGCGCAAAACAAACATTCTTCCTTTTGCATCTCCTCCTGAAAGAGTGAAGCAGAGAATGTTCCCACGCTCTCTCCTCCCTTCCCCAACGCCACGACTCCCCTGCTGCTCAGGGCCTGGGCTCCATACTCTATCTATGTGGATGTTATGCTCACTAACTCCTGCCGTATCAGAAAAAAACCCACAGTGTTTCATTCTAGTGATACCGGGACAGAACGGATACTGGAAGTATCACTATAGTGACAGTGAGATATATATATATAAACACATAATATTTAAGTATATAAGAATACAGAAGTATACTGAAAGTATCACTGAATTGATAGTGGCCAGCAGCAGCCCAAAATACAAACCTTCAGCTTGTACTTCAGTCTGCAGAAAACAGGAATGTTCACAGGAATGAACTGCAGAAAAGTATCAAATGACACAAATGAAGACATTTTCTTCCTCCCTTTCTGTAGTCAAGACCCCGAGAGTGCTGTACATATGGTTTCAAACACTACACAGCTAACACTCAGTGTAAGCCAAGCTCCATGCTGAACACAGTCCTGCTGAATGCTGTGAAATGCTACTGCAAAAGCTCTCCACAGGGTTTATGCTCTCACTTGAAGGAGTTAATGTAATAGTTAAGGAACTACTACTAGTTTGCACCATTTGAACTTCCACAGAGAAGCAGACATGGGCATGACGTGCTCTAAAAATGGCCTCATTTGCACAGAGGAAGCAGAACTTGCATGAAAATGAGTGCATATGCAAATTATGGTCACTTTTTTTTTTCTACACACAACATTGAACATTTTTTGCTTCACTATCTCCCAGAAGATCGCATGCATTTTCTCCACTGACCACAAGAGACACAAATTAACACAGAAGACTTTCAGACTAATGGTTTGGTTTAGGCCAGCAACGAGGGGGCTAAATCCCACACCCATCCCTTTTGGGATCACCCTGCTAGAAGAGGAGACAACTTTTTCCTCTGAAACAAAGGAAACTGAGTAGAGGAACTAGTGAGTAAAATGCACAAGTCTATCACTACTTGGTTGAGTTACACAACTATCCAGACTGTCACGTTCCTTTCAGCCAACTTCACCTACCATCTACAGGAGTACATGCTGGTGACAACATTTTTTATTAAAAAACAATTACTTTTATTATATACATTCCAAATCTAAGGATGATCTGAACATCATTGTTACCATTCCTGTAAAACATGAAAGCAGCTACCTTTGATGGATGTCCTCACAGAAGAACACAACCCAGGAGAGCCAGATTGCTAACCAGGGAAAAGCCTGAGCAAACAAAACCTACTGCAAAGTGACTTCCAGCTCCGCACAGCTGTCAGGATGCAGCCCACCAGTGCCAGCAGGAGAGGACACAGGCCCCGTGGCTCAGCCTGCTGACAGGCAGCACACCTCACCAAAACTCCCATTGCTTCTGGTCAGGTGCACACACTTCAGCTACAAAACCAGAAAGGAAAACCAGCCTTTGTTCATCACTGTCTCAGTGGGTTAGCTGCAGCCACTGGAACATGTGGGTGCCTCCTGTATGGTCTTCTTCAGGGTGCAATTCGGTCATCCAAGCTGTAAAAATCTCTCCGTAGAGGTGGACACAGGGAGAAAAAGCAAGAGAGAGACAGAAACAGCCTACTATACCAATATCATTTTAGCTCTTGTTAGCTCATGAATTGCTTATTGGGATTCCTCTTTGGCTGCAAGCCCAGAACAGTTGGAGGAAGAAATCAAAACAAAACAAAAAAAGTAGGCAAGCCAATCTGTAGTGAAGCCATGAAGCTCCTGCCGGAAACACCCTCCTCCCAGGGTCTCCCTTTCCTAACAGCAGCTCACCAGGTCCTCTGCCCTGTTCCAGGGCTTGACAAATGGCAAAAGCCACAAAGTTAAAACCCTTCCACTGCCTGGGCACCACAGCCCACCAGACATGATCTGCAAGAGCTGTGGAGTTAGCAGCAGTTTAACTAGAACCATCAACTTGTGCATCCCGTTTCAATGTACACAGACCCAAACAGCCCAGTGTGGTCATACAGAAGCTGCTCTCCTTTACCATGAAGCAACTGCAAACAGAAGCCTCCAGATTTGATGAACCTAAGTGGAAGCTTCCAACAACTTGGTTTTATTAACTCAAAGACAATTTTCACTGATGAAATATTTACCTAATAGATGGACTCTGAATTAATTATGTCTTTGTCTGGAGTTCTTTTCCCTCCCAAATGACCCTCCTTAAAACAAACCTATTAACTTGCTGGTGCTGATTTGTGTCTTTTGCACTTACACTGACAAATCTAGGGGCACACCTATACTAGATGACTAAATTACAAGCTTCAAAAGCACTCCCACACTGTGCCCAAAAAACCGAAGTTCCCCCAAAACTCTGTTGTGAAAACCTCTAGGAAACGGAGAGAACTGGGAAAGGCTGAAGAAAACCAAATTTCTGGAGCTAGGTAAGGACTGATGGTCATGGCTTCTCTGCACTACACCACCTCCCTTCCACCCTTTAGCCCTCCTGAAAAAGAATCTCTAGTCCTGAACTGTATGAACTCTCCCCATAGATCTCTAGCTCCCCTATCTTAGGATGGATTTTTCCAAGGTAGTCCCTCCAGTGCATCGGGAGACTTTTTTTAGGGTGGTTTTTTTTTTTCAGAAGTAAAAACACATAAAATACCAAATAGCACTAGCTCAAGTCTCAGCTATAAGGTATGGCAGCAGAAGGAAAAGCTGGTGAAAGGAATGTGTTAAACCAGACCTTCTTTTAGACTGAAGTTCCTCCCTGAATGTCAAAAATAGATGCCTGTGTCAGATCAGGATCACTGTTTCAATCCTCCCTTGGCAATAGGTACTTATGTTATCTATTTTCAAAGCAGGACCAGTTCTCTTTTGAAGGGGAACTGTGGGTACAAAAAAGGAAAAGCAAATAATACCCATTCTTTGATGGTGCAGCCTAAGAAAGCATTTGCACGCAGCAGGAGGAATGCACATGCAATGTGCCCAACAGAGGAGAGTCAGGACTCCATTGCCCTTCTCCCAGAAGGGTGCCCTTCACATTAGCCATGAGCACACTCTCTTGCTCTCTCATCAGAGCTGTAAAATGTGCTAAGATGAAGAAAAGGCCCAAGGGACCATAGTAAGAGCAAGCATGAACAGCATCAACTTTCTGTGGAAAAGCCAGAGAAGAGACAAGCTGCAGAATTCCCTGACTCTGGCTGCTACCTGCAGGCACACTTAAGCAGACAGCCACTTGCAGACAGTCATTGGATAAAATGCCCCAGGAGTGAAACCAAGGCCTGCACGTCTTCAAGGAAGGGATGGAGAGCTCACAGTGTCTAGAAAAGTCTTGAGCATAAGTTAACATCTGTTCCTGTCAGTGGCCTTTTGCAGCCACAGATTGCACCTCCTACTGAAGGGAAGGCAGGAAGAGAAGGCTGAACTCAGGAAATACCCAATTGAAGCATACCTGGAACAGAAATGTTACTTGGTCAGCTTTGTGCATTTGGGTCTAGTCATGGCCATTTGAGATAATTCCCCCCCACCAATCCCTTCCCAAGCCTTCCCTGAAAAGCCACCTAGCACATCATATGTGCACCTGAAGCCTTTCTTTGCTCCAGCAGAAGCCACCTATGGTAGACTGTTCTTCACCCTGTCACTCCTGATTAGTTTCACTTCTAAATATAGTAAGCACAAAGAATCCTTGTGAAAACTTAAGAGAGAAAGCAAGTGTCATGAAAACAGAACTGTGCCTCAGTGCTGTAATGCTAGCTA
The DNA here is from genome assembly GCA_013396835.1 of Psilopogon haemacephalus. NCBI lineage: Eukaryota > Metazoa > Chordata > Aves > Piciformes > Megalaimidae > Psilopogon > Psilopogon haemacephalus. The sequence continues at coordinate 1,201,313 of VWZI01020604.1, read as the reverse complement.
CAGAAATGCCCATTTCCTCCATCTGCAGAAGAGCAGCTCTCATGTGGGACCATCACCAAACCCCAACACCCTACAGTCCTGAAACCTCTGTGCTCACTTCAGCAATGGACTGAAGCATGTGGGAATGGGCATCTCACACACACTCCAGTGAGAGTTAAACCATGAATCACAGCTTTCCAGCCTAGGCAAATGCCAGATGTATTCTTCAGTAGCATTCCCTGGGAAAAGAGGATTTTCAATGCACATTTTAAAATGCAGGCTAAAAATTTCTACTAAAGTTTGTTAGAGGTTTAGGAAATCACCTCAAAGAGCTTACTTACTGCTGAGTCATTGTAGATTAAGAAATCAGGCAGAGGGGTTATGTAAAGCTTTAGTGCCACTGGCTTAAAATTACTTCTCCATGGATCCAAACATTGTCTCAAAAGCTTCTGCACCTATTAAACGGTGAAGGATTCCCGCCCTTTGGCAACACACTTAGAGAAATGACTTTCTGAAAGGCATTCTACTCATCTTTTGAAAGTTAGGTTATCCTGAGGAAGCTTTCCTTGCCCCAAACAAGTCACACCTTCAACAAGACTTGGAAAGACAAGTCAGACACCAGAGTGCTTCAGTACAGCATACTGCATGCACTGGTGTGTATATATGGGCGTGGGGGTGTGTGTGTATACACACAAAGAATGGCCTAACTTTCCAGGACCAAAGGACTGAAATAGGAGACTTGATTCAGTATGGATTGAATTTATCAACTCATACATGGAAGAGCAATCCTGGCCTCACATAGGAAGTGACAGGCTCTGGCCAGAGGATTACCTCTTAGCAAGAAGACCCAAATGTTAATAAAAGGAATTTAGAAGGAAGTGGCAAGGTTGGGAAAGTCAGAAATGCAATGATGCCACTGCACAACCCCATGGCTTCAAACTGAGCAGGCAGCTCTGGCCTCCCCATTGCTCTTTCTTCCAGAGGCACTCATCTGCCTCACTACATAGGCCAACCAACTACTACTTGAGCAAACCACTGAGGACAGTTGGAAATGCATGTAGGCCACAAACACAGCCTGTTCTTGCCTTTCCTTAGGTGTCTGCTTATAACCTCCGTGGGATAGAGAAAGTTGAGTAGGATCAGTTTTGACTGTGAATCAGCATGGCCACTTTCACCTTCCCACTGCAGCTCCCTGAAAGCAGTGTATCAATGACACTGTTTACAACTGCTCTGGAAACAGAAGCACTTCCTCATCAATAAATCAGCTGGTAACCTTTTGACAAGGCTTCCAGCCCTTGCCGTGCTCTTGTAAGCACAGATACTACATTTCATAACACTTATTACCACATACACATGAATTTTTCCACCGAAGCAAATATCCCTAAGCCAAATGTCCAGGCTGCTCTAGCTGAGTTTGTGAGGCTGTGTAACCTCTTCAAAAAGACAGGTTGAGAGGACACAGCCAGGCTCTGCTCAGTGATATCCAACGACAGGACCAGGGACACTGGGGGCAAGCTGGAGCAGAGGAGGTGCCACAGAAACAGAAGGCAAAACTTCTTCCCTGTAAGGGAGTTGGAGCTCTGGATTAGGCTGCCCAGAGGTTGCGGAGTCTCTTCTGGAGACATTCCACACCTGCCTGGATGTGTTCCTGTGTGACCTGCCCTAGGTGATTCTACTCTGGCAGAGGGGGTTGGACTGGATGAGCTTCTGAGGTCCCTTCTAAGCCCTAACTGTGATTCTGTGAAAACCCACACTCAGAGCAGCTGCAATACACATTTTATTTTAGTGGTGTCAGACAAAAGTAGTATTTCCAGGCAGTGAAAATTAGCAATCATCCACATGTTTAAAGCTCTTCCACAAAGAAAGAAGTTCTGAGTACTAGAAACATGCCACAGATGATGTACAGAAAATCCTGTAAAGCCTTTATGTGATTCTTCATCTTTTTTTGTTTCCTGTTTGCAGCAAGGATGATGAAGGCTTTCAAAACATTTGGGCTAGCTCAACAGCAACAATCTTTCCTTTCCCAAGTTGCTGTGCTGAATTTCAACACTTGCCACAGAATACTTCTACAACACTCTCTTGATACCACACGACATGAAAAGAAGTAAAAAGCCCTGCAAATGTGCAAAGTTGCATTAAATATACTCACAGAATGAACTCTCAGAATGGTTCAGGTTGCAAGGAACCTTGCAAGGGCCCATCCAGTTCCACTCTCCATGGCTAGGTACATCCAGTTCCACTGCCATGGACAGGCACACCTTCCACTAGACCAGGATATTCAAGGCTTCATCCAACCTATGCATTTTCATATGGCAACTACTCACTTTTTCATGAGCTATCACCACACTATTTATTTGTGACTGCAATTAAAGCCAAATCCACTATTTATTCATCCCTATTCTTTTCAGTGCATGGTAGAAGCTCTACCTTAGTGTTTGCCTCCTCCCTCAACTCCTTCATTCAAAGTCTGCTACATGTAAAACATTAAGTATTCTGAAATGACATGAACTTCATTTCCAAAAATAGGAGGCAGGGAAACTGCCATCAGCACATACACTGACTGCCTCACGACAGTTGCAGCCACCAGTCTGTGTGTCCTGTAGCTAATAGAGATTCCTGCCTCCACACCACGGCTCCTGCACTCTGAGAAGAGACTTTCCCAGCACGTTATGGGCTTGCTGCATCTGAGCAGCAGGAGATTCATCACTGAACAGCTGGAGTCCTGCCCAGGAAAACAAACTACATTTTCTGCTGAAGAGAGGGACATGATGATTAGGCCTTTCATATCCCTCTCATGTTGAAAATTATGGAATTATCAGAAAACTGTAATCATCAAAACGTTAAACTAAAGAGAAAAGACTTTCACAGCAAATGAACATAATTATGTTTACCATATTTGGGCCCAACGCTGGCTGGCAATTCAGTCTGTATATAGACAGCACTATCTGATTCACTGTCACAGGACATGAATAAACCAGAGCAATCCAGTGTGAATAGCAGGCTGCCTCCTGCAACAAACCCAAACACTGCTGTGTACATAACACTCCATAAGCATCACTGAATACAGCTGTAAACAGCAATTTCGCCAACAGCAGCAGCTCAATACTTTTGACCTTAATTCTAACAAAATATTCTTTAACTAGACCTTCGGAACAGGAGACTTTTGGACCTGTCAAAATGCTTTACCTTTAACAAATCCAGGGGTTTAAATATATTCACGTAGAAGTGATTTCTGTAGCTGGTGAAGGAGCAGTAGTAACAAGTCATTCGAGCTCATAAAGATTAAAGAAGCCAAAACGGTAACATGCATGCTTCAGAACCTTTCCTCATTTTTTCCCTAATCAAAAAAGCTGCTTGTGTGTCTTGGGCACAGCCTCCTCCTCATTAAGACCAGAATTTATAAGTCTTAATTAAATATAGATGAGGTTTTTTAAATAGCACTAACTCATCCTGCAGAGCTGGGTTCAACACATGATTAGTTACAAGATCAAATGTAGCACCCTTCCACTTTAGAAATCTCCAATATAAATCAGAAAGGAAAAATAAGAGCCAAATCTTGCCAACTGTGGCCTTTCGCCCGCCAAGAACACCTAAAGCTTAGCACTCATCTAATTATTCTGCCTGCTTTACACAGCAGACAACTTTAAAAACCCTTCCCTGAGTTACTCTGTCTTCTGCAAATGTGGCTAGCACTGGTTCAAGCACAGGTCAGGCACTGGAGATTCTCCTCTCAGCCTTCTCCAGCAAGCCCCTGTGCCCTGCAAGTATCACCCTACCCTCACCACAAGGCCAACAGCTACATCTTGGAGACTCCTAGTATCCAGAGCCCTCTATTAGCTGCTTCAGTAATCCTGCCTTCTGTTGCAGCCACAGAACAATTTGTTGCCTTTTATCCACACAGTGTAAATGCCAAAATAGGCCACAGGTCAACTTCAAATCAAAAGGCTGCAGGATGAAGGCTGAGAAATGCTACAGCAACCCCAGGTCTTCACCTACTCCTTGTACTGACTGAGCTGCAAGAAATTGCTGGGTTTAAAAAGCAATTTCTTTCTTTGTTTTTGCATTTTATATGTTCTTCCTAGGAACTGTGGCCTGATGAAAGAGATTTTCCTTCTATTAAGAAAAGCAGAAGCTGTTAATATTTTAACAGACTGTTGTTTTCCTGCTTCTTTAAAAACAGAGCTAACACTTCGTAATGAACTTTAATGTTTTTAACCACAAATAAGTGTGCAGGTTTGGAAAATAGATCTCATTTCTCATGAGCAGTGTAGATGCTCCCACAGAATATAAATAACTGCACACAAGAGCCCCTTGCTAACAACTGCCTAGATGGAATTCTGCTGGCACCTCTCAGCAGCACACAGCTCCTCCAGCTTCCAGGCCCAAGCTGCTCCATTAAGTCTATGGCATGGAAAGGCACACAACAGTCAAACTGATGTTCAGACAAACCCTGATATGATCCTACTGATGGCATGGGATTTTTCCTGCAAAAAAAAAGGCGCTGTTCATAGATTAATAATTCTCCCCCAAAGAACTTCCCAAGTATTTCCCAATAAAATGATCACTCCCACTTTCCAGCACGCAGAGAGCACAGCCAGAACACCTCACCTGAGAATCCTGAAAGCAAAAGTACTGACAGCTTTCTATAAACAACCAAGCCCTTGGTCACAGCCCTCATCTCTCACCAAGCTATGTGCCAACATTTCTGCATGGGGTTGAGCAAGAGGTTTTTTGCCCAGCAGAGGATACAATGGGATATTGATGCTAGTATAATACATCTGCGAAGAGAAACAGAAGTCATGCTTTAATCCCCACATTAACATGATGTGATTATCAGTAGAAATCAAACATCTATAAGCAAACCTGGAGGTTTAAGCTTAAACTTTTCTTATTTGTCAGATCTTTCTGAAAAGTCAGGTTCCTTCCCCCTGAAGCAGCTAGCACCAACAGCCCAGGATGTCACAGGCACCAGATCCCAGCTGCGTATCACAGCAAGCACATGCCATGGTAGCTCTCAGCATTCAGTAACACAGCTGAATTTTGGTCACAAAGACTGGAAAGAAATGCTCCAAATGTTAAGTGGTGTCTTCTGATGTGTCGATTGATATTAAAAATTATCAGCGTGCAAGAGTAAGCTTCCACGAGGTGGTGCTTAGGTGACTGAGGCCAAGCCATGCCAACATTCCTTCCCAGACACTTCCCAAAGGGCTCTCTGCTGCAGAAATTGCCACATAGTGGAGCCCTGCAAGCCCTGAGACTCTTCTGCAAAGATGCCAAACACATTTAAGCAAGGCTTCAATAGCAGCTGATGCATCTACTGCAGAGCTGGCCAAACCCCTTTCAGATGTGTTTCCTAAGCACCAGATTAAGAAAAAGCGACCTTTTGCCCAGCAGGACTGTTTGTGCAGAGGGCATGCTGACAGCCAGGACCACCCCACTGGTACCAAGCACTGCCCATGACTAATCTGGCAGCAGCAAGCGACAGCAAGGAGGAGGCTACAATACACAGCACCAAGCATCGAGGCAATGCCTGGCAATTTCTACTTTATTTATTATTACAAACCACTCCAGGCACCATTTTTAGCCACTGCTGGATTCCCTCCCTTCGCCCCATCCCCCAACCAGGCTTCAAACCTTGAAGTAACCTTGTTCTGTTCCCCCCCCAGAGACAGCTCCATGCCTGAAACATAACCTCTAATCTTATTTTCTATTTCTAGCATACAATTCATGACCCTTATCCCATTTTTTAAAAATTAAATATCCTCCATGATCCAGACTCTGCTTCCTATAGCCAGGATAGCAGAGAGTAGGTTACAATTGATAACCATACACTTCTTGTGGAGGACGATTTTACATTCAGAGCATTAGAAACATACAGTACATAGGGTTTAAATCCTTCAATTAAAAAAAAAAAAAAAGGTTTCCAATACCACTGTCCTCACTTCACTGCAATCAAACAGCTTCATTTGTTAGAAGGTTTAGATCAAGCCCTTAAAGCCCAACAGATCTGCACTTCAGGGCAGCTTGCAAAGCAAGGCATCAACTTCCAGCCATGTCTGGGTACCTGGAAAGGATCTGTGGACACAAAGCTAAACCCTTCCCAATTCCAGGGGTTTACTACTGAGGAAGGCTCCTCATCTGACACTTTTTGCTTAAACTGGGTTGGTTTTTCAGAACTATGAGACATGGCATTTGTTTGCCATGGATTCTGCAAGATTTCTGACACTAAATAAAAATGGCCTGCTGGATCAGATGTCCACTGAGGCCATGATGGCAGTAATTAAAATTTATGCTTTTAATTAATTAGCAGTATCTTTAACCCTCTTTCATAGTTTTATCAATTGCATCCAAGTTTGTACAGTTGTTAGGGCAAAAACGTTCCTCCATGCGCCACAAAAGCACTTTGATACAGAACAGTTCCCCAAAGAGTGAAAAAATATTTTCCTGTCTCCAAAGTGCAGAAAAACAAGAAGTTTCCAGGATGTGTCCCCAGGCTGGAGGTTGCAGTCTGACACAACCATGCCCTCCGAGCTGCCCAGTTACAAGCACACCCAAATGAGCTATTTCAGCCCAGTAAGTGTCCCCAGGGTCTGTTGCTGCTCAGCTGGCTGCCTGCTCACCCTGCAGAGAGGAACTGCTCTGCTCAACATCCACTTCTGAACACCTTCACCTAGACACTGGGCAAGTTAGGGGAAGAGTCACAGTCATGGAATGGGTTGGGTTGGAAGGGACCTTAAAGATCATCCAAGTTCCAAACCCCCTGCCACGGGCAGGGACACCTCCCACTAGCCCAGCTTGCTGAAGGCCTCATCCAAGCTGGCCTTGAACACCTCGGGCAACCTGCTCCAGTCTCCCCACCCTCACTGGCAAGAATTTCTTTGTTCTATCCAGCCTAAATCTCCCCTCCTCCAGCTCAAAGCCATTGCCCCTCAGCCTTTTCACTACAGGTCTTTGTAAAAAGTCCCTTCCCAGTTTTCCTGTAGCCCCTTCAGGTACTGCTCTAAGGTCTCCCCAGAGCCTTCTCTTCTCCAGGCTGAAGAGCCCCAGGTCTCTCAGCATGTGCCCATAGGGGAGGTGCTGCAGCCCTCTGATCAGCTTGGTGATGTGGATTCCCATGGCTTCACACACCACAGTGTTTCTAATGCTTACACCCAGCCAGCAGCAGCCTTCCAAAACAAGACCAACCACACTGATAGGATTTTCTGTTGATTGGGCAGAAAATCAGTCAAGCCAGAATGTCAGTGGCAAAGAAACTGCCCCCAAGATTTCACCAAACGACAAAATTATTTTCTCTCTACAATTCCCTGAGAAGAGATTGGAGTGAGTTGGGGGTTGGTCTCTTCCCCCTAGTATCAGGTGGTAGAATGAGAGAAAATGGCCTGAAGATGAGGAAAAATTTCTTTGTTGCAAGAGTGGTCAGGGATTGGAACAGGCTGCCCAGGGAGGTGGTGGAGTCACCATTCCTGGAGGTGTTCAAGAAAGCTGTGGGTATGGCACTGTGGGACACGGTTTAGTGGCCACGGTGGGCTCAGCTCAACAGTCGGACCCAATCATCTTGGAGGCCTTTTCCAGCCAAAGCAATTCTGCGATTCTGTATTTCAGTTACAATCGGCAAGTTGACCAGAGAGGCAAGGTTAGGAAAGAAGGACTAACCCTTGAACTCCTTAAGACATGCTTGGAGTGATTTCTACCTGTACAACATCCCCTGCTGCACGGCCATGGCTTGTTCCACACAGGCCTGCCCAGGCAGTGCTAGTAAATACCCTTGGTTTGTTCTACTTTTTCCCACCCACTCCTCCAGCTTCCAGCCTATTCTCAGCAGGGAATAATTTGAATTTATTGGTAGTTTCACAGAAATTGAATACTGCAAGTGGGAGGACAGCCTCTAGCAATTAAGAATAAAGGCAGATAAGTGAACATAAATCAGACCAGAGAAAAACAAGTGCCAGAACTTTTAAAGGTAGCAGAGCTGGCTTTTGAAGCAGCCTGGAAAACAGCAAATATGGAAATGGGGAAGTCAAGAGGCATCTCATCAGCACACGTAGAGATCAATTTACACTGTGGAGCAGAAGTTAGCATGGTAACAGCAGCAGTAGCCTAACACGAGGTTCATGCCTACTTGCCCACTGGGGTGAGTAACACTTTCTTTCCTTAGTTAGAAAGAAGCATGTCATAGTGGGACATGGTTTAGTGGCCGTGCTGGTGTTGGGGTGACAGTCGGACTTGATGACCTTAGAGGTCTTTCCTAACCTTAACGATCCTATGAAAACGACATTGATAACAGGAAAAGATAACTGCAAGACAGGACTGCCTTTCCCTCTGTAAAAACCTATTTTAAATAGTAACTCAGAATCATAGAACTTCACTGAGTCTCAAGGGTCAACATTTGAAAGTTTCTCCAATCCACCCCAAAATGACAACTAGAAATATCTCAAAAAAACCCTCACTGAGATTCTCGTGTTAACAAATGACAACCACAAAAATCTGTCATGGCACTAGGAAAATATTTTCAAGTATGTTTTCAAAGGGATGCTGTTACTGAAATGGAAAAAGAGTTTCACCACTGTCCAACAGCCCAGTGCTTTCAAAATGCTGCACTCATGAAACATTTTATTACTCCATAAAATCCATCATTAAAGATCTAATAGAATATTTCTTGTTGATGTAAATGTGATGTTTTTAAAAAATGTTTTCCATAGTCTCTGGTTTCAGATGAAATTTCCAGAAGCAATTCCAAAGCCCTCATTAAGGACAGTACTAAAAAGGTTTATACTTTTTCAAAGTCATTTCCACTCCCATCTCTCATGAACTTGTGGGAACACAGCACAGGTGGCTTCAGTAACAGAGTATTTTTCATTGGTCATAAAGAATGAAAACCGAGTATGGACCAAAGTAAATCTATATTTGGCACCACTTTAAAATCCATACTTGACTGGGAAAGAACTCCTGGAATACAACCATTGATGCAGGCTGGAGATGCACAACAGCTTGTATCTCAATTTTGGACAAAACATGCAATGATACTAGGTCCAAATAAAATTTTAACATGCAATAGTCTACATGAAGCATTCCAATCACTCCACGGCAATCTGAAAAGGACATTTCAGCTCACTGAAAACAGGGTGGCTCTTTTTTTTTTCTTTTCCCATTTTTAAAGGCAATCTGAGAAGGATTTCTGAAAGGTTGTGCCTCCCAATTCTGAAAGATTGTGCAGCCCACCAGCATCATCAGGTGAGGTCACTACACTGCTAACAGCAAGACTCTTGGATTCATCCCAGCAAGCTTAAAGAACACGAAAACAAGAGGTGCATCCTTACTAGATGCCAAGGTATTTATTAATGTCTTTGTTTTCTCCCATAATACAAACCAGTATCGCCTGCAAACTTGTTATGTGCAGATTACCTGATGTACCTTCTCCTTTATTAAGGGATTTGAAATTCAGTGAGTCACTTCCCAAAAACTTCCTTTCAGAAATAATTACCTTTCTTCAAAGTGTCCACTGCAGCTCTGGCTGCAGCTGGAGCAAACCAGACCACTTTTTGCATGTATGATTCCATTAGGAACAATGTGTCCTCCCCTCAGAACTCACCACAATCAGAGTATTATTTGGCTCCCACTCACGTAGTGCTGTGCAGCAGGAAGACTGAAGCAGTGCTCCAGCTGCCTGGGCACCACCACTCAACCCAAACTGAGCTTACAACAACAGGAAATCTTTCGCATTTTCAGCAGGGCAGGCTCCTCTCCCCACCTTTTCAGCCAGCATTCCAATCCTCACTGTGCANGAAGGCAGGAAAAGTAGAAGGGAAAAAAAACCCAAATTATCACAGGGAGCAAAGAACATGACCAGATTCAGCAGCGTAAGAACGCTGGATGACCGTGGGCTTGACAATAAAATTGATGCTTTTCATTACAGTACATCAATCTGATAATATTCAAAACTGAGATTAAACTGTATCTTAGGGCTCTCAAATGACAGGAGGAAGGCACTCTGCTGCCTTTTGGTTTGCTGTACGCATATCAACAAAGAATTTTAAACGCTATAGCCACTTGCAAAATGGAGGCTTGTCTTCTCTCACAGCTAAGGCATTCTGTTTGGAACAGAAAATTCTGCCCTGCCTGCTTTTTGTATTTTTCAGGTGATTATGCTGGCAGTTCTTTGCCTCGGAAGCTGAAAACAGACTCCATTTATGCAGGCATTTCTTTGTTCGTGTTTTGGACAATACAGTGGATTTTTATTGGTCAGAAACGGTCCCTACTCACTACTAATAGAAACAACGTCAGCCTTACCTTAAGCAATCTGTGCTAGCCATGTCTCTAAAATATTACTCGAAAACACCACTGAAAAAAATCTTGTGGCATCCAGCTTTTTACCACATGCCAATACTGTAAAGACCTGAGCACTTTATCTTCATTGGTGTCAGATTTAAGCTTGCTATTCATAAGCAAATGGAAAGTTTTTAGCCTAATTATTTGCTACTTCTAAAACATTACAGTGAGTAATCTCAGTGATTACTCATTGGGTTTATGAGTAGTTGCTTTGCTATGTTTCTCACCAAAGTCTTCAATAAGAAGGTATTTAACAAGAAACCAAATCCTTTGAAGGGAGAAAAGAAAACAAACAAGCAAAGCAGAGAGCAGAAGGAGAGGCATTCCCAGGTAAGTGTGAGTAAGCCACAAGTACCTGCCACACAACCTCCAGCTTCCCACCAGGCCAAGCTGAGGCAACACCTCCACACGGAAGGAAGTGAGTGAAAAGATCAGACGCTTATCCTCTCAGGGACATTCTACAGCTGCAATTACTACTCCTCTTTTTTCCAGAACGTGTTAATTCTGAGATCGGCAGGTTTAGACTGTTTCAGATGGAGCACTGTCCCTCACAACACCTCCTTGCCACTAAAATGCCATCTGCCAGTGACCCATAGCTCGCTGCCTTTATGTCGATGGTGTAACAAGAAAAAGAAGAAAACCATCTCACACAAACCACTGGAGACAGCTAAATAAAAGATAAGTCCACTAAGTCAACAGTGCTTGCAGGCAGGGTCAGGTTTTCTGCATGCGACCAAGCACTACCATCACTACTGACATATACCCAGCTGAACAATGTTTGTTCCAAATCACACCAGCTTACCTCTGCTCACGCTAGGATTCATGCAGCAGAGAAATATTTAGCACAGACATAGCACACAAGATGCCCTGCATTCATATTGTAATTTGCTCCTCAACACACTGAACCACTGGATCAAAATACAGCACACATCCCTATCTGCACTTGTAATTATGAGGACCGTACCACTTAGAGAACCTTATGTTAAAAGAAAAGAGAGCATAATTATGTAGTGCAGAGAATTTCATAAACTATACTTACCCTTCTTTTCCTTGATACATGAGTTAACATGCAGTTAAAAACAACCAACACAGCAGAGCAACTCACACTCTGGCACAGCATATACCAGAGACACAAGGTATTATTTCCCTGAAACCACAACCATTTTTGGAAAGAAACTACCTCATCTGTGCTAAAACAGCTTCAGAACAAAATACAGACACAACTTTACAGTAAAAAGCCACTGATTGAAAGACAATTTTCTCCCCTTTCAGGATTCACCTTCATGCATCAGTAACACCAGACTGTATCAAACTGATGGAAGCATCCCCTGGCTGCACTGGGAGACAGGGAAGCCCAGCAGTATGTGAGCGTCTCAGGAAAAGCAACAAACCAACCACAATGCCAAGGCAAATTTTATCAGCCATATTAGCAGTAGTCTTCTCCTTTTCTACACCGAGTTGAGGGACATAAAGGCCTTTTCAAGTGGAACAGAAACAGGAAAAGAGTGAAACAAGAGAAGACAGAGTCCGTCAAAAACCTGCAAAGTGCAAGGGATGGAAAAGCACAGGATAAAACACGAAGGATGATTCTGAAGAGACCACCAGCAGCATGCTACTCTAGATATTTCCTCAGAAACTGACTTGAGAAGGTTAGTTTCAAAACACTCTGAATTGTCACCAAGCTCCCACATGTCAATGTACTACACACCAGCAACTAACTGTGCAGCTCTTTCAGAACAAATTCAACTGAACATATTGTACCTTTAAAGGCAGAGGAGCTATTAAAGCATGAGCTCTGGATTCTGTAAGCCACGGCATCCAGCCCAACAAGGTGTCTGAGTAAAGCATACTCTGCAGAAGTGTCCACAATCAGACACTGTAAAAGAGTGCAGTAGTAGCTCTGACATCTGACCAATAACCGCTTCAATGGCATTAGAGATTCACTGAGAAGACCACTTCTGATGCTTTAAAGGGGGATTTTGAAGAGGGCCTCTACAGCCCTCATGGTCACCAAGACCAAGAGGGAAAGAGAAGGCAGAGAGAAGAGCTCAGAGGAAACATCATTAAGAAGCAAATCACAGTCTGTTATTCTTTTGTCTGACTGTATTAGACATTCCTAATCAAACCTCCTAAAATCCAGCTGTTCTGGAAAATAAAATGGGGGGAAAAAAAAAAAGAACAAGACAAGACCAACAACTATTGTCCTGTCATCTTCAAAGGAAGAAAATGCACTTCTCCCAAAAAAAATCCCTCTCTCTAAACCCTGTGTGTCAACTACAGATTTGCTCTATCATACCAATCCACCACCACAAAAATGTAACATTCCTATATAAAAACAAAAATGTATCATTAGTGGTTTTCAACAGATTTCATGTACAGCAACATCTGCAGAGCCAAAGATTTCCCTTAACCAGAGCAGAACCTTTTCTAACCACAGAAGAAAGCAGCAGATTAACTTCCAAACAGCACAGGTTGGACAGGCTACTTTTCCACACCAATAGAGCAGTTGAGTGCACTCAGCCAAAGGCTGCCAAACTCACCCATATACTGTCCTGATGCACATGCATATGCTGTCTTGATGTTTTCAAGATCCAGCATTAGATGGAAGAGGGCGTTTAGATTAGGGCTGATAGTTTAGATGTGCACAATGTTTTTGCTAAGGACCTGTGAACACACTCAGGTTAAATTCATGGCTAAATTTTTAATGAAGCCTGCCAGTTACCGAAGTTATTTCGTACTGAGTTGTCTCAAACTTTACAACACTCACTCCTCCTTTGACCTGAAATGAGTTCAAAGTGCTGAATTCGAGATCACAATCTGTTGCCCTGGAAATTATTGCAATGTTTAGACAAAAGAGTTTATTATGAGATCTAATAATATTTCTTGAAAGAAAATGTTTTTATTCCCTTCCTAAAAGCAACACACAACAGACAGACTGGAAGCTGTCTGAGCAAGAACTCTTCCAACAGTTAATACAGACCCAAGCACATTCCAAATAGCAGGAGATGTGCTGCTTTTTTTTTTCCCCCCTCAGTGTTTTGTTCTAATAACTGGCATTTCCTCCCAGCACTCCACAGTCTCCACCAGCATGGAATTCTCTTAACAAAAATAAGCCACAGAACTGAAGTCCACTTCCACTTGCATTGATTTAGGAAGTTTAATTTTGAGTTAACCCACCCTGCTCTTCACAAAAACTTTAGCAGCTTCTCTTCAAAACCAGCTAAAACAGAAGTGTAAGTTACAATACTGCCCAAACCTTAACCCTGCTTGTACCATACCTCCTGCACCCACACTGGTAGCAGCCCAGGAAGACAGTTTATTTGTACTCCACATTGGTACAGTTTCATTGTACTCCACTGTGAGGTAGAAAGTATGCACAGTTTGCTCTCCGTAGGTGAAGAATGCACAAGCATCCACTCATCCCCTCCCTTCCTGCCAACACCAGCACCCTGGCAGTGCTGATTTAATTTCCACTACTCAGAACTGCACTTAGTAAGACAAATGCATAATCACTACACAATCACTTGCACTTTTTTTTTTTATTCTCTTTTTATTCAATAAGTGAAAGGGTTTAGCTTTTCTAGCTGATACATGCATACTTAGCCATAGACCACCTTAAAGTACATCATCTGCTAAGAAATGCTCACTTTATGTAGAAAAAAAGGAATAAATGAAGTTTATTCTGGAGCTATGAAACATGCACTAATGAAGCTGGATCCTCTAATAACCAATCTGCACTTTCAGTTAACTCTATTCTACACCACCTGCCCTTCAATTCCTGCTTGGGCAAAGGCTTGTAGGACATTCAGCTGCAGGCAATATTGCCATTCTTCTCTCCTCCCATCCTCAACATCTTTCCATCTTTTACTAAACACGGGTGCCTTGAACAAATGATGCAAGACCTTTCCTGGACAAGTGTGGTTTATTTGGAGCATTTGGAGACAACGAACTCATGCTGTACTGAAGTGACACTGGAAGATGCATGCAGAACAACAACTAGATCTGGAAGAATGCAATTCTTAGGCTGTCTTTTCCTCCTTGCATCCTTCCTACCTCCATATCGTACCACCCGGTGCAAGACTTGCAAACTTCATTCTGAGAACATGTTTGAAATACTCAAAGGAAAGAGATTATGCTCTTCAAATCTTTGGAGTATGGCACAGAATCACCTTTATCAGAAAGGATCTCCCCGCTGTGACACTCAATCTTAAACTCGAGCTGTAAGGGTGGAGCCACAAGAAAAGTCTTTCAATAACAAGAAGAGCATTTCTGTGTCTGTCCTTTTTAATCACCACAGCTTTTGCTGGGTTTCAGCACTTCTGTTTTATGCTGGGGCACATAAAAACAATGTCTAGCTTCTTCTGGATGAGACTGGCACCTTCAACCACATTTAATGAACATTCTCAAATATTATCTCATACTTAGACTCTCAAGAAGAAACACTTAGAAGATCTCCAGACTTCTCTGGAATGTGAGCTGTAGACATTCAGGTGCTTTACCTTTTACTGGGGAAGCTCTTGTGCTGGGACTCTCTGCTCTGGCACAGTCAGCCAAATGCTGTCACCTGTACAGAAGAGCAGGAAGTTCCACCTTCATAAACAAACAAAAATACCTAGGAACACTGCTCTGAATATCCTGGTATCACACAAACCACGTGGACATGCTTCAAAGGATCTTAAATTTACCCCAGAAAATCCAGAGCAATTCCCAACACCATCCAGAAACTCACAAACACATTAAGTTATCACAGAAAGGCAATCTACTAGGGAAACTAAAACCACTCAGTTCCTGACAGGATTAAAGATCCATTTCACTGCTAGCTACCTCTCACATGAATGAATCACACTGTGGAGAAGAGAGAGAAAATATCCATCACAGCTTTTGCTTCCTACTCTTCTCCCACCCTCTCCTCTCCAACACATTCCATACACTGCTTTAAAGTTCCCAAGACACAGCATGCCAGAATAAAGCATTAAAGAATCAAAGTTAAATATTACTTCTACCAAGGGAAACAAACTTTCTCTTGCATTCAGAAACTGTTCAAGTTGATGAGCACTGTTCCATTCACAGACTGCTGTGCAAAGCCTGCGAGGAATCGCTACCATTTAAGTGTCAACTTTAGGAGCACAGCTAAAGAAGAATCACACCTACCATACTGTTATTAAACAACGGTTACACTAAAACAGCTGACAAGTTCCCTCATAAGACATGTAGTGACAGGGGGGCAGAACCCAAAACCCAAGGAAATCAGAATAGCCAAACCTGAGGCGGCTGAGGGAGCTTTCTCTCTCCTGCAATGCTGTTGTACACAAACACCAGAGAGCAACAGCATCTGACAAGTGCCCCACGGAAGTGGCTGGACAAAACAAAGTCACACCGACCAAAAAACCTTAGCCACTTAGAGAAAGCAAGGAACAAAAGCCCTCAAAGAAGGAATACAGCTATGCTGGAAGACAATGAACAACTAGCAAGCCTAAACCAGAAAATATGCTCAAGTCATTTCAAGCGCCAAATTTGACTAATAACAGAAGCAGGAACTGGTTGCAATTTAGTGAGGTAAAGATGCTTCCTAGGGAACTATTTTCTCTGATGTGACCCTGACAGTAAATGCCACACAGGATAAAAATTTGTTTTTAAAAGCATAGACAGCTCTTTACAGCAAAATCTGTAAGTTTTTGGTTTAATTTTTAACTAACAAAGCAAAAGTTCCTTTTAGCAGTGCTACCATACTCCCCTGTAAGAACTTCCCATGCTCTCCTGGGAGGGCTTTCCTTAGAAGGGAGAGTATTTGCTTCCTTCATGAAAACAGCTCTTCAGAGGAAAATCCTAGAACATCCCATTCCAAAACCAACTTGTGTGAATAAAGCTAAATAGGTCCTCACCCTGAGAAGCTGCTGTATGTTCCCATTAGTCTGAAGCCAAGGTACCACTGATGGTATGCAGTGCTGCAGCTGGAAAAGGTTCATCTTGCTGCAATGGCTCTGGAATCTGCCCAACAGCTCCACAGAGCCTCTGCTACTCCTACCTCAGATACACCCACACTGATCTTCACTCACAGACATCTCAAGATTCCCCTAGCCACACCTGGAGTACTTCACATTCCACTTTTCTTTCGTTCTCTGAAGGTTAATGAGCATTTCTGGCCCTTCTATTCTGCTGTTTTCACACACACACACACACACACACACACTCTTCTTTTACTCATATTCCAAGACCACTCCATTCCAACTCCCTGGAAGTCAGTCTGTTTCATGCAAGGTTTAATCTCAACAGAACTACACAGATCGAGCCTCCCAGATTTCTCTTAAGTAACCCATACATGCTTCATTAATCACAGCAGAATTAGACACAATTGGTGTTTCAGGACCACAGTGCTCAAAACAACATCTTGTCGCGTTACAGCATTTTGAACATACCTCATTAACACCAACATCATCTTTCTGAAATTTCCAAGACGAAAAATTTTGCCTGTTTTGGCAAAATTCAAGGACTGGATCAAAATGTTTTATTCGCAGAACTCCAGAAGAGGGAGATCGGATCAGACCAAATCAGGAATTAACCTGCAAAGCAGTACTTGTGAAATAAATGCAAGCTCTTATTCCTGCACACACACATCTTAGTAGTTTCTTTGGAGGCAGAAGGGATCAGTGTCTAAATCCCTCCGGCCAGAAAATTATCTTGAGGTACACAAACAGCAGAAGAAACCCACACAACCCAGAGGCACAACAAAACACAGCCACTACTTGCTTCTTCACATCGAGTTTGAAACTCAACTTTTAAAAATTCTGCTTCACTTCCAAAATACTTTTTTTGTCCTACCAGGAAGAACTTCAGATTTTACAGCTATCAGGAAAGAGAACCTTCTACAGTGTAACTGCAGTCCCCGCATAATCACCCAGCATTGCCTCAGCCACCATACACAATGCCCGAACAGAACCTGGAATGGGATATTACAGCCTGGAAAGCACAGGATTGCTTCCAGCACATCACTAATAAACTGTGGTCACCCAAAGGCCAAGGAAGGTGCAGAAGCACTAATTCAGATGTATCACCATACTCTAAGAGGAGCAGAGCAAGTAGAACCCGAGTTTTGTCATGCCTACAGAGCCAGTTGCCCTCTGAACCCGCCCCAGCAGAGTGTGTTGTGATGAGGTTACCCATGCTGCTAGAAATGTCATCTTTCATGTATGATATAAACCCCCTTCTATAGCTACTAACAATACCCTGGCATTGTTTGCAGGATGTAGGGTGGTGCTCTGGCTAACGTCCAACTGCAGCAATAATATTCTATCTACCTACAGTAACCACGAGAAGATAGTCGTCTTTTTTCAGCCCCCAGTGGTTTTGCAGCACAGCAGCAAGCTCCGAAAGAGCTGCCATACTTCACTGCAAGTCCCACAGCTCACCGTGCATTTATCTGTCTGCACACATCAGATATTTCTCTGAAACTGTAGAAACACCTTGAGATTACTGGGAGTAAAGGAGCTCTTTTCACATGGCACAATTAGTCATATCAGCAGTGATAGCTATTTTGAGCAGCACCCATTAATCACTATCATTAGCAGGATTTCTGGTGTACCAGCATTCATTGTACCAAGAATAAGCCTCTTCCTATTGCAGCACTACTATATAAACAACAGCAGCAGCACAATTTCTCTTGACACAGCTCTGTTTTGAGTAGCAAGAGGCAGCACAAAACTAGTCAGTAGAAGGTATAAAGGGAAGCCAGCTTACTCCTTACAGCACAGCAAAAAGAGAGTTGCCTTGCTGCAGAGAAGAGCTGGACTTCATTTGCGTGCCCGGGAAGAAGTGGCGTCGAAAAACAACAAACAGCAGGAAGAACTGGGAGGAAAAAAGCTCTCAGGTTGGAGATAGCAGGAAAAAAGAAAATCAAACAAACAAAGCACAGACAAATAATATTCACATACCAAAAGATTTAAACACAGGTTGATGCCTAAGAAGGGGAAGGAATCCAGACTTCCCTTTGAAACACCTGTAGCAGGTATTTTCATGTTACTTTCTACGAAGGACCTGTTAATCCAATTTCAGCATCCTGGAAGAGCCTTTAGACTAGAAGGCATTCCCTGTACGCATGATGTCCCCTGAGCAACTCCCGATTCAGAATCACCAACAGAAGGATTTTGGCCTTGCGCTGACCAAGGCAGCAGTACCCCAAGATGGTGGCTCCGAGACGCTTGCAGCCTTGTTCCTCACGCCCCAAAGGCCCTGCGAGGCACCAGAAACGCCTGCTGACCCGAAACACAAGTGTTCACAGCCACAGGTGAGAAACTTAGAAAGTCCTTCCTCTTAAAAGGACAGAACAAAAAACAGAACCTTCTGCAAGCCTTAAGCTTGGTCAAACAGCATTTTACCAAAGGGTGCAGCTTAGCTTCTATAGAGGTGCTGCCTAGCTGAAGACTTGGGCCAAGTGCAGAATCACCTTGATAGCCATGGCACACACACAGCAGAGAGTCTACAACGGTCTTGGTTGGAAAAGATCTCTAAGGTCATCGAGTCCAACTGTCAGCCTAACACCAACACAACCATTAAACCACATCCCCAACTGCCACGGCCACAGGCTTCTTGAACACCTCCAGGGATGGGGACTCCACCACCTCCCTGAGCAGCCTGTTCCAGTCCCTGACCACTCCTGCCACAAAGAAGTTTTTTCCTAATCTTCGACCTAACCCTCCTCTGGCACTATTCTGTTCTATCACTCAGTGTAAGGGAGAAAAGACCGATCCCCATTTCACTCCAACCTCCTTCCAGGTAGCTGTAGAGACCAGATGGGCCAGTGCTCCTGATGCCATGAGCTGCACACCCAAACCCTCCTGTGGCTGGGACCTACATGCACCCCCCACATGCCTCAGAGAGGCGAGAGCCGGGGACCATACCACAGGAGCTTCAGCCACCTGTCGCCCACAGACAACAACAGCTCCTCAAGAGCACCCCTGCCTCTTTCCAAGCCAGCACTCAGATGAGGGAACGGAAACACCAAGAAACAGCAGCGTTAAACTCCACAGCCACCTTTCCCCAACACCCTGATTCTGGGGAGCGAGCCTCAGCCTTTGGCCAGCTGCGTGTGGCTCTAGCCAGAGGCTGAGGGCTCTGAAGGCCAAGCAGTTTATGGCAGCTCCACAGGACTCAGGACACCCAGGCATCTGCTCCTCTAGAAAACCAGTCACGGCACCAGCCGATTTAGACCTGTAACCAGGATCACCACTTCTCATAAAACAAGTAAGATCGCTTCTCTTCCTTCCAATTTCTAAGCAAACATCCACCTGACAAACACACACCTGCACCACTTCCTCCCCAGCCCTCTGGAGCAGGGACAGGCAGAGGTCTACTAGCAAAGTTTGAAGCTGTGACCCAAAAGAGTTACCCTCTTCTGCCTGCGGTCACCGTACACACACAGGGTACCGAACACCAGGCTGGGCAGCAAGAAGCAGCACTCCAGTGCATCAGGTGAACTCAGCCTACGGCAGCGGCGGCCACAACGGAGACAACTCCTACCCGCAGGCCTCCGGGCTGGGGGTTCGGAGAAAATCCACGGCGGGCACCGTGACGGGGAACGCTTTCGGGAGGACTGCAGTGCAGCCCACTCGGAGGGGCGAGCCCCACCGGCACGGCCCGGGAGGCCCTCAGGACCCGCGGGGCCGCGTTGCCGCCGGCAGCGCCTGGCTGAGGGCAGCGGCGCGCAGCCTCGAGGCGGGGCCCTGGCGGAGGGGTCTCGCCGGCGGGCCAGGCCGGGGCG
>VWZI01020604.1:1159885-1180493 GCA_013396835.1 Psilopogon haemacephalus | reverse complement strand
GTACGGGAGAGGGGCTCGGGTAGTCCCAGCTGGGAGGTGACAGGGACCGGCCGGGACGGGCAGGCGCTGCAGGGCAGCGAAGGAGAGGCACGGCCAGGCACAAGAAAAGGGGTGAAGGGGGGGAAAAAAATAATCGGGGGATGTTTTATAGGCGCTTAAAATACTGAGGTTTGTAATTTTGTGTTTTGCAGTCGGGTGCAGTGTCCTTCTGCCTCGGGAGGGCAATTCTCGATGGAGATGACACCGGCGAAGTGCCGTGTTCCTCTTCAGTCAGCTGTGGAAACTGCAGAATCCAACACTGATGTCAAATGAATTTATCCGGGAATTAGGTAAAACACGCAAAAATTATCTCCAGTTGATCTCTTGGACATAATTATCATGTTGCTGCCAGCCTGGGGAATCGTTCAGCAGCAGGCCTGGGCTGTGATGGCTTTGCTGTCTGAATTTGAACTGGTTTGTTATTATTTAACATCAGTAAAGTAGATTTTATGCCGTTTTCATAGAAATAGTCTTCTGTTAATCCCGTGTTTCTCAATAGAAAGTGATCTATTTATATTTCCAAGTCTTATCTAGAATTTTGCATTTTAAGTGGAACAAGCATTTAGTAATGTGTGGAAATGTTGGTAGAAGTCAGAAAATAAGTTAGTGTGTAACAGTAAAAGAGTAGCTTAAAACTGTTGGGATATACGTGAGGAGAAATTTTGTCAGCATCCGATCACCTGGCTCTAATCCCCACACACACAAAGGAACCCAAACCCACACGCTCGGATATGATACTAATAAAGAGAAAATAACAGTAATTTCCACCAGTTTCAGTAGTGCTAATCAGAAAACTCTGTGGGAAGAAGTGAAATTGTCAATTTATTGGACACCTTCTAGCCACAGGCTAGAAAGAGTCCTCAAGTAGTGTCTGTGGGGAGCTGCCTAGGAGCAATCTGTGGCTTTGTTTCCTTCTCGGTAACAGATGGTTGCTGGCAGACTGGGCTTCTCATCAGTGCATTCCCTCTGAACTTTCCTGATTCTTGCATGTCTACCAAGCGTGTCTCTTCCTAGTAAATTTAGTCTTCAAATTAAGAGATACCTGGGAAATACTTGGAAAGCACACAAGGGAACAGAAGGCTGTCATGTTGTTGGCTCCGTCAAGAGAGAGGGATGGTGGAGTATTCCTTGTACTGGAACAGTGCAAAAAAGGGCTGTAGAAAGTACCTTTTCTTCCTTCTTTCTTCCTTCCCTCTTCCTCTCCCCCTTTCCCTTTCTTCTTTTCCTGTTTTTGACTGAATGGTAGATGAAACACTGATGTTTAAAAAGATGAAAAAAATTATCTGGTGAGGTTTCAATGAGGTTTTGCTTGGAAGGGATCAGAGAATGGCTTGTGTTGATAGGAACCTTAAAGATCATCTAGTTCCAGCCCCCCTGCCGTGAAGTATGGGTATGAAATGGAAAACTGAGTGTAAAGGAAGCCAGAAGGAGCTGAAGAAGAAGGGAGAAAGAAAAGCAAAGACTGGGATGATTTTCCTTACTCCCAGGACAGATTTTCAGGCTGCACCTTAAAAGAAGCCCACAGAATGCCTCCTGGGTTTCAGTTTTGCTGTTTGGGGGGGGTTAAGAAATTGAGAGAGATTAGCACACACAGACAGGCATGTATGTTTAGGGATACTTCTTTTTCCTATCCCTGGGAAGCAGGGTGACCAGTCTGGAGTGTTTTAGCTGCAAGCAGCTCTCCAGGAGCTGATGTCTTGCTCTTGTGCTGAGAGAGTGTCCCACAGCCCATGCAGAGCAGTGCTGGGCACTGCTGTAGGGAGAAGCACCCCATCAGAAGGTACTAAGGCAAACATTATGCCTCACAGGTTGTGTGTCCATTCCAGGCCTATCCTAAAAGAAGTCTAGAAGCTCTGGTGAGCTACTGACATTGCCCACCTGCAAACTTCTGCTCTCCAGAAACACTTCTGCTCTTCATTCACACACTCTGCACTTCTTGGTCACAGGAAGAGGTGATGCAGTGGTTACAGCATCACATCATTCTTCCACCCCAATGAACAGCTGGCAAGTTCTATTGCAGCAGCCTTCCCCCACAAGTTCTGATCATGCTGTGTGCTTCACCAACATGCAGCTTTACTGAGAGATTTCAGACTGCACCATCCACCCTGATTAAAGCATGCTGTACTCACAGGCAGACACTTGTTCTCCAGGCCTGGCCTTACAGCTCAGCACAACACAGAAATAGGTTGTCCTACACTCTCAGGAGATGTCCACATCTACTTCCTGTTTTGTCATCGTAGCCATTTAATTGTATTCAGTGGATCTGTGGAGGATTAGATTCTGTCAACACTTAACAATGGAGTTATACATAGTAAGCTTTTTTTTTTTTTTTTTTCCTTGCTGGGTTGATTTATAGAATCATAGAATCAGTTGGGGTTGGAAGGGACCACAAGGATCATCTAGTTCCAACCCCCCTGCCATGCCAGGGACACCCTGCCCTAGATCAGGCTGCCCACAGCCTCATCCAGCCTGACTGCAAACACCTCCAGGGATAGCCTCAACAACCTCCCTGGGCAACCCATTCCAGGGTCTCATCACTCTCATGATAAAGAACTTCCTCCTCACATCCGGTCTGAATCTCCCCACCTCCAGCTTTGCTCCATTCCCCCTAGTCCTGTCACTACCTGATTGCCTAAGAAGTCCCTCTTCAGCTTCAGATACTGGAAGGCCACAAGAAGGTCCCCTTGGAGCCTCCTCTTCTCCAGACTGAACAGCCCAAACTATTTCAGTCTGTCCTCACGGCAGAGGTGCTGCAGCCCTCTGAGCATCCTCGTGGCCTTCTCTGGACACTCTCCAGCATGTCCACATCCCTCTTGTAATTTATGTGTTATAATTTTTTTTTATATAGTGCTGTATAACAACTTTTACCACATAACTGTCTGTAAAGAGCAGACACTTCATTTGAAATTTACTACAGATGAAGTTTATAGATTAAGAGGACACAGAAGACTGGTAAGAATCCTAGCCTTAAAGCTAATATGTTTTAACCAGATGGCAAGAATTTCAGACAGACTGAGAAATAAATAGGAAGTTCACACTTCTGAATATGAACCAGGCATGAAATCACTCAATTCAGCAGGAGTGCAGAATAACCAATAGAGAGTAAAGAGGAAACTCTTAAAAATATGCAGAGTAGGTATCTAGTGTGACACTGTATATTGAAATCACTTCCTTAGGTGCTTACAATGCTCCATTTTTTAATTCTTTGGATTCTGAATATTTTGCAAGATGGCAGTTTGATGAAGTACTTAGTGAAGGCATCTGTAAATGAGCAGAGAGCAGATGTATTCACTTGTAATTGCGATTTTCCTATCGACCATCATGTACATGTGAAAAGTGCTTCCCAAGACCTCCTTTGATGGGAAGGGAAGGAAACCAGTGCACTGTTTAAACAAAAAATGTAACAGTGCTGTTCAGAGAGAGAGGAAATGAGCTTTGAAATGTATTGTGAGTGCTACCTGATGTCATATGCTGAAGGAGGAAGAAATCATTAGCTGGGAAAACAGGCAGCACTGGCACAATAGCCATGTGCAGATGTTAATCAGGATATGCGTACCAGCAAGGTGTGGGGTGAGATTAGGAGGATGAAGGTTAGTAATAAAATCCCTCAAGAGTGTGGTCTTGTTAAAGGGAAAAACTAAATTTACAGGAGGTGGTTGTTCCTGTTAACCCGCTAGAGATGTGTTCAGGAAATGTGGGGCAAACCAGGCTGACTTTGGAAGACAGATCCAATCACTGATGTCCTGTTGTATCAGCAGTGATTTTCCCTTTGTGGTTACTAATTACTGTAAATGTGTGGTGTGCTGATGCACGTGGAGAACAGCAGTGGTGCTGCATTAATATTTGGAGTGAGTATTTGCACCTGGAGTCTGGGAAGTATTGAAACTGCAGGTTTGGCTCTGGGTACCTCACAGGGTTTGTACAGTGTCACAGTCCTTGTGGCCTGTAGCCTGACTCTGTCTGAATGTTTGACAATGCAGGCATACACGCAAGCAAATAAGACTTCTAAAAATACATTTCACAGATCATCCATTCCAGCTGTCAGGGTGAGAACAGTCCTTTTGTCCTGTAGCCCTGGACAACTAAAATCCTGTTTCAGACAAGTGAAATTTAGTTATTTGCTGCCTGACAGGAAAGCTGCTGACCTACGCTTTATGCCCCTCAGTACATTGACTAGCCTTTGTGCCCAACCTGAGGCTTAAAATGAGAATTGGCCTCTTGCCCAGCTTCTTTGTAAACACTACCAAAATGGCAAAAAATATCCCTGGCTAAAGCCCCCAGCCTGCTCTCTGGAAAAATTCTTGCCCCTTACCTCCACCAGGCAAGTCCCACTTTGAAAAGAGTGAATCTCTCTGACTATGTATGGCTACCTAAAAATAAAAACAGGGACAATCACCTTTTCTTGTCAGACAAATCAAAGATCCAGGTCACCTTAAAAAATTTTAGGCTGCCAGCCAGTGGTGCTGGCTACAGGGGAAATAAATACTTTGGTTAAAACCTTTTAATCCTACACGGAGCAGTCTGGTTTTGCTGGAAGTGAATGGAGGCCATTGACTGCAATTGACGTTGTATGTGTCCCGTGACCTTCTGCCTTATATATTTAGACTCTCCATACTTATCTTCCTTTCTACAGGTCTGATGTCATCACCATTATTATAGGCAGAACTTGTCACTTGATTGACAGCCAATAACCTTTCCAAAAAGTAGCCAAGGAGTGGGAATGTTTTGTAGTAGTGACAGGATCATGACTGCCTGCAGTCCACTTTTGTTTACAGGCAGAGGAGGAATTTCAGATATTTCTAAGGTCAGCGTCCCTAGTGCAGAGATATGTTTGTTTTAAAATTGCTCTTCTGCTTAAAAAATTGTCTTCTGGTCGTGATGAAAGCAAGGCCTAGGTGCTGATACAAGTTCTTTGCCTGCTGTGACCAGCTAGGTGGGCACAGGAATTGAGTACTCCCTACTGCATGCACAAAATAGTCATTGGCACTTCATGAGGTTGCTTTAGGAAGTCAACTACTTAAACATACGTGTGTTTGTGTGTGTGTATATATATAAAATATCTGGTGATTCAGATGCCTGGGATCTCATTTTGCTTGTTTGCTTGAAAACTTTCACCAAAAGGAATCAGCTTGCAAAACCACAAAAATGCACTTCTCAGCCAGCTGTGGTAAAAGACTTTAGGTGGCCAGCAAAGCACTGGAGAAGTGTTTAGATTTAAAAAAAAAAAAAACAAAAAACCAAACCACAACCAAACACAGCTATCTGATGAGTAACAGATGAATATAAATCCATTGTTAGCTTGCCATTAGCAGTTTTCTTAGAACTGTTCAAAGCATGCAGCAAATACCGAGGTGTTGAGAGCACATTTGTGAGACACCAAGAACTGTTGCTGACATTCTGTAACACAAGATCTCAGGAGGTTGTTATAAAACAGATGAGCTGTAAATGTGTGAATGAGAACTAGGCTGTTGGGTTTTTTGGTACTTAGAAATGAATATGGCATTTGAGTATATGCCATTGTAAGGTTGTCAGTAAGAGTTAAAGGGAATTCTGTGCAACTGACCCAACTTATTAATAGGGTACTTAGGGCTTCTAATGGAATGGAGTGCAAACTGTTTAAAAACTGAAACACAATTTAGAATCCATTCCAGAACATCTATGAACAGGCACGGAAAAATAATATCCCTTCTGCTAACTGTTTGAAATTAGAGGCTACCTGCCAAATTATGGTTGCTTTGTTTGCCCTTGTACAACTGATTGCAGTAAGGTGTGATCTATGGTTCAGACGACAGAAGTGTACTTTCTTTCTGTAAGTGTCTTTTGTTGGACATACAATTTTTATTTCAACAGTCTGTACTAAGCTTGTTTCCTTATGAACGGTGAATTTTCACAGAATCACAGAATATCTTTGTTTGGAAGAGACCTTCTAGGGCAACTAGTCCAACCTGTGTCCCAGTACTGCAAGGTGATGTGATGATGTGATTGATCTCTTCAGTAGAATTCAAATATCCATAAGCACAGATTATTTGTCTCTCATAAGTACACAGAAAATTATATGTAGTTATAAATACATATAAACATCTTAAGTGGTCTAGAAAGAAGCCTGAAGAATTTCCATGTGGTAGCTCCTGCAACCCAAGATTGCTGCACAGGGACTGGACAAGGGTCCCAATGCTCTTCCATTGCCTATGTTTCTGTTAGGGCACTGTAACAAAGGCAACTTCATTTCAGCTGCCTCACTGCTACTGTTACTACCTTTCGCCTACACAGTTTATTTTGTACTGTGGCAAACTGCCAAATAAGGAGGAATTTTGTAATGGAGAACAGAGAATTATGAAAGTAGTTTGAATAGAAGGGTAACATATGTAAGCCAGAATTTCATGGTTGAACCTTTGCTAAATTGCTGGCTAACGTAGAGAGAAGTGGAGCAGATAGAGCTGGGATCTGATGTGGCCACGGCAGGTGAGTACATCAGGGGTTTCTGTAGATCTTCTTCATTAATTACACAAATACTCAAGGGCCCTGACTGGGATTGTGATTTCTGTAATCTTTACAGGAAGGGATTTCTCAGGAACAACAAAATAAGAGACTGACAAAGCTTCCTTCATAAATGACTCTTGCTAAACTGCTCAATACAGAGCCTCTTTTGGATGTCCTGTCCAAACCAGTCCAGGCCTCCTGGTGACATCATGAAATGTGAGATGCCTATGAGCTAGTCTTTGGCCACGATGGAGCTGTGGCCACCTGTCTGTCCTATGCTTGGGAAGATACTCAGGATGTTGACAGTGAGGAGTGGCACTTCTCTACCAAAACTTGGCAACCCAGTCTTGTCTGTTTTCCAGGGGGCCAGTGCAGAGAGCAGTGCTTGCTTGGCCGAGGCCCCTTTTGCTCTGGCTCCAGCAGGAAGGCAGCCTAGCTGACCTCAGTAGTGGCTGTTGGCTTCTGCTTTGTTTAGTCAGCTTCTGGGGCATTCAGACTTTCGCTGCAGCTGCTGCCAAGAGTGCCCTTGGTTTGCTTGCCTTGTGGTCCACCACCCCGACCTGGTTCTCCTTGATAAGTCTGACATCAAGTTTGAGCAGCTCACTCTCCTCATAACTAAACCAAAGCTGAGGCTGCAGTACCCAGTGGTGGTTTGTCTGTGTACTTGCTTTTTAAGCTTCCCCAGCCAAAATGGTACACAACCAGCCATATTATTAGATGCAAACATCCTGCCCTGCTTGGATGCACGCCAAGGATGCAGGAGCAGCTCTCATGAGGTTTATGGCTCACTCTGCTGTTGTCTTTTTCACAGCTCAGAAATTCCTTGGCTGGGTATTCATTTTCTTGAAGTCTTAGGGCTCCCAGAAGTTATTTCTCTGGCATCCCACAATCATTTTAGATCCTCCACCATATTCCAAATGCATCAGGGCACCCAAGGCAGAGAGATGTCCTTTATGTCTGAGTGGGCTAGTCAGAGGTGCTCTGTGCACCCCCATCTCAGTTTCCATGCCCTCCTTGTTTTAGGAGGCACGTGCCTACCCCTCTGCTGTCATTTGGCTCCAAAGAACTCAACTCATCTGTCATTAATGTAAATTGTCTGTAACATTGCTGAAACTGATAGTTGTGGCTCCCAGCTCTTTTGCATGGCATTTAATCAATTGCAGTATTGTAAAAGAAGATATGGAAGGCTATCCAGTCTGTACCTAACTATCAGCTCTGCTGGTGTGAGAGGCAGGGAACAAAACATCAGTCCCACAAGAGCTGCATATGTGCAGCATGCACCTCTTGTGTGAGCTGTTAGCACAGGGGACCATGAGACAACAGCCCTATGGTAGCAACTGACAGCTGAGGTTTGAGGGGAAGAAAGATTTTCAGCTCTGCGTGTGCATTGCTAAATAATTCAAAGCAGCAGATGAACAATACCCACAGGTGCATTTCTGGGTTTTTTTCTCTCTAATTTCACACTGATAATCAAATATCAAGGCTACTTCAGATCGTTTTTGGCACAGAACAAGCCAACAGCTACTGATAGAGAAGAGAGCAGTAAAGCAATCTGTAGGCCATATAAATTTCCTGCGTCAGTTGTTTTGTTGTTGTTGGATTTGGCATGTTAATTTTCCAGGAGTTAGGGTGAGGAAATGATATTAAATAGCTCTTTCAAAGTGGAGCTCTGATAGTGGTATTATCAATGCTCTGTGTACATCTCAAGGGTCTTTGTAGTTCCAATAGTAGGAAGATGAGCAGGCAATAAAAACTGGGAGACTGAGTATGTTCTTTCTCCTTTTTAGTGGGTTAATATTTCAGACATGGTGATGTAGATAAAAGAAGAAAGAGCAAGAGAGACTGAAATGCATAGTCATATAGGAAATTACAAAAACTAATTAGTGAGGGAATCTATTATGAATTTATGTCAATAAATTAGCTTATGCTTGGCCTCCTCTACGTAAGCTAAGTATGTGCTGCTTCAGTATAAACTCAAGGTAATACAGGATGATGAGCCCATCAGCTCTGACATTTCACTGATGCTGCCTGTTAGCAGTTATGGTCCAGCTCAAACACAGTCCTACAACTTGCCAAGAAATGCATATGTATATGCATGGGTTTCTCACCCTTTTAACTGTTACCACAGATAGTGTGAGAAGGAAAGGAATTACCTGTTGTTACAAGGACCGATACGATTAAAATACACAGAGCAGATTTGTCCTATTTAGCCTTGGTTTTCATCACACCAAGGGCTACAAATAGAAGATGATGGTAAATAAACTGCAGTAGCATCAAGGCTTATAAATAGCATTCTAAGTAGGGGACACAATGCAGAGCCAAAGATCTTCTCTACAGAGCTGGAGTCTGTTCTGGCCTCTTACAGAGACTGTATCGGGTAATAATGAAAATAGTGCAAACATTCTACCGTTGTGCTCTGAAATTTAAATACACAACCTGTCCTTCTATTCCTCAAGTTACTCTACATTGTTTGTAGAGAACAAATCATCTGTCGAGTTGTTGGAGTGACGTGATTTGCTGTTTCCTGGAATAACTGCCCCCAAGCATGTCAGCTTGACCCCTGTGCCAGCCAACCAACTTCTGACTGTGTACACAGTGTGACACCATTGACCACTGCAGAAAAGTAGGATTTGAGGATTAGACACATTTGTCTCTGACAGGAGTTTTGTTTTTTTCTACTCATATGGATTAAATAACATGCTAACAGCCTTCAGAGTTGCTCATTTCGGCCTTCTGATTGAAAGCTCCATGTGCCTTCATGTTCTGTGCTTGCAAGCTCCACGTAGCTCCGTGTTCTGTGCTTGCAAGCTCCACGTAGCTCCATGTTCTGTGCTTGCAAGCTCCACGTAGCTCCATGTTCTGTGCTTGCAAGCTCCATGTAGCTCCATGTTCTGTGATTGCAAGCTCCACGTAGCTCCATGTTTTGCTTTGTCTCACAGTTCTAGGAATGGTGGCTCCCTGAGAAAATCAAGCTCGCAGTACTTTAGGACAGCATCTCCCCTGGGTTTTCTGCATGTGAAATTGGCAAGCCAGCAGAGTGCATAATAAGAGTGAAGCCAATCTGTAGTGGTTTTACACCCTATATTTTTAAGAGATTGTGGCAGTTTTTCTTAAAATACATAACCAGAGACCTTCGTAAAGCTCATTTCTCCACTTGTGCAGCACTACACATGTAGTTTGGGGATTTCCAGTCCTATCCATAGTAGCAATGACAAACAATATTTAAAGCCTGTTAGCTTGGTCATGTTTTTAGTTAGTGATTTCAAAACTGAGGGTGCTGATCTTGCAGTGGGATCCATTTACACAGAGAACTCATAGAAGGCCCAGGACCTGCAGTTAATGTGATTACACTCTGTGTCTAATTGCACTCCCATCTCATGGAAAATAAATGTGGGCATCTGTTTCAGGGTCAGCAGTTTATGAATTAAGAACAATATTTGTAAATATCTTCAAAATCCAGTTCCAGAGGATTTTGAAAACCCCAGAAATGCAAAGCTCGAGAGCTTTCTCCCTGCAAAATCCCACGGTAGCATGAAGGATGAGATACAAAGTTGTAGCTGTCATTTAGGGGCCTGTCATTATTCACATCACAGGCAGCTGTGCCCTCTGTATGGCCATACTCTTTCAAATTCAGGAGGCTGACAGCATGCACAAGCAAAAAAAAAAAAAAATACAGGCAGGCATTTCAGGCAGATTCTGTAGAAAGAACAACAATTAACAGGTAGATCTTTGTCTTTGCTGCTGAACTGGGATTTCAGAGAGAGATACTGGCAAAGGAATTTGGCTTCTCTGATATGCAGAAGGAAAAATGTCAAGCCAAAAGGTAGACATCTCCTAACCCAAAAGTTACGTGACCAGAGAACTTCCTTGAAGCTGCAAGAGGAGCTGATGTCTTAAAATATTAATGCTGGATTTTGATGAGACATTCTCATTATGCTTGCACTGATGCAAATTCATTAAACCGCAATGCCGATAAACCTTGAGAGATTAAGCTTGTAAATGAATATCAAAGGACTGTTTCTGGGGGGTTTTAAGACACACACCCCCACCCCCTCCGATTTGTTTGGCATGTAGCTGAACAACCATTTCTCTTTGCTGACAGCCTGGTTTATGTTCCTAGCCTGTGTGCTGCTGTACACCAAATGGCATTGTCCAAATGGGTTTTATTTTTAGGCTGCTTTGTAGCAGATGCAGGCTGGCACATCACTGCTTACTCCAGAGATGTGTGTTACAGTCCCAGCAGGAGCCCCACTGAGAGGGGAAGAAGGAAGCTAGTCACAGAAATGATAGCAGTGCAGAGCACAAGTCTCAAAACTCAGCTTTAGTGGGTCAGCTGCCAAGAATTACGTGTGAATGGTGCTTGCAAGCTGCCTTTGCTTCCCACTGGGGACTTCACTTACAATCAGAAAGTCACGCAGAGGGAATTTGCTAGAACTTTGCATTAATGTAACATGTTCCGAACTGTTAAAGTCACCTCCTGTTGGATACTGCAAATTCCAGACCCTCAGACATGTCTGCTATTCACTGCAGCACCAATGAACATTGAAAGTAGCAACCTATCTTAAAGAATAAACTCTGAGAGCTTGGTTCAGCTGCTGAGATGGGCAGCAAACTTCACAGGAGTAGATCAGGCCCTGTGACTGAAAAAATGTGTGCTTCTAGAAGCCAGAATACCTGAAATGTCTGTGTTGAACCATGTCCACTGTGATGTGTACTTTGAATCTGGGCTCAGATGGTGTTTGCTCTGAATTGCAGAACCACAGAATTGCTTTGGTTGGAAAAGCCCTTTCAGATCTTCAGGTTCAACCATTAGCTGACTGCCAAGTCTGGTACTTAGCCATGTGCCTCAGCACCACATCTCTGCATGCCTGGCCTTGCCTCTTGGGGCAGGATGAGGGACAGGAAATCAATCAGCACAGCTCCTGTAGAATTGGCTATTAATTTGTAGATACTTTAAGTAATCCCCTGGATGGACAAACTGTTCCCGTTCTTTCAGGGAGGTTCAGTCTGGACTGTCATATCAGAATAGCTGAGAAGCAGAAAATCCACTCTTTTGGGTGCTAGATACCAAGTGTCCCCTTTGAACCTCTGAGCCAAAAGGCTTCTGTGGCAGCTTCGAGCACTCATCAGTAACAGGCTGCTGGCTGTGCAAAGCCACCAGCCTGATCCACTGAGGCTAAGGCAAGGAACAGTGTGTTTGAAGACCTTCCCCCTCTTGTATAGTATATATGCAAAATAAACACAATGTGTACTATTTCTGTAGTAATGATTGCATCTGATTTTAATAGTTGCTATTCCATTAATGCTAATGACAGAAATGGTGTGGCCAGCAGGAGTAGGACAGTGGTCTTGCCCCTGCACTCAGCACTGCTGAGGATGCACAGAATCACAGAATGACAGAACGTTAGAGGTGGGAAGGGACCTCCAGAAACCATCGAGTCCAACCCTCCTGCCAAAGCAGGATCACCCAGGGTAGTGCCCACAGGAATGCATCCAGGCAGGTTTTGAAAGTCTGCAGAGAAGGAGACTCCACAACCTCTCTGGGCACCTCAAGTACTGTGCCCAGTTTTGGGCACTGCAGTAAGAAAGACATTGAGGTGCTGGAATGGGTAGAAAGGGCAACAAAGCTGGCAAGGGGTTTGGAGAAGAGGTCTGGTGAGGAGAGGCTGAGGGAGCTGGGATTGTGTAGCCTGAAGAAGAGGCTGAGAGGGACCTCATTGCTCTTTACAACTCCAAATGGAATGGGCCAGGCTGACAGAGATCTTTATTGCAGTTGTAAACCCAATGATAAGATCAAAATCAGAGGAGGCATCTTTGTGTTCTCCTCTCCTTTCAGCTCCTCTGCTTGTAAGGGAACAGAAGCCCTGACTCGCAAGAGATGAGGTGAGGTTTAACCGGAATGTCTAAACATACTGCAGAAGGAATTCTCCTGCCACTATTGATTAAACGAACAACATTTCTGCACACAGTTGGCTTCCCAGGGTGCACAACAAGGGGCTCAGGGCTGCTTTTCTGTAGCTTCTAGAACTTGGACGATTGCAGGGCAGTCCTGACCACCCAGAAATGCGTGCTGCTTTGAAAGGGGCAGTGCCACCATGCCCTCAGGCTTCGCTGCAGCTTGTGCTGGCCCTGCAGGCACGTTCTCCATGCCGTGTGCTGAATCAGTCCATGAGGCTTGAAAGATAAGCTTCGGATGTCTGCTTTTCTTGCCAGAGGTCTTCTGGAAAAGACAAAGATTATTTTTTGCCGTGGACACTAAAGTGGAGTCCAAGTCAGCAGTCTGATGCTCCATAGTGTCACCTGCAGCTTGCAAACGACCATTGCATGGGGCCTGGGTTTGCTGCCACCGAAGGCATCGGTGCCTCATCGTTTGCAGCTGGCACAATTGCAAAGTGACTGTGAAATTTTAGCCTCAAACGACATCTCTGTACAAAGTGATTTTGTCCTGCAGAAGTGTTCTTGACCACAAAGAAAAGCTCTGATTTCTGTAGCAGTGGCCATTCTGAACCTTCCTACTTCTTTGCTCACTGTTCAAAATTACTCTCTTGGTGTAACAGAATGGTAAAGCAGCAGTTGATTTCCTGCCTTGTTAAAATCTGCTGTGTGCAGGGTAATTGTGCCCAGGGTGAAGGTATTCCTGTGCTACCAAAACAGATCATGCTGGACCAGATGATCCTTGGGTTGGGTGATGTTAATCTAGGAGCCAGTAGTTGTTTCACATAACAAAAAAAGAGCAATCTTTGTTAGAACCAAGGCATTTTAGAGATGCTGTGGCTTGGGAACTTTAGCAAAACCAGTTAACTGAAGAGGAGATCTTTGTTTCTGTGCTGGTAGGCGTGACACCATGACACAATTTGTAAATCCAGCAAATGTCTCTTCTAAAGGTAACTCTTGATACAACACCTCCCTCAAGTGTGGGATTCTGCTGCTGGCTCGGGCTTCTCTGCTCATACAACCAGTAGCAGCTGTGCTGCTCTCAAACACATGGTTTAGCTACGCCTACATCTCAGTGGAGACAAGAAACCCAAACGTGACAAAAGGGAAATTGCTCTCCTCTTGCAGGGTTTGACTAAAGCTTTAGGCAGGGAGCTTTTCCAATGACAAATGCTCAATGAA
Organism: Psilopogon haemacephalus; assembly: GCA_013396835.1. Lineage (NCBI taxonomy): Eukaryota > Metazoa > Chordata > Aves > Piciformes > Megalaimidae > Psilopogon > Psilopogon haemacephalus. The sequence continues at coordinate 1,166,858 of VWZI01020604.1, read as the reverse complement.
ATAATATTATGTCTTTATACTCCAGAGCACTATTAATCTGGGTTTCAGTACTGTGAGAAATGTTAATTAACTAGTTACTGTTCATGTAAAGTGTTAGCATTGCAGGCATTCTGTGGGCTGCTAATTGAAGCATGGAAATAGGAGGTTCTTAGGAAGGTTGGAATTAGGGTTCTCCTCCATGTATATGCCCTGCAGGTATTTATAGGGATGTTAACTGATCTTCCATCAGGATACCCCAGAAGGAGCAGGAACAATTTTGGGACAGACTGTGAATGTCAGTCATACCCACAGCAGGGTGTCAGTGCAGCCCAAAGCTGTGTGAGACACATATGATGGCCAAGAAGCCAGGCCATGTTCTTCAGGATCTGAAGCGGTTGTGTGTCCAAGGAAAGAAAAGAGACAGTGCTGGCTGCTCTGCAGGGCAAGGGGTCAAGAGACATGACTCTGCCACTCTGCTCTGGTGAAACAAGAGAGACATGGACCTGCTGGAGTGGGTCCAAAGGAGGCCATGAAGATAATCAGAGGGCTGGAGACCCTCTGCTATGAAGACAGGCTGAGAGAGCTGAGACTGTCCAGCCTGCAGAAAAGAAGGCTCCAGGGAGACCTTAGAGCTGCATTTCAATATCTGAAGGGGACCTACAGGAAAGATGGGGAGATACTGTTTAGAAAGGCCTGTGGTGATAGGACAAGGGACAATGGTTTGAAACTGGAGCAGGGCAGATTTAGTTGGACATCAGGAGGAAGTTCTGCCCAATGAGGGTGATGAAATACTGGAACAGGCTGCCCAGGGCTGTGGTTGAGGCCTCATGCTTGGAGACATTCAAGATCAGACATGATGTGGCTCTGGGCAGCCTGCTCTAGTTGCAGGTGTCCCTGTAGGAGGCTTAGACAAGATGACCTTTGAGGGTCCCTTCCAACCAATGTAATCTGTGACTCTGCCAAGGTTTGCATCACCTTTTTTTTTTAAAAAACTTTTTTTCCCCCCCCTAGGCAGTTGCCTGCTGTGAGGAGAGTAAATGATGTGCAAATTAGGAAGCCACTGTTAGGGCTGTTGAAATGCATCTCTGCACAGGCTTGCTGAAATCTGTCAGTGATTTCAGAGTAGGATCACTGTGACTCCCAGCAGAAGCATTGTGCAGGATGAGTATGGGAATTGTACAGCTAACACACTTTTAGCCTAAACGTCTTGTTTTGAACAGAAGTCGTCAGTAGATGCTTTGGAGGAAGGTGCAGAAGACCCCATAGGTAATGAATAATCTGCCATACATATTACTTTAGTCAACTTAAATCTGCTTTGAATGTTAAAAACCTGGAGCACAGCATTTTCATATATCCCCCACAATTTTTACTCAAATAAATCATTACTTTTGAGTGTCACTGGTAAGGTTTTAACCACTGAGGCTCCTTTTGAATCTTGTGAAGTCTCTGCCCTTTACAGTAAGTTTCATAACTTATTATTTTTAATTTTTGCACTTCACAACAAAATTCCTTTTGTTTTCCCGTTATGGCACAGCAAGAACTGAAGCTCAAAATCTACCTTTTTGTAATTGTTAAAAATTACTTGGGTTTGGTATGGGGTCTTGGCCCACAAAATTATTTCTTCAAGGGAGAAGGATGTTTCAGACTTCTGAAATTTCAGGTTCATGTGTATTTAAAAGGAGAATTCAGAGCTTTGGGCAAATCTCCAGTATTTTTAGGGTAACATCTCTCCAAAATGTTAATATATAATATTAACAGAGCACTCAGTGAAAGTAGGGAACTCCCCATGATCTTCAGTGGATCAGGAGATGGGCCGGCACAGCTGGCACTCAGAAGCACTGCCCCTGTGTATAATCATCAGAGCAAGTCAAGTTGGATTTTTTTCCCCCCGCAGCGGTGTCGTTTCTGTGACATCATCCTGAGAGGAGCTCTCAAGAAGGCAGTAACCATTTTGCAGCTCCCTGTTACGGCCAGGGAGCCCAAGGGGCAGCAGGTAGCGGATGCTCGGTGCGGCATTGCCATCTGTTGGTAACTGCTCCGCAGAGCTGCGAAGTGGAAGCTCAGCTGCTGCCACACGGGCCTGATGCAGATGATTCTTGTTTCCTGCTTCCAGGAGGCTGCTCTTCCTTGGCAGGGCCTTTGCCCTGTGCTGCTGCGTTACTGGGGGGACTGGCAGGACAGGGCAGGGCAGGGGCCCTCTGGCTTCCTGCTCTGGCCCAGGTTGTTCAGACCCTCTTTAACATCCAAAGTTGCTACTGCAGTAATAGTAGTCTGCAGTATACAATAATCAGGCAAAGGAGAAAGAGGAAGCAATGGAATCTGCAAAATTTCTCTGGCATATTTTAAAACTTGTAGAACCTGCAACAGATAAAAAGCATGCTATGAACACGGCTCTGCTGGCTAGCCAAGAAGTGCTTGTGTCTCATGAATCCAACCAAGAGCAGACCTTCTCGGCACAAAAGAGATGGCACAAGATCTGAACTCAGGAGCATGGAGTTCCAGTTCCATTAGGAGATCCATGCAGAGGTTCACTGCATCTCAGCACTGCCAAGCTGAGATGCTCCGTGGCAAGTTTCAGGAACGCCAAGCATCTGTGCAGTGGATTCAAGATCTTACCTGTATTAGAAATGCTTTAAGATGTAGGCGTAGGTGATCAGCTCCAATATTTCAATGTTAGCACATCGACACAGTCCTGGCCTTAGGTGGCTGTAAGCTTTTTGCCTGAAGCCTGCTCCAGTCTCATAAAAAGCACATTTCTTGGCTGAGCTGAGTGACCTCCATTGCACCCAGTCTACTGTAGTGAGCGTGCACTGGGTTGGTGTGGACTGCAGTGGAACTCTGGTCCCAGTTCTTAGTGTCAGTCTTCAGAAGAACCTGTTCTACTTCGTCGCCATTCAGGTGTTTTGTTTCATCAGTGGAGAATGAAAGCAGGATTCGACACTGTAGTTCTGTTTGCTTTCATAAAATAAGTTAGCACAATGGATTTAAGCAGAAGTGGAATTATAGATGAACATTTTTTATCATGCCAGCAAATTTCAATTAGGGGAAATTAGCCACTTGGTTCCTTCTGATAAATTAATCATAGAGATTATCTATTAAACGTGTCACTTAACCTTTCTGGCATAAATGCCTGAGGCAGTAGTATTTAGGCTCTCCACATTCATTGGAAATACTAATGTCTACACAGCTGTCTCCTAGAGTGGAATTTTCACTTGTGGGTCATTGTGCAGCTGTTGGTAGCAGAGGCTGGTGTTCGTGAAGTGGTAAACCCACTGTTGCACCCTGCTGGTCACAAAATTGATCTCCACCTAGCACAGAATGTCCTTTTAGTGCCATTCTCCTCCTCAGCCCCAAAGGGCATGACCGTGGTGTGACAGCCTTTGGCCTTTTTGGAAAGGGAATGTGTTTCAGACAGTTGTTTCGCAAAAGCCAAAGCTCCACCATGTTGACACTGCCTGTGCTCTGTTAGTTTAAGGGTTTGCCTTGGCTGCTCATAATCACTTCCATCACGCTAGAACTGCCTTAAAACTCATCTTGACAGAAGTGGCTGCGAGAGCTATCAGCTGTAAAGAAACATCTGTCTCAGCTGCTCAGCCTCTCAGATCCAAATCCTCCTCCTCCCCTCTGCAATGAAATCAATTGGGCTTTTCAGTGCAGACAAGGCCTTACTGTCCCTTTGGTGGTCAGCTGCTGCACAGCTTACGGAGAGGCAAGCGACTGCTGAACAGCGACAAACCTCATCCTGTGGGCTTTTGACACTAGAGCGAGGACCTTGGCCTGGCTATCTTTCTCATGTCATAAAATGTATGTAGTCTGCTGCAGGAACGGTTTGGACTCTAGAACTCTCTGAGGCATGTATACCCTGTGTCCCAGGGAAAAGGAAACACAAGTAAGAAAGTGCTGGCACCAAAGGAGAAGGTCTAAGAGAAGAAGATACAAATGGCAGACAACTTAGAACCTTTAAAATTGATTAAATGGGAGAGAACATCTCAAAAATCTTAGAACAAAGTGTTACAAAAGAATGTAGATGCAATTTACATTCTAGGAGCAGCAAGCACGTTACTTATGGGTGACAAAATCAGCATTTTAGAAAGAGCTGGTAGCCAGGCAGTGGTGTTACAGCCACAGTTTGTCCGTACTGTGAGCTAAAATGAATCCCTCATTGATTACCTGAGACTAGACATTCTTGCACGGATACAATTATGAGAAGAATGCCTGTACATATGGGATGTGAGGACAACAAAATCCCGCTAGCTTTGGGGCTGGGTCAGATAACCTTGAACACCTTCAAAGTTTAATATCTGGACAATTTGGAGAAAATTCAAATAGTGGAAGAGCTGTGATGAAAAATTATAAGGAAGGGGAAACAACATTGAAGAGAGCTGTGCTGGAATTTGGACTGAGATTCAAATTTCACGTGAAAAAGGAAAAAAACAATCACAGTATTCACACTTGCTGCATGCTCAGAGCTGTAAGAAGCTACAGAGCTGTGCTGTGGTTTAGGGGTTGGAAAGAAAATGGAAAAGGTAGGTAGCCAGAAAAGAGAACTGTAGTCACGAATGAGGATTCAAGAAAGGAATTGTCAGAAGACATTTTAGCAGGTCGTGTAACAACAGGCAGTGAAATCTTAAGGGTGAAGAGAGCAACACCTCAGACACCACCCAAGTATCACAGCAGGACGAGGGAATTCTCAATTTTGAAACAACAAAAGTGAAAAAGCAGAAGCAAAATTGCAACATCATCACCATTTAAGCAAACAACAGGGCAGCTGAGAGGGCCTGCGGGAGAAGAAAGGGTAGGTTTGTACACGTGGCAGGCCTCCAGCTGGAAGCTAATCAGTAGGAATAGGTGAGGTGCTCTGAGAACGGTGGCTAATGCTGATAGCAGGATGAAACTCAGGGGAAAGGTATATAAGGGATCCCTGGGTTTGGTGGGGCTATGGTGAAGCCACTTCAATGAAATCCATCTGCCCTGATTTGAGACAAATCAGACAAGTGGTTCGGGAGCATTTAGCAGCTGCCTACTGACTGCTGTCAGCAAGGCAAACATTTTTAGAAGTGTTTTCTCCCCATGGCTAAGAGGAGATGTTTCTGAAACCAAAGAAATATCACAGCCAAGGTTACAGCTTGGCTAGCAACAGAAGTCCATGATTACAGAGGTGCTGGAATGGGTACAAAGAATCTGCTGAGGGGTTTGGAGCGCAGGGCTGGTGAGGAAAGGCTGAGGGAGCTGAGGTTCCTTAGCCTGGAAGAGGCTAGGAGGAGAACTTACTGCTCTCTACAGCTCCCTGAAGGAAGTTCAATGAGGTTGGTGTTGGCCTCTTCTAGCAATTAACTAATGACAGGACAAGACGTAATGTCCTCAAGCTGCACCAGGGTGATTTAAGGTGGAGATTAGGAACAATTTCTTTCCTGCAAGAGTGGTCAGGCGTTGGAACAGGCTGGTCAGGGAGGCAGTGGAGTCACCATCCCTGGAGGTGTTCAAAAAACAGTAGATATGGCACTCTGGGGCACGGTCTTGTGGTCACGGAGGCACTGGGTAGAAGGTCAGACTTGATGGTCCTGGAGATCTTTTCCAACCTTAATGATTCTATGATTCTGAAATTGAGGAAAACGTGTAAGGTTTACAGGGCAGCCTGCATGATGACCCAAGCGGCTTCTTAAAGACTTGTTCGGCACTTTTGTGCTTCCTTACAGAATCAACTACACAGTTCCTTTGCTATTTCTCTTTTTATTTTCCTTCCTTACACAAAGGTGAATGCAGGAATGTCAAACTGACTCAGGCAGCCTAAAAAAAAAAATCAACCTTGCCTTGGAGAAATTGGGCAAACCTATGATTAGCAAGGACGAGAGTGGTTTACAAAACTGTAACAAAAAATCCAACCAAATCAAATGATGAAGATTTCTTTGCTGAAGAAAAATGCTTTGGCCTGTTAAACACTGAAGTCTGAAAAAGCAAACCTTAGAAACAAGCAATTGTGAAGTAAGGAGGCACCTTTTTTAGTGTATTCTTGCTATACTATAGATAAACATTTGCTAATATCTTTAAGGATCAAGGGCTTAGGCACTTACAACATGACTTCAGTAGGATTTATTCTCCTGAGCTGCGGACTGCAGAATTTGACATATTCCTTCAGACACCCATGATTAATCAACATTCTCCTTTACATCCAGAACAGTTTCCCCCCCCCGGAAGAACAGAGCATCTGCCCTGGCCTGCCTGCCCTGGCCTGCCTTCAGAGCGAGGTGCGGCAGGCCTGGCAGCGCCAGCCCCGTGGCAGCGCCAGCCCCGTGGCAGCGCCAGCCCCGTGGCAGCGCCAGCCCCGTGGCAGCGCCAGCCCCGTGGCAGCTCAGGCGGGTAAGCTCCTTATGTAACGGCCAGAGGAAGAGGAGTTCGCAGCGCAAACCAGAGCAGCTGACGTGTGGCACAGGGGCCCTCTGAAGCGGCGGCTAGAGGATGCTGGCAGAAAGGCTGGGCACTCCTTTGGCCGGCTTTGGAGGTCTAGCGCAGGTTTGAGGGCAGGGTGAATGCCAGGCTGGGGTTCTGAGCCGTTTCTCTACACCGAGCCCCAGCATAAGCACCGCTTCCCTTACGGCCTCCCCGTGCCCCGCGCACCTCTCAGCCGGGCTGCACCAGGCAGGTCGGGCCGTAGCGAAACAGCCCGGAGAAGCGTGGCCCTGGACTCGGTGGGTCCCTGTGCACCTACGCGAGCAGCGGCGCTGACAGCTGCGGCGGCTGCCCGCGGGCGGTGGCTGGGCAAGCGGTGCGGACGGCGAGGCGAGTCCCGCCGCCTGCCCCGGCTGCCCCGTGCCGGCACACGGCCCTGCCGCACCACTGCCTTCACAGCCGGGATGCGCTGCGCTGCCCCGCCGGGCACCGCGCCCCGCGCTGCCCACGCAGACTATGCCAGCGCGGACGGGCAGCACCGGCCCCGGCCCCGGTCCCTGCCACTGCAACTGCCACTGCCGCCACTGCCTGCCCCTGGCAGGGATCA
>VWZI01020604.1:1120298-1159766 GCA_013396835.1 Psilopogon haemacephalus | reverse complement strand
GGCGGCGGGAGGCCCAGCTCGCCGCTATAAAGGCGGAGGCGGCGGCGGTAGCTCCGTTCGCCGTGCTCGTCGCCGTGCGGTGGTAGTGTGTGTCTCTGCGCTCCCTGGCCGCTAACATGGCGCTCTCCGGCGACCCCCATTTCAAGAAGCTGGCGGAGTGGCACAAGGCCAACTCCTCCAAGNCCTCGGGCTGCCGCCATGCCGGCGCTTCCGTGTTGCAAGGCCCGGGGATGCGTGGGGCTGTCCGGCTCCCTCCTTCCCTCCTTTCCTCAGGTGGGCGCTGCCGGAGAGCCGGGCCGTCGCCGCGGGCGGGAGGGATGCGCCCTACCGGCTGAGCCCCGTTGGGGGCCGCCTTCCCCGCGTCGTTCTCCGTCCTGCCCGTAGGGCCGCGGGCAGGGAGCGGCCCCGCCGGGCTGGAGGGATGCAGCGCACGGGCGGCTGCATGTGTTCGCTGCCCTGCGGGGGGGCCGAGCGAGGTCGGCTGCCGCTGGCTGGAGCCGCGCCGGCCGGTCGGAGGCCGGTGGCGGGCCGGGCACATGCGCCCCGGGCCCGTACCGCCCTGCAGGGAGCTTGGCGTGGGCTGCCGGGGGGGCAGTCGGCCCTGCGCGCTTGTCCTTGACTCATCCTTGCAGCAGGGTACGTGCCGCGAAGCACAGCGCCGGGCTGCGGCTCGCACAGCGGCATTGTGGGTCCTAGGGCCGCTGCCTCGCACCCGCCCGCTTAGTCATGATAAGCGCCCGCAGCAGGGCATCCTGCTGCCCCTGCCCGGGGGGCACACAGGGCACTGGGGGCTCTTAGCAGCTGTAGCCCCTCCGTTGCCTCTTGCTGTTCACGGCACAGAAAATGCGTTGCATCACCTTTTTTCTAGAGGAGGAAGTAAGAAGTAGAAGCACGGTAACGGTCAGTGGTTTCATCCTGAGAGTGAGACTCGTTTTTCAGTGCACTGGAGGCTGCTGAGAAGCTGTGTGGTTGTGCTTTTAAACTATCCTAGCAGTCTGAAAAGTCTACGTAGGTGCATCCGTGACTTGAGTTTGGAGAGCGTAGATAGAGTGAGCTTCTGTTTCCTGGTGCCGAGATCAGACCTGTTGCATGTGTCAAGCTTTTCATTAATCCTCTAGGTGAAGTGACTTTTCTTTCCTTTGGAGCTCATTAAATACTATTTACACTGTAGCTGAACACCACATATGAAGTCCTGTACACCAGTATACAAGAATTAAGGTGTCAGTTCTGTGGTACTGGCTTCACCTGCCTCTTCTGATGTTTATTTTTTTCCTACTGTTGAAGAACTTACTGTCTAACACAGATTTACCAGCTACTCAAATAGAGTGAGTTCTGGCTGCAGGTTCTCCTTACCTCCAGTGTATCCCCAGAGACTGAATTTGGTAACATCCTCGGAACAAAGGAAAACTGAGGCAAACCAGCAAATGAATCAGATCTACTCAAGAGGGTTCTTAAATGCTTCTTTCCCCGAATGGCTGAAGCAAGTACTTTTATTAGGGAGTTGCTTTAATATTATCCAGACCACTTTAACCATAAAATGCGCTCTCAATCTCAAATAGTCTGTGTGTAATTGCTCTTGTGAATGTGTAATGGCCTTTTAGTGCCACACTTCTGTACAGTTATCCAAGGAGAAGATATTTGACAGCTGGTTTCAGCACACTCATCTCTGAGGTGTTTCCTTCTTGTTGAAAGTAGCTGTTCTGTCTCTTAAAAGGTGTGTATCAGATGTCTTCCTTTGTCAAACATTCTTTGCCAGGGTTGTCTGTTTCAAATAGCTGCCCAGTGTAGTGTGATTTTTGCAGTGCCTATTAAGGACAGAGAGCAGTGGAAGGTTCTAAATTGACTTAATCTTCTCCATTATTTCAGTCCCTTTTCCTGCTAACCAAACACTTTCTAGACTACTGGGAGAGCCTTCTCCTAGCAAAGCAATTGCAGAACTGATAGGCAGGGTTTAACAGACCTGCTTGTGTACCTCTCACTGATTGCCACTTTGAGCCATACCAGCAGGATCATAGTAGCTACTATCTGTTGAATGCCTGGGTAGTCTGGAGTTTTGGCCACAAAGTCCTCTCTACAGTTCTCATCTCTCCTCATTTGAAGTTATATTTTATGAATACACTTCAGTTCTGCTATGGTTACTACCATAAAATGGTTGAGATTCTGCCTTCCTTTAGAAGGGGAAGAGAAAACTTAGGCCCAGTGCATCCTGGTACTGATCCTAGAAAGGTTTCAGGCTGCTGTGAATAATTTTTAGTCTGAAGGTGTTATTTCTAAGCACCAGTATCTATTTAATCTTCTTAGGAGAACCTTACGCTTGCTGATCATGTCTTACAGAATATAGACAGAAGATCCTTTTTTTTTCTTTTGCCTTTTTATTTCTGGAGAACTTGTGCATCCTGTTCTGCTGATGGGGAGTGGAGTCAAAGCTGTAGGGTGTACCTTTCTGTGCCACCCAAGCGTAAGATCTGGTAGGAACAGTGGCTCTTCACAACATGGGTTGCTCACTAGAAAAGTTTTGAAGGGCTTAGATCTGATATGATGCAGCCTTCATAAAGCTCAGCAGATAGCAGGTGTTTGAATGCTGATTCAGGTACTCTTGATGCAAATTGCTAGTGCAAGATAGAAAGCTCTGGTGGTGTGCTCCTGCTAGGTGCCTTGTCTATTACGAGGGATTAGAAAGAGCCTTCGGTCTAAATGGAGCCTACACCAGCAGGGCAATCCAGGTGTAATAATACATTATGGGTTTGCAGACAGATTGTTTAGTTTGTGCTTAGGTGGGAGGTAAAATCCTTTTGAGATGCTGCAGATGGCCTTCTGATGAAGGGCTGCATCGCTGCCTTGTGGCTGTGGTTTACGTGACAAGGCTCTTGTTCCACCTGGGGAGTGCTGCCATTGACTGCTGCATTGCAGAATGGGGACTGCAGGAGTGCAACTGAGCTGCAGAGTTTTGGGCTTCTGTGGGTGTAAAGCTTTCAGCTGGGATTACATCTCATGCTGGGTTCCACCTGGTATGGAGGAGGTTAGATCTGGTAGCCATTGCTTGCATTTCTGGCACGAGACACCTTGGCATGCAGCTTTCTGCAGTCCCTTCAAAGGACTTGTTGAAATTCTAGCTAGAATCTAACACGGGACACTGTCTTCTAGGTCTGCAGAGGTTGGATTTTTTTATTCCTATAGGTAAAATAGGAATGAATTGTGGAAGTAAGGCCAGATATCAGGTAAATAGAAAATATTGTAAGGGTTTCATATTTGGGGATTAGAACACTGAGAAAGAGCTCTTGCTGTGAAGCTGTAGATGGGATTTCAAGAGTTGTGCTTCTCTCATCTGAAAGTGTGAGTGTTCATTGCCTGTTAGTGGCCTTACTGTATTACTTGCAATTGTAAAATGTGTTCAGATCTGAGACCCATCTGTAAATTGCATCAAATTTCAAATAGAGTTGGAGAGTGAGTTCTTTTTCCTGCTGTACTGTGTCAATAGACAGCTAATTGGGTAGGTGAGAGGTAACCTTCTTCCCTCCCTTAACTGGGCATATTCCAGATATCCTTGTGCTGGATGCTCAGGGTTTGCAGCCTACTTAGAGAAGGATGATTAATTAATAGCATTGATACTGATTCCCTTCAGTTGCCTATGGAAGAAACACTTGTGCTTGAAGACCCCCTCCTTTCCTTATTTAGTGTGTTTGGAGACCAGAGCTCTTCTTTTTTCCTCAAGTTAATGAGGCCACTCAAATGTCTTAGACCTTGTGAAGGCTCAGTTCTATTGTTTGCAGAATTGTGCCGGATCTGTCATGTTATAATAGCAGTTATGCCACGGTGTGAAGCCCCTGACGTGCATGGTCACTAGAGTAACAGTGTGTATTTCTGTGCTCAGGTGTTGGGAAAGGAAAAGCAGGGGAGCCACTGAGCAAGGAGGAAACGTGAGGAATTTAGATGCAGGCAGTTCCCTGTGGTCTGTGCATGTGGAACACAAGTGAGAGCAAGGTACAATGAGCCTTCTGTGCTTCCATGGAAGGCCTGCTGGATTGCTTACAGAACTTTGGTTCTTCAGCTCAGAGTAAATGTGTGTCTCTGGCTGGAAATTAGAGCTGAGAACAAGTGGGTAGCAAACTGCTCTGTGAAGGACTAGAGGGGCTGTAGGACTTCTCACATAGATGCAAGGCCAGTAAATATAAATGGACTTGCTTGGTTTCCCTTGGACTATTCCTGTATTTCATTTCACAACTAAACCTAAAAGTGTTAGGCTGTAACTTTGGAGACTTCAGTGAGTCAATGAGACTGTACCATGTGCACACATGGGGCTTACAATTCTGCATGGCAGCTGACAGAATGTTTCAGTTTGAAGTTGCATAGCCTTTTTTTTTTTTTTTTTTTAATCAGGCTTGCCCAAATCTCCATCTCAAAGAATGCCAGTACTTTTTGGAAGGACCTGTAGAAAGACTAATTCTCAAACAGCAAAAAAAAAAAAAAAAAAAGTGGTAACCTTTTCACCTCTAATATGTAAGGAAAAAGTGTATAGCTGCAGAATGCCAGTGGCTCAGTGAAAGCAGAATGATTGTCCAGCTGCACATTAAATGTGCTTTTTATTTGGACTTTCACAAGCAGAAAGTGGACATGGTAATTTACCTAGTTGAAAACTGTGGCCTTCAATTAAAACACCCTACTGAGTCATTTTATGGAACTTGTGGGACACACTGGTCCCTCAGGTTATCTTTAACTTAGTACTATTAGAATTCCAATTATTTTGTAGCCTGTAAGGGCTTATCATTGTCTTGCTTAAAACAGTCACTCAGGAATGTGCAATTAAGTAACCTGTTTGTTTTGACAGCTTGACTCTGACCAGTGATCATGGGGATCTCTTACTGGATTATTCAAAGAACCTCATTACAGAAGATGTGATGAAAATGCTGATGGAACTGGTAATTCTTTAATATACCAAATAGTCTTTTAAAGAAGTTAACCTTTACCTGCAGCTGCTTCTTCTAGCATTGTTTGTGCCCATTTAGCTCTGAATCAGAGAGACCACCCAAGGTAAAAGGCATCTGTTTACTGTTCAGTCTCCCCTTGTCCATTAGGCCCAAGGTGCAAAGCCATTTTTCAGTGTGCTCACTAAAAAGAATTTCCTCTGGGTAGCAGACAAGCTGACATACTGGATGTGGTCTAGTGGTCATGGAGGTGTTGGGAGGAAGGTTGAGCTCGATGATCTTAGATCTTGTCCAACATTAATGGTTCTGTGGCACTGCTGTAAAACACTAAAACTCATATAAAGCTGTAAGAGGTGATCATACCTTCTGTGTGTGCAATTGAAACAACTTTTCATGTCATGCAGTCTTAGTTGTGAGATTGGCTTGCGGTTAAACTTTTAAGAAAGGAGCTTGTGTCATTCTGTGTTTTCAGCCATCCTTAAGTATTGGTTCAGCTAAAGGTTTAAACCAGATAAGGCACAGATTTTTGAATGGGGAGGAACCAACAGAAGTAGCCATAGCAAAATTATTTTTGCTGCTCTTCAGTTTAAAAAAAAAAAAATCAAGCTCATGCTAGAGGTCTTTTCCAACTTGCTTAATTCTGTGATTAACAATAAATCCTTCAGCAGCATGACAAGATGAAACTCAGTAGTTAAGATGGATCTTGATGACTGAGATAAGTTATTGTGTAACTGCTAAAGAAACTAAAGCACTGTAGGCTGTTTTCAGTTTCTGCTCTAGAAACTGTTTAGTCTTTTAAACAAATTATTTTTGTTGCGCTGTGGTAAATGTTTGCACTCTAATTAATGTAGCTGGACCTTAGTAGTGCATGTTGGCTTCCTACTATTTTTTTAAGAGGGATCTATTTTTAAATTTCTCAGGCCAAGTCAAGGGGTGTGGAAAGTGCCAGAGAGCGAATGTTCAGTGGAGAGAAGATCAACTTCACTGAGGTAAGGCTATTTCTGTCCATGGCTCTTCCCTTAAGTATAGGCACGGCTCAGAGGATGCCCATGCATCTGTGTAAGAAGCCTTGAAAAAAGCTTCCTCTGATTGCTACTGTAAATAGCAGAGTGGTTGTAAGGTTTACAGCAGAGCTTTGTGCAGCCCCAGCGAAGACAGAGGAAAGTGTGTGAATAAAGCTGTTACGTCTCTTCAACACATCTTCAACTTTCTAGACGTTTTGGTGGAGCGTTTCTGGGGGCTGGAGCTTGCAAAGGCATGGAGCAGGCTATTGTGTTCTGGATATCTCTTACATGCTTTTGTCTAATGTCAGTGTTCACAAAGCTTAGCAGGCTGCCCACAGTGTTAGTGACAGTTGTGCAAGACTTTGTGCTTTGGTTCGTGGATGCAGCTTTTCTTTGGGTACATTTAACAGTAGAGATTATAAACAAAATGGGGAAATAAGCCACTTAAGTAAGAACATGAGTATAATCTTTTTTTTTGTTTGTTTTGTTTTTGTAGCTCTAAAGGTTGTAATCACACCTACATCTCCTAAGATCTACCCAAACCCACTTGTACCTTTTGAAATCTAATCAGGGTGAAAAATGCACGCTCCCCAGTAGTGTGATGTATTCATCTGCCTTAAATATCACAGGCTATTTAGTATATTCGAGGTGGATTCCCAGAAATGAGTATTTCCTTTGGCTATTGAGTGGTGTAGCTGTTGCACAAGCTGCTTAGTTTAACTCCGCAATTGGGCATTGTATGGTCTGAGTGCTACATCTTGCTAAGAATGCACAGGTAAAGCTTCACTGGAGAATTGGTTCCACTTCTCTTTAATGCCTTCAATTCACAGATATAATCCTAGCTAATGAAAAAAAAGGCAGAAGTGAGAGAAGCCTGAAATGTGCCTGGAAGATTTTCTCAAACACTGCCTCTCGCTAGTCTGACGGCAGATAAATTCTTAGTTGGCCCATCTCTGACAGCAGAATCAGCAGCTGAAGGCTTCTCAGAGGGATGCAGTTTTCCCAGGAAGCACTTAAACACAATACTCAACTGCAGTGTTTGGCTTCTGCTGCTAGCTTGCTATTTTGTTACTGTCTTGATAAGGCAACTTGATGTAGCGATTACCTGCATGATCTGTCTAGAAATGTCTTTCATCATTCTGCCCTTTCTCATTTACAGGCACAAGTTGATTTGGAATTAGATTTGGGGTTTAATTTTTTTTTTCTATTTGTGTAGAATACCAAATCAAGTTGGCACAGCTCTAGAATATCAGTATGTGGACAATGTCAGATTGTCATGAGACCTTAAGCAGGATGCTGTCAAAACAGCATGACTGAATAAACCCAAAGCAGTAAGACAGAAGGGCAAGAAGTGACTTGTCCACTACTCTTGTTCTGATTTCGAACATATTTTTTAGCTATTTGTGTTAATTATTTAAGAGCTGTCAGTATCTGGTTCTGCAGGCATTGGCTGCTTGGTATCTGCTTACGTGGAAGCTTTGTAGTGCACCCAAGCGTGTCATAGCCAGGTGTTTGCAGCTTGCTATGGTACAGACAGCACATGACAAGAGAGCTCCTATCTGCTCATGGTCTCCATAGCCCACCTGATGCTTGGTGAATATTCCTGTTCACCAGTGGGCATCAGGTCACATATGACTGCTTCTGTTCACCAAGACAAAGCTCCCTTCAAGCCCCATAGTGAGCAGCATTGACTAAATACCATTCCATGGCTGAGTAGTGCAAAAAAATCACCTCTGTTCACCTCAGATTCAAGTGGGTACACTTCCATAGTTAGCAGCTGAAAGAGCTGTTTCCTGTTCCAAGTCAGTAACCACAAACTCAATGATTTTTTAATTAGCATTTGGTATTTAAATCATCATTTGGCAGTTCACATTGTCTGTGTTGTCTTTGTCAGACAATGCTCCTCATTGTAGCAAGGAACAATGAGGTAGAGTAGCCTAATTTTTTAATTTGTTCATTAGTATTGACAAACTCCTTCATTCCAGATTAAAGACATTAAGCTCCTGAACAGGCAAATTGCAGGCCAGATTTCAGTGCTTTGTCTGGTGTGTAACTGTAGAGAATTAATATAATGTGGTGTGTGCTAACAGATTTTTTTTTTTCCTCCTAACACAACTGCAATGTGCATATCTGGTGTGCAGGTACTCAGGGAATGTTTAATTGTGGGGAGTGGATAAGATCATGTGGCTGTTGCATTCCCTTTTTCTCAAATGTTTAGATGCATACTTGTCTCTTATGAAATGGACTGCTCAGGAGAATCGAGAAGATGTCAGAGAAAGTAACTTCATCTGCTTGTCAGAATTGATTTTCAGTACTGTCTGTGACACAGCTTCATCCTTGTATGCCTAAAGCATGCCAGAATAATGGAGATCACCGAGTGCTGAATTCTGCTGAGTTTTGAGCCTCAGTCATTAAATGGTGTTGAAGAGATTTGGGGTTTTCCAAGTAACCCATAAGGTGTTTGTTCACTGTGCACTCCAACATGCATTTAAGACCTCTGTGCTGAGGCTGTCAAGTGAGAGGGTGATGGAGATAGCTGGAGATGTGTGTATCTGTGTAAGCACCAACTACTGCTCCAGCTAATAGAAAGGATTAAGTCTTGAAAGTTGTGCAACCCGGATGAGGTCCTGAGGTGTGGTTTAGAAATAGCTCTGGCAAGGTTTTCCCTTCCTTTTCAGAACCGAGCTGTGCTCCACATTGCTCTGAGGAACCGCTCAAACACGCCAATACTCGTCGATGGCAAGGATGTTGTGCCAGAAGTGAACAAAGTGCTGGACAAAATGAAGCACTTCTGCCAGGTATAAAGTGCCACCATAGCTTGTGTATCAGATCTTTGTTCTATACCCAGCCAGGTTCCAACCTATCCTGTTTCCAGTCTAGGTGCAAAATATTCATTGTGGTACTTGTTTGTGTGTTTTGCCACAGAGAGTCCGTGGTGGTGAATGGAAAGGCTACACTGGGAAGGCAATCACTGATGTGGTCAATATTGGGATTGGGGGCTCTGACTTGGTAAGCTCCTGACTTCCACTCATCTTCCATGTCTGTGTGTACGTGCTCACAATGAAGAGAAAATCTAATTGCTGCTTCTGTCCAGGGTCCTCTGATGGTAACTGAAGCCCTGAAGCCATACTCAAAGGGAGGCCCTCGTGTTTGGTTTGTGTCCAACATTGATGGTACTCACATAGCCAAAACCCTGGCTGAGCTTAAACCAGACACTACACTCTTCATCATTGCATCAAAGGTACGTCTGATACAAGCACAGGGCTGTGACTGGAAAGGATTCAGCCAGAACAGAGGTCTGTTCACAGGAAGATCTAGATCAGGGACTCTTAGTGTAGTTTGCTTCTAAACAGGCCTCTTGTGATTCATCCAAACCTGCAGTACAAGCTGGTGCTGACTGCTGAAGTATTTCAGTAGCAAGTGCTGGAAATAACCTGAAGAAGCCATGTGAGCAGTTTCATCTTGTCTGGAGTGTATTTCTCAGCACAAGTTCAAGCTTTTATTGACAGAAGTTTGACTGTCCTGTGGGTGGAATGTAGGCTCCCTTGTAGATAGTTTTTGGCAATTCAAGATGTTGTCTGATTCCTCTTTATCATAGGTACAGTATTACTTGTTAAGAGTATTCTGGGCTTTGTATCTGTGTTTTGCATTAATGAAGTGTGTGCACTTTAGGAATCTTCATTCCAGTTCAGAGTAGTAACAAAATGCCTTCACCTAAAGAACTCGGATGCTGAATTCCTTGAGCACTATAGAAACTAAGCCTCATCTAGAGGTAAAGGTGGTGCTCTGCAAGGTGACACATATCTCTGAGGCCAATCTTAGCTGCTTTTAAGTCTTGCCTTGCTAATAAACTTGCTCTGTGAAGATAATTGCTAGCTGCCACCTTCCTCTGAGGAATACTTCTGTCTTGAAACAGATAAGGACAAAGTTCATAGTTCTGTGACTTGGATATCACCATTTGTAAAGCACAGTAGAATCTTTTTGCTGTAGAAACCAAACTGCACCAAATGAACGTGTGTAATGCTGCCCATCCTCTCTGTGGTGGTGCTTGTTATCTTCCCTTGGCAATGCTGCAGCTGAGCAACAGCTTGTGGAATAGGAAGGAAACATCACAAAGAAATCCTAGTGGTCACTTGGAATAATTGTGTTAAAAATCACGGTTCAAAGGCTTAGAAGACTGCCAGACTGAAAGAGTGACACTTCCACTTCTGTTGGCCAGGCTGCAGTTAGATAATTGAATATATTTGAAAGAGGATGAATGGCATTTTTTGTTTTGCATAGCAGGCCTGTGTTTCATAATGAAATATTGCTGGGGATGGATGAGAGTAGGTTGAACCTAGTGTTTGCCCTTAAAGCTAGATTTTGATGGTTGAGTACATCAGAATGGTTGTAGATACTTGCAAAGCTGCATGACTGAACTTGTGTGCACACTTCATGAAGCAGGAAAAGATTTTCCTCTAATCAGCAAGACAAAAGTATGGCAAGAATCTTAGCAGAAATGAGTGTTGCTACATGCAAAAGTAGGGATTGAATAAGAGGGCAAGCCAGCCAGATTATCTTGGTTTGATGCTCAATTAGTTTTTTTTTAGTTGAATGGTAAAACTTCCTATTTAGTAGAAGACTGAAGCAGAAAATTTTAGTCTTGAGGTTTTTGCATAACAACTTGGAGGGAAGGCAGGAAATGGGGAATAAGTACTCCAGTTCCTATGCTTGCTTAAGTAGATAAATCCCTCAACACTCTTCTTCACTGGCTGTCTGAACTTGCTGTTTTGCTCAAGTCTGGCAGCAGCTGTCTTAGGAACCTCTTGAATCAGTGCAGTGATGTTTCAGCAGGCTGAACTTGTTTCAGTTTTAAGGCCAGTGGTTGACATCCTCCTTGTTTTCCCACATGCAGACTTTTACCACCCAAGAAACCATTACCAATGCAGAAACAGCTAAAGAGTGGTTCCTACATGCTGCTAAAGATGTAAGTCTTGGTTGGGGTTATGTACCAATGCAACAGCTTTTGGGTGGGGAGTTTCTCTCTGGTCAGCCTGAGGAGTGCTTTGGAGGAGAGCCAATAGCTGCCCAAACAGAAGCTCTACGGCTCAGCAAACTGAGTATTCCAGTGCTTCATGGCTAGTGGCAGGCTGTTATTTCTGGTCAGGGTGATAAAACTAACAGTTTTCGTTATAAATAGTTGTCATACACTGTTGCCCCAAATCCTGCCTGTTCAGTAAGAGTCTAGCATTTGCCTTGGGGCTTCCAGGTTATCTGGAACCACTGATAGGGAGATCCAAGAGCATGGTCTCTGTGGCACCACCTGCCAGCTCTAAGCAAATCTTTGAAAGCTAAAATGAAGCATGGCTGGAGTCGTATACTGCCTTCACTATGGCAGATGGCTGTGCTATGAAGAGAAACCTGGGGGTTTGGCTCATTCTCTTCTATTTACAACCCTTTGAAGAGAAAAGCAGATAGTACCACCTCAGGTAATTAAGGTACTCTAACCTGTTTCGCTCAGAGTAGCTGTACTTGGTTTGAAAGCTGAGCTTTGAAATCCCTTTTTGCAGTACGGCTGCGGAGAGCTCAGCTGTGTTCACCAGGACACTTACTGAAAGACCAAAGTCTAACTTGGAGTTTGGGATTTATCAGTAGTTCAGTTGGCTTGACCTTCTGACCTAGCCAGAAGGTCACAGCAAGCCCTTAGCTGCTCCCCGGTGGCAGTAGTGGTGCTCCAGGCTGGCAGCATGTTCTCAACGTGCTGTTGTGAGCAGGGCTGCTCAGAGGGCTTCCTGAGAGTATGACCAGAGTGTTATCTTCAGGCATGCTGCCAAATCCTCCACACAAGAAGATGATTTCAGGTTGATAAGTAACTGATGGTAGGCCACAGTACCTTGGCTAACTGTAAGTGGTAGCAGATCAGCTTTATGACCAGAAATCAAAACAATCAGCATTCTAAATCTAACAATCTCTTTACTTTCTTTCAGCCTTCAGCTGTGGCCAAGCATTTTGTTGCCTTGTCTACCAATGGTGTAAGTATAACAAATGTGTTTTTTCCATGCACCTTTAAGATGGGCTTCATTGGAAAGTCCAGTGAGGAAGCCTGTGTTTTAAGGCATACCAGTGCACAGTCTTCCTCTTGAAAGGAAGCCTTTTTTCTCCCTTATTTTAGAATATCAGGGTTGAACCTTCATTGTAGCTTTGTGGGTTTTCTGCTAAAGCTTTAAATCTAAAGTCAGCTTTTCTACTTGAAATGACTGTCATACTAATGAGCACTACCTGTAATTGCCTAAGTGCAACAAGTAAAACTCTTCCATACTCCCAAGTGCTGAAGTGATGCAGAGAGCTCCTGTGCATAATCTGCACCCTGATTGGCATATTGTACCCTGGGGGAGTTTCACATCCATGTATGAAATAGAAAGACCCATAGCAATTAGGTAAAGACTCTACAGTCATTAAGAGGTTGTCAGGCACTCTGGTGTGATGTTCCTTTCTTCCATTCTGCTTCTGTCAAATGGAAATATAGTCCAGCCCCTAACTGTCACCACTTGGATTGGTCAGGAAATGAGTGGAAGTCATTGATTTAAGACTACAGCATAGTGGTAGTGATTGCTGGAAATGAAAGTATGCTCAGTATTGCTAAAGGAAGATGGAGCTGGGGAGTTTTATTAGCTGGACAAAGCTTTCTAAAAGAGTGTTGAGTTTACTTATGGTGTTCTTCATGCCTTTTTTTTTTTTTTTTAATTCCAGCCTAAAGTTAAAGACTTTGGAATTGACCCAGAGAACATGTTTGAGTTCTGGGATGTAAGTAAATGTCTAATTTTGTGTAGTAAATGTTAACTATTGGGATAATCTACCTTGCTTCAGAAAATGCTAACTAGAGGTCAGAAAACTGCCAAAACACCTAGAATATACAGTAGTTGTGTTCTCTGTACTGAAAGGCTCATCATTAAAGGCCACTTGAGGGCATATTAGGCAAGTAAAGCAATCTTCTTGTCTCTTGGCCATTCCATTAAAATCCTGCAGTCAGAGGCCTGAAGAGGAGCCTTCTGTGTTCTTGGCTATCTAATCAGCTGCTGGGTAACAGGAGACACAAGTCTTAACTGATTCCTCTCTGTATGTGGTTATTATAAGCTGTGACATTTGACTGTTGAGGTCTACTCTGTGTAGTGTAGGCCTGTAAAGGTCAAACATCAGAGACAGGAGCCTGATTTGATATTTGGTGGCAGATGCATATTTCAAGCATACTGTCATTAGTCTTGGCCCTTAATCAGAATGAGATTGGTTTGTCTGATGGACCATGTGCCTGACAAACCAGATTTTAAAGCTGCTGTTGAGAAATTCTCTAGAGCATTCCCTTTTTCTAGGTAGTGTCATAATCTTGCTGAAATGTGCTTCACCTCTAGAGGAGTGCTGTGAGCAGTGAACACAAGCTGCAGATTTAGTACTTGCAAGAGAACTGGAATCAGCAATGGTTCTGCTTCAACAGATGTTACATAAATCAGACAAGGAGGATGACTTTAGCCAAAAATGAACACTTGTTGCAGGGTTACTGCAAGGTGTGGGTGCCCTTCACCATAACCTGTAGCAAATTATCACCAGAAAGAATGTCAATGTTGCTGCAGATTGTGCTGTTACTTCCCGAGAAGCCCTGCACTTGTCTAAACCAATGTCTCTTGTTTCAGTGGGTTGGTGGCCGCTACTCTCTGTGGTCTGCCATTGGTCTCTCCATCGCCCTGCACATTGGTAGGTATTCCTGTGATATGACAATGCCTAGAATGAGTCCCTTTGCTTCAGGAATGTCACTGTGGAATGCATTAACAGCAGGCCTTTGTGGATCAGATTCAGGGCAAATGATACTCTGAGTGGACAGAGCAGTCTGTAAAGCTTTTAGTACTGTAAATGCAGTTCTGGAAATTACACAGACTTGGGTACCAATAGCCAAAGTGCATCTCTTGAGTGGCTTGCATAGTCAAAAGCTCCTGATTTGTGTAAAGCCATGTCAGGGCTGAAAATCAGGCCTTGCAACTGACATTCCTGAACTAAAGAATTGAGTTTCTGTGAGTATAGACACACTTAAACATCTAAGGCCTGTCTCTAGCTCTGCATGTGAGCTCTGATTAGCTTTAACTATCTCCTCCCATTACTTCCTGTTGTCCCTTCTTGTTCTTCTAGGCTATAGGGAATGCTGCTTCTATCCACAGCTTATTGTGGAACAAACAGGCTCTTGAAATTGTTCCCCACCTCCTTGTATTGTTCTGGTGCAGCCCTGACATTCCTGATGCAGACTCAAATGTAGGTGGAGAGTGGAGGTTCAGTGTGGCTGAGCTCCAAGAGCTGCTGTTTGTTGGTGAGCAGGCTGTCCTGCAGCCTTGCATTTGTTCCCTTAGCACTTTGTTCAGACACTTAGTCTGAAACCATCATGTAATTTGTTTTTCTTAAAATCAAACAGCCAAAACCAAACCAACCTACAACTCCCTTAGGCTGAGGTTAGAAGCATAGCAATGGTTTTGGTGGGTTTGGAATGGTATGAATAGGAGTTGTCAGGTGTAGAAAAACCAATGTGAAAAGCAAAACAAACTTACTCTTTTGTCTGCAATAAACTGTTCCTCTCTGCTGGCAGCCACATTTGGTGCTGGCTGCTGACATGCACATCTAGCTGCATTTCTTGCTCTTACCTCCTTCATTTCCCATAGCTGACTGTTGGGTTTTGGGTTTTTTTTTGTTTGGTTGGTTTTTTGCTAAATGCTTCATCTCCATTTTTTCCATAGATGAATCAGGTTTTCTGGCTCTTCAGGAAAGTTTAGCTAACATTATTCTACTTGTTGGTGAAAATTAATGATAGTTTAAATACCCTAATTAGAGCAGATGGAAATGAGGTGAATTAAGAGAACAGATGTAGGGTGGGTGAGACTTCCCTTTGAGAACACCTTGTTTCAGCTGATTTTCCTCAGCTCAATACAGAAATGCCTGCTGTGCTACCCTGGCCCTGGTATTTGTGGGGGATTCTCTCCCACTGGCTGTGAAGTGACTGAGTGTTCAACATAGCCTTTAATACAAAGCCTGGTTTTAATGCCTCTATTTTCCCTCTAGTTGCTTACTCTGCATGAATGGGGATTTTAGGCAAAGGTTTTTGATGTATGTTTCATTAAGTTGGACTTGCTCTGAAGTCCAGGCTTCAATCTGGCTTATGGGAAGCAAATTTCAGGCAAAGTTGAAATGCAAATTTAAGCTCCTGTAAGAGTTGGGAGCCTACTGCACACAAAGTCTCAACTGTTTTACAACTGTCTCTGCAAGAGGAATCAAGTTTGAGTTGCAATAGTAAATACAAACTGATTTTTCCATTGCTAGGTTTTGACAACTTTGAGAAGCTGCTTGCAGGAGCCCACTGGATGGTGAGTGTGGGGTTCCTGTTTCACATTTCCTGCTCTTAAGACTTGCTGGTTTGTAAAGTGCTGTTCTGTCTCTTATGCATCTAATGCCTATGCTTAGGAAACTCTCCCTGCTCCAGAGTGGCACTAAAACCGCTGAAGAGTTGGGAGGGATGCCAGCTGCTTTTCCAGCTGTGCCTGTCCTTTGTCCCATAGGATACCCACTTCCGCACTGCTCCTCTGGAGAAGAACTTGCCTGTGCTGCTGGCCATGCTGGGGGTCTGGTACATCAACTGCTATGGGTGTGAGACCCACGCCCTGCTGCCCTACGACCAGTACATGCATCGCTTTGCTGCCTACTTCCAGCAGGTAAGGCTCAGGGGAAGCCTTTCAAGGAGCAAATATGTAGAGTTGCTTCTGTCCTGGTTCTAAAACCTGGATCTGTGTTTCTAGGTTAAAATTCGAGTAGATGTGGTGCTCAGGGATGTCTCACCAAGCAGTGGACTTAGTGGACTTAGCAGTTTGGTTAATGGCTTGACTAAGTGATCTTAAAAGGGCTTTCCCAGCCTAACCGATTCTGTGGGTCTGTGTAACTGAAGGCCTGGAGAGACTGGTACCAAGATGGGTGTCAGATTTTTTTTTTTTTTTTTTAATCTCATACCTCCTTTATCTTTGTGTTCATAAATTAAGCAGCTGTGTCCCTGATGCTTAGGAGATGCCTGTGAATGGGCAGCACTGATCACAGCTGAAGTACTGATACTGTACACAGTGTGGTTCTGCAAGAAAAGTGATGATGCCCTTCCCTCCTCCTAGGGTGATATGGAGTCTAATGGCAAATACATTACCAAGAAAGGCTCTCGTGTGGACTACAGCACTGGCCCTATTGTGTGGGGAGAGCCTGGCACCAATGGGCAGCATGCTTTTTACCAGCTCATTCATCAAGGTAAACTGGAACTATTCAGAGCCTTGCTTGGGAATTAAGTTCTGAGTGGCTAAAAAGCTGCAGGAGTCTGCAGAGCTGCCACTTTTTAGAGGTTTGGATTCTTTAACCTAGCATCAGCATTGCTATGGTGATCTTAGTTAGTAGGCTTTGAAGGCTGCAAGGTGGTTTTAAGATAGACAGCTAAAGCTGAAGCTACTGAACTGTGTTGTCGCTTCCCCATGCTGTGAATAAGAGAAAGTAGTTTAAGTTTAAGTGGCTGAGTCTTCCAATGACTCTGAGCATTAAAGATTTGCCAAAAGCTTTCCTGTTGCAGGGTTACTGACGTGGCCTTTCTTACAGGAACTCGCATGATTCCCTGTGACTTCCTGATCCCAGTCCAGACCCAACATCCAATCAGAAATGGCTTGCATCACAAGGTAATAAATTCTTGGTCAGGGCACTCTTCTGGCAGCTGGAGGCATTGAAGCTTATTCAGTATTGCAGTACCTGATATTTCTGGGTGTCCCTTTTGAAACTGTACACACAAGGCTGTGTCAGCATTCACCACAGCTCTGAAATGATCTGAGTTATAATGGCAGCCACAGCTCTTCAGTCAGATCAGTGGCATGGCTGAGAAGAGTAATTAAGTATTTGGAGAGAAGGTTCCATGTAGGAATTAAAAGGAGCATGATCCTTAGAGTAGGAAGGAGTAAATCCTTAGAGCTGATGACAACTTCTTCATATGCTGTCGCAGGTCTTAAACTGTAGGACAAAATGCAGTGAGTGGGCCAGCAGAGTGAGGGTCAGAGCCTTCTACACATGGATATTCTTTTAACCATGGAACACTTTTTTTTCAGTTTAATGCATCTATTTTCAGTCTAACCTTTTTAAAGTCCAGGTCTGCTACCCAGTGCATATTTCAGAGAAGCCATATTTCCTCACTGCATTCCAGTCTTGTCATGAGCTCAGATTACATTTAAATTGTGTAGCTGTAATATTTTATCAAGTAACACCCAAGTACAGGTCAAAGTTTTAGAACATTACTTAGAAAGAGGAGGAGAGAAAAGGTTTCACTTGCCTGTAGGTATTGTAAGAGTTTCTCTTCAGTGTAAAGTATGGGACAAAAGCACACATGAATTTGCAAGCTAATGTTAGGCAGGGAATAGGAAACTAAAGTCTGCTGCTGTGTTGGTAGGGTTTGGTATACGGCATGCTGTGGGGATTTCCCTTCACTCTTCATGCAGAGGAAGTACAGCTTAGTTGGTTATCTTTGACTAATCTTTGCACCTAGCTTTCCATGCACAAGGATAAAAGTGCAAACTATCCTGGGTGGAAAGGGGTGTGTTAAGTCTTGGCTCCTTTGTTCTCCCTTGGAGGCTTGCTGTCAGTTGCAGCACGGGCAGGATTCTGCCAAACACTCCTGGTTCTTTGCATCTATGCCCTATTAAAGTAGTCATCAAGTCTCCTGGCACTGGCAGGCGTTGTGCAGCTCAATCTACTCCACGTTTCGCTGCCAATGGTGTTAAAAACGAGAGCTGCAGCTCTAGGTCTTGGTCTGGTTTCAAGCACTGGCTATTGCTATTCCAGGTAAGGAAACAGCAGCTGGAGTTGATGTTTCTATTTCTACCTGCTAGATCCTTTTGGCCAACTTCCTTGCTCAGACCGAGGCCTTGATGAAAGGGAAGACTGCTGATGAAGCTCGTAAGGAACTGCAGGCGGCAGGACTGAGTGGAGACGCTCTGGAGAAGCTCCTTCCCCACAAGGTAAGCAGAGCGTGGCCGTGGAGGCCCCCTCCAGGCGCTGCGGTGGGGAGGGCAGTGCCGAGCTGCTGCGGCTGGAGCTGGGCGATGGGGCAGTGCCCCCCGGTGGTGGTTAGGTGCTACAGCACCGGCGGCCGTGGAGCCTGCGTTGTGCTTGTGCCTTGCTGGGGCTGGGGAAGCAGTCTGTGAATGGCACCTCCTGCCAAGGCATGCCGATCTGGAGCCCTCTGAGGCATTCCAGTGCAGATGAGCCCTCACTTTGCTGCCTCTGGACTCTTCCTTGCATTGTACTTCCTGTAGCCCGTAGTAGCCAGTAATGGTGCTTGGAGACAGCACCTTGCCATTGTTACAATAAAACATGGACACTATACAGTCTATAGTGGAGGCTGTTGGTCTTTAAAGCTTTCAGGACATTATATTTGCTACTAATACCTGGTAGTCCACACTGAACTGTTTGTAACAGTAACTCTTGTGTTGAAAGGTCTTTGAGGGAAATCGACCAACCAACTCTATCATGTTTACAAAACTCAACCCCTTCACCCTGGGAGCCATTATTGGTAAGTAAATGGATCTCTGGTCTGTGGATGCTTGTTAGAACTTTCTGATGAAGTTCACTGATGGACCTTTTTCTGCTTGTAGCCATGTATGAGCACAAGATATTTGTACAAGGAACTGTCTGGGATATTAACAGTTATGACCAGTGGGGGTAAGTGTCCTTCATCTGTTTCTCATATCTTCTGCAGTATTCCTTCATCTGTCATGACTTGGAAAAAACAATGAAGGAAAAAATAGTTAAGAGCAGGTTTTCTGGGTGTAAGTCACCATGTAGCCTTGTTCTGCTATGCATAATGGCTTTAAGGGTGAATGCAGGGGGTAACAAAGCAGTGAGTACAGCAGTTAAGCTGGCTGAACACATGCTCAGTTAGAGAAAATAATTATTTTACTTCTAGAAGCATTTAGTTGGCAGTTTGGCATTTCTAAGCAAAAGGCTGTGACCACCTCTTGATTTTTTTTTTCCTGTACTGGAGGTAGAAGAATATTGTGGACAGAAGTTTTCATGTATAGGTCTGTCCGCTGCAGGCTGTGCCTGTCACAGAACTCCATACAAAGAAGAGCAGCTTTGAGGAGTTTTGTTACTGTCACTTTTTTAAATGGACAACTTCAGCAGGAGCTAATCAGATTCTTTTAAATCTGTAGTAGTAGTAACTGTGCACCATACTATATGGAGAAAGGAGAAAGGGGAGGTTTGTTTCAGTTGAAACCTGCCTGTACTGAGAGGTTATTTTGAAGAACAAGTTTGTTTTTCAGGCTTAGAACAGCAGTTGACACTAAGCTGTTTCCTTCAAAGGATATAGGTCTTAGTGTGTTTTAGAGCTATCTTACTGGAGCAAGTTTTTAAAATAAAATGTTATAGTAGAAACTGAAAAGAGAAGACTGTCTAGTGAGTGCTGATGTTTACTATAAGCTCTGAAATCAAGAGTGAGGATTAAGTACAACTCTCCCTGCAACACATCAATCCAGAATGGCATCCAGAACTACCTTTGGCATGTAGAGATGGTGTAGCATCAGTCCAGATTCTTGTAGCTGCTGGAATATTTTATGCTCTTACCCTGGTGGCTTTAACTCCTGGAGTGCTGAAGGGGAAAAGACTCTGCTTAACTCTTAAAATGAAACTTACTTTCTGTAGAAATCTTGTCATTTGAGAACTCTGTTCAGCCAAGCAGCTGGGAGAACTCCAGTTGTTCGTGATTGGCACTGAGCTGGATGAAATCAACTTTTGTCAGCAGTTTGTGAAGGGAAGAGCATTCGCTGTCAAGTTACTTTTTACTCACCTGTTTTCAATGGCTCAGGATAAATTCTGTAAGTTGTTAGCACTAATACTTTTTTTCTTTCTTCCCCTGCTTTTATAAATGCAGAGTTGAGCTTGGAAAGCAACTTGCCAAGAAAATTGAACCTGAACTGGAGTCAGATGCTCCAGTGACATCTCACGACAGCTCGACAAATGGGCTCATCAATTTCATTAAAAAACACAGGGCATGAGCTGGAAGGTTTGGAGGACATCGACAATCTGACCACCAAATACTCAAATCTGTTGTAGTTGTGCTTTTTTTTTTTAGCCACTTATAATGAAAATAGCACTTTACAGATGTAGCTTCTCCACTCGTTGCAGTTCATCTTGTTGCGTCAAGTGTTACAGATGAAACCTAGTCTTGTGAACCCAGAGATTGTAGAGTTGCTTTATTTTTGTGCCTGTTAATCTGTAAAGTGCAGTTGGTAATGTTCCTCAGTTCCTACCCCTCCACTTCCTTCAGGATGATCACCTACCGATAGTAGAAAATAAAAAGGTATGATGGATGAGTAAAACTTCTTCACTCTGTATCTTTCAAGTACAAACCCGGTAACGTTTGCCTTGCCCACGATGTAAGGTCCTCTGAAGCCAACTAAACTCACTTCTTTTTGGACTGGTTCTGCTGGAAACTGGAATGTGTTAACTCTACAGCTGCAGATGTGGATTGAATAATTTGCTGCATTTGAGCAAGATGCAGACTTATTTCCGGTGCTCCTGTAAAAAGGGAAGCTTTTAGTGATGTTTGGTAACAGATCTTTTGACTTTTCCATAAGCTCTGCAGGCCCTGTGTGAACAGCTCTCCACAAGGGAAGAAGGTTCCTGGAGTTACAGTGATGTCTTAATTTCACAAACAGTTTTCAAGAGTTTGTGAAGCAAAAGCTTGGAATCACTTAATGTACTTTTGGTATCTTCTAGAGGCACTTTCTTCTCTCTTCTGAAATGAGTATCTCTGTTCCAACAAAACAAAAATAGAGACCAATCTAACTATTTGTAAACAGGTTGCTTTCTATCTTCCTCTCTCTCTACCACTGTAACTCCTCTCTGCTAGCAGCCTGGCATGTTCTGTGGCTATTGTTCTGTAACACCTTTAATAAAGGTAAGACACAAGCATTGAAAGGAAAACCAAGATGTTAACTGTGGTTCCCTTTTCATGCTACTCATTCTTACTGTCTGTCTTTGTACACAGATTGAGAGGCAGAAGCTTGATGTGGCACACAACTCCCTGAAGCTTGACACCCTGGCTCCACAGAAGTAGTTTTTGAGCTCAGGTGCTGTGTAGTGCTCAGATGCTCTGCCTTTGATCAGCTTCATGAAGCAATTTTCCCACATAAAGTGTGGTTACAAAAAGAGAACCCACTAGAGGGAGGCAGCATGTTTTTAACATTTATTTCACCTGGGCAGAAGCATTTAACCTGGGTTAACACAGCCTGCACTTGCAAGCACTCCTCTCCCCACCCAGAGTGGAGAGAAAGTAACACACACAAGAGTGTGAGTTTTACTGAGGTGGCACTCTGCAGTTACCTTAGCAAAAGCAGGAGCTGCTGGTGATAAAGCACTTCCTCCAACCTGAGCACAGAGCAGCCAGTACAGCAGAAAAAGCCAGCACCCCAAACCTGAGATCTGGAAGGAACCAGAGCAGGAACTCTCATGTTACGATTTGAACTTTGGCCATGTGATGTTTTGTGCCCGCCAGCACTCTAATTTTGAAGCCAACAGCATGGTACTGAATAGCAGCAGCAGATTCAGATTGACCTATGGCATTCTCCTTGCTTGTAAGCAACTGGACCTGAGGAAATGGGGTCAAGCCTGCCAGGAGAGGTTCAGGTGGGATAGTGGGAAATATTTTTTCACTGAAAGGGCTTTCAAACATTTGAATGGACTACTGGAGGCACTGTCCAGAAGAGCTGTGGACCTGGTGCTTAGAGACATGGTTTGGTATTGACCTTTGAGGGTTGGACTTGGAATATCTTGGAAGTCTCTTCTAACTGGATGTTTTCTGTGTGTCTCCACCCCTTCTATACCACCTGCATCGCACCCAGCAGTAGTTAACGTCACACCACACCCATTATACATTGTTCACTGTCCACTCAAAATGTGATCACCTTTTGATGTACAGAAGTTTTCTTACTGCGGGTTCTCTGGAGTTCTACCCTGTTCCAGTAGTCTGGATCAGCCCAAATGATGGGAATGAATCCCTGGGGCAGTCAATTCCAGTGCCTTTTCACCCCTCTGAGTGAAAGCAAACTGTAGTCTGCATTCTGCTGCTCAGCTTCCAACACATCTGGGTGTGGGGATTTCCCTGTCACACCAGAAAGACAGATGGACTGGGCACTCACTGGGGGTGAAAGGGGAGCACTGCCAACCTAACGTTTCAGCAGCTGCTCAGCACTGGGCACTCACTGGGGGTGAAAGGGGAGCACTGCCAACCTAACGTTTCAGCAGCTGCTCAGCACTGGGCACTCACTGGGGGTGAAAGGGGAGCACTGCCAACCTAACGTTTCAGCAGCTGCTCAGCACTGGGCACTCACTGGGGGTGAAAGGGGAGCACTGCCAACCTGTGCCAAACGTTTCAGCAGCTGCTCAGCACTGGGCACTCACTGGGGGTGAAATGGCTGTGGCCTGTGCCCGCTGTGCCACACGCCCTGCCGGAGGGCTGCTAGCTCCTGGTGAAGCCAGCCTGTGCCCTCAGGGTTTCCTCCCCGCAGTCTTTCTCATCCTGAGGTTTGTGACGGGAGGAGAATGCAGAAGTGCTCAGGCTGGAGATGAGGAAGGAACTGTTTGCAGAGGGTGGGCAGGCAGTGGCCCAGGCTCCCCGGGGGGTTCGTGCGGGTCCCCTCCATGGAGGCGTTCGGGGCCGGGCTGGGTGAGGCCTGGAGCGGCCTATGCTGGTGGGAGGTGTCCCTGCCCCCGGCGGGGGGCTGGAGCTGGGTGAGCTTTGAAGTCCCTTCCAACCCAAAGCATTCCATCACTCTGCCAATCTATCAACCTGCTGGAATTCCAACCGGTTTGCTCTCAGAGGTATTTGTAGCCAGGCTGGAGCCGCAGTAGCTGGGCTGTGCTCGGCGGCTCCACAAGGAGACTCCTTTGTCAGGAGTCCTCTAAACCGCCTGTGGAGGTTTGTGTAAGGTTTCCTCTAAAGAAATCTTTCGAGCCCAGAGTGCCCTGTGGGGAGTATGCCCAGCCTGAACGGGAGCGCCCCAGGCTGGCAGACACCAGAGGAGGTGTGCAGAGGCTGGAGGGAGGCTGCGGGAAGGATTGGCCTGAGGTGAGGGTGTTCAGAACCTGGCCTCGGCCCATGGCTCTGGAGCAGCTCCTAGAAAGGCTGAGCGCTGCCACAAGGGACACCGTCTGGTGGGTGGGAGCCTTCCTTGCAGTCACACAGGCTGAAAGCACAGCACACTTTTGCTGTTGGAGAGATGTGGAGTGAACTACCCAAAAAAAAAAAGTACAAGTAACAGTTTCAGTAGGATTTTTGTTGAATATTTCTGTGTGGTTTTGGACTAATCAAAAGCAGCACTTGGTAAGTCAGGGGAGGGGGTAAGGCAACCAGTGTCTAAGCGGTTGATGAGTCTGACAAGTTCAAACCTGCAGTTTGACTTGGTGAAGATTTCCATTTACAGTCGGTCTAATGTGTTCTAAAATTGTATGTGGGAACTGCCAGATGAGCTGAAGGGATGCCTGTGTGCCAGCAGAGCTGCTCGCTTTGGGGCTGCCCAGGCTCTGCAAGAGCTGTGTCTGTAGTCGTTTTTATAACTCTACAGACAAAGCTCTCTGCAGTTTTGCCTTTTTTCCCCCCTCTTGATACAGTGTCTAATGAGTCTTTTAATGTTTGCTTTATCCTCTGTCTTATAGACATTAACATAGGCCAGCAAAAGTGCTGGGTAGGCTGCGTTCTAGCAGCAGTGTTTTCTTGAACCTCTTCAGAAAACAGGTATCACGAGAGGCAGCACAAGGAGTTCTCATGCCTCGGTCGTGCTCAGTTGTCAGGGTATATGCCCTCTGCCTCTAAGCCTTGTGGATTTTAGGATGACAAAGAAGTGAGGGAAAAAAAAAAGAAAGGTATGGAGACTCCATCCATTCTGATGGTAGAAGTGAGGCACAGTGCCAGGATTACTGGCCAAAGCCTCACAATTCAGAGCTACGATTCCACAGACTATGGAAGTGTCTCTCTGGCTTCAGTAGACAGTGGTCTGGACCCTGGGTTGTTAAGTGCAATTCTGAGGGGATTTGGGTGGCCTGGATTATTTGGCAAAGATATTTTGGACTATTTCAGCCTGAATACAGACCTGCTGCCCCACAGAGTGAGACATAGAAAACAACTCTGCACTTAGAGGCAGATGCAGATGTAAGGAACTTAAAATGCAGTCTGTAGTGTGTTCACCAAGTGGTGTCCTAACTCTTTTCAGAGGTGAGCAGCATTCAGCAATAAAAAGCTGCTGTTCTACCTGGCACATGCTTACTTTTGGGGCTGAATTGTTGTAGGAGAGGAATGATGCTTGCTCTCTGATGTGCTACAAGAGGTCCTAGAGCTCTTCCTTGCTAAAAACATTTTGCTGTGGAGTAAGTCTAAGATGGCACAAAATTAATCTGCTGCTGCCCTAGAATTTGACGGTACTTTTAGTAAGAAAATATACCAATACATTGAATACATGTGCGTGGGGTTTACATCCACAAAGCACACATTAAAGTGGTTTCCCTCTTCAAAGCCCCAGAGATCTTCCTCCTGGGAGATACTGACATTCCCTTCATATTGGGTGGATTTACCACAAGGAAAGCGAGAGGAAACTTAAAAGTGTCCGGTTTTATTTAAAACCTTGGTGGTCTTTAACGGCTGCCCCACAGTCCCAGCCTGGTACAAACTTAAACAGAGCTCTTTGTTGCTCTTGAATGTGACATAATCCTTTCATCTGGCATGCTGAATGAAGTATGCACATGGCTTTTTTGCTACCCCTGCTGGGCTGCCTTGTTACACCTCCAGAGCAAACCACCCCCCCGGTAAAAAAAGCTGGGACTCTGTCATCCACCCTAATGCCAATAAACAGCAGATAACTCCGGCATCTTTGGGGTTTAAAATGCTGCCCCTCGTTAAAGTTGTGTGTGGAGGAAGGAAACGGCTCCCCACAGCATTNTTTTTTTGGTTGTTTGCATGTTTGTTAATTTGAAGCTCTTTGAAGAATCCTACAGGGAGATCAAAGACAAAAGATTAGAACGTTTTTAATAAAGTGAAGAAGGATCAGGTTAGATCAAAGGGACAAGCTGACAGGAAATAAGTAGGTGCCGTTGTTGGCTGACACTTGCATGCTGTAGGGTGATTTCTGTGTTAATGTGAGGTCAGAAGGAGGATTGCTTTACATCTTATTGTCTCCAGACTCTGCTGACTGGGTGTGTCTTTGTACTTCCCTTTAATCTCAAAAATTAAGCCCCATAAAGTCACAGTTTGGCTCAGCCACGCGATTTTTTTCCCAGTTATTTAGCTTTGATTTCAAAACAAAAATGAAATTTGGACCGCACCAGCGGGGTATGGAGGTAATTAATTGGCCTGCAGAGGGGATTCGGCTACAGCAGTATTTGTTGTCAGAGGCACCGGGCCTCAATCACTCCCAGAGTCATTTCACCGGCTTGGAGGCAATCAGACCTTACCCTGCTCTCTTAGGAGGTAGGCTGTGCTGGACGTGTGGCAGGCAGCCTTTGGTACCCTGGCATAGGTGTGTCAGAAGCGAGGTGCTTTACAAAATACCCCTTCCTTCTAACGGCGAAACACCTCTCTGCCTGAGGTAGCTGGAAGCTAATTTCAGGCCAGTCACAGGAGAAGTAGCCAGATTTTGTGCTCTGTGATAGCCGCATGGAGGTTGGTCTCCCCATGTGTCACCACGGGTGAAGAAAATAAACAAACGCTCAAGAGCCTTGTGGAGCTTTGTCTCCATTAGCAGGAAGCCTCCTCTGCTGCCTGAAAGGATGTTTTCAGGTAGAGGTGCAGGACAATGCTGGTTTTGTTCCACAAACAAGGGCTGGTAACCTTAGCTATCTGCTCTGCACCAGTACACACAGAGCTCCTCCTTCTGCACCACAACAGCCCTCCCCTGCCTAGACTGGACATGGTGCAATCACCTTTTTTATCTAGTCCTGGTAAATCAAAACAGCAGCTTTTGGTGTGGTCTTGACACAAAAAGCCGTGCTCAGCCCTTTGCTTATTACAATCAAGGTATCAATGCAACTTCATCAGAGAAGTGTCTTTGTCTTATGTTTGGTGATTTGTGTGCTGCAGTCGGTGGTGTAAATGAGCCCTTGCCACCAAAACATAGCACTGGGTGAAATGAAACCACCTGCACTCACTGGGAAGAGCTGGTCAGTTTGCACCCAGGGCGCCGAGGAAAGCTTGTGTTCCTCAAGGAGATGTCAGAAACAGCAGTGGCTTCCACTAAGGTGCACCAGTGGCATAAAGCACTTTTTGCTGCCTGGCCAGAGCTGCTCTGTCCTGGTGCGTGTGGCTCCAAGCCAGAACTTCTCTTACTGCTGCTTGCACGCCAGCCTTCTGCAGGGCTCCTGAGGAACAGCCACATGGCACACCGTGTGCAGGGCTGCTCTTCTAGATACGCTCAGGGTCACTTCACAGCACAGGCAGGAGTCACCCTCAGAGGAGATGCCCCCCTGGGAGGGCAGTGCTATTAAGCCAACAGCTGAGAATGACATATGGGAAGAGACAAGACCTGGTTTGATTTTCAGCATTATCTCATTTTCTGTATTTGGTCACGTTCCACAGAGCCTCCTGGGCTGCCAGGCTGTCAGTTTTCATGATTGGTAGGCTCCCATTAAAGTGACTTCTAAGGCAGAAATGTGAAGCACTCCGACAGAAAAACCACCAAAGTTCCCTCAGACACTCAAAGTGCTTCTGCGTGGCCATGTGGCAGCACACCCAGAGGCACCTACCTGTGTAACTGCTCAGTCTCTGGTGACTCCCTCCCTCGCTAGGGGTGGCTGCAGTTGGGTAAGAGGCCCTGCTGTGCTTCCCCACACTCTCAGATTGAGCAGTGGCAGCTCATTCTTCTGGAGATTTATCTGTCCAGTTAAAACATTGGAATCTTGCCTGCGTTTTAGACATTGCACGGAGCTGCTCTTTTGCAGTAAAACAGTCACGGGAGAAAGGTTGACTAGAAAGAGGAGTGGTGGTTGGGTAGCAGAAAAACAGGGAGATCCGTGGTCTCAGTGGGGAACTGAAATGTCCAAACCCTGCTGATGTGGTGAAGGATCCTAACGAGTCCATCTGGGCAGAGGTTCCTGGATTATGGAAGTGCAGGAAAAAAAAACCAGACCAGTCTGAAACAGGAAAATCTGGAGCTGTAAATTGCTTTAGTTAAATTTGTGTAATCTTTTAATGTATACAACACCATAAACCTACAGGTATTGCAGGGGCCCGAGTTGGAATGTAGCAGAAATTCAAGGTGCTCAAAGCAGCCTAACAGTATAAAAGGAAATGGAAAGAAAAGAGAGTCCTTTAATGGACTTTGCAGAATGAAGATTAACAATTCAGGGAGAGGTGCAAAGGGGGCAATGAGGATGTTGACAAAGTGTTATGGTAACAGAAAATTCAGTGATGAAACGCAGAATTCCCTGAGGGAATCATAAATCAGCTTTAGTCTACAAGGTATGTTGGTTCCTAAATCAGCAGGAGTCTGGTACCTAAATAGCTTTGCAGTCTAGTCCCAGATGCTTTAGTTGGGACTTTTCTCTTCCCCTTAGGTTTCATGTGGTTTTGAATTTAACAGGGCACTTGTTTCCTTTGAACCAAAGCACGTTAATAGTGGCCTTCATATTTATAAAGCCAAGAGTCTTGGGATTTTTGTAGAGTTCTGAAATGCTAAGTGGTTTAATATCAAGTAGAAAGCACTAAGGAAAGGTTGAAAAATGACAGGAGGCGTCAAGCTGGGACTGAATAACTTCGGGAGGGTTGATTTATCCTGTGCTTGAATCTTTAATGGGTCTTTTTGTGGCTCATTAGGTGTGGGGCTGCTGTGGTGGCTTAGCAAGCAGAAGCAGGGCTCAAGCAGAGCTAGAGCAGTGTGCTTGTTGCTTAACAAACAGCAGCGACAGCAGAGGCAGCTTAGGGCGGGCGCCTGGAGCTGCCTGTGCCCACTAGATGGTAATGCTGCCTGTGGCATCCTGCTCCGCCGCTGCCAGGCTCCTCCTGCCACTCTCTCCTGCTGGCGGGAAATAAATTTGGAATGCTAATTAACGAGACACTTTGGATCCGAGAATCCACAGACTTAAGCAGGACTCAGTAAAGCTCCAGGCTGAGCATGGGGATCGTGGCAGTGCCCCAAAGCCTTACCCCCTGCCTCCTGTGCGGAATGCCTCGACAGAGCTGCTGGGATGGTTTCTGAACCTGCTGAGCGTTGATTCCACACTAACAATGTTCAGCATCCACCTCCACTTGTTTCAGACCTTGTCATCATAGCGACCAACAGGCTTTGGGTCATATGAGATAGGAAACTGAAGAGGTGGCTGGCTGATAAATTGCTGTTATTGACTTCGGTTTGAAGGAGACTCTGTTACCCAGGCTGGTGTGAGGCATTTCAAATTGCCCAGCTGTGTGATCAAGCCTTTGCTCAGCAGTCTAGCATGTTGTCTAGGACTCAGACAGCATCAGCCCAGAGGATAATCCAAACTGGAAAAGGAGGTTAGGAAAGAAAGAGCATGATTTTTTGATCTAGAATTTGGAGAGAATGACTTCACAAACATTTCCTTGGATCTCCAGGCTGCATTCTGATTCTAAAGGAAGTGCAGCTCATCTCCCCAGGGCAGGCTTTTTTTTTTCCTTAAAAAAAAAACCACTGCTACATACAATATTTTTTCCTTTATCTGTATTTACTTAAGGCTTTTATCTGTATTAGAGGTAATTTTTATTTGCTAATTTAAGCTGATCTCTAATAACTTCTGTTTATGAGACTGGAGATAAAAAACAATGCCCTTAGCAAACCAGAGTTATATCCGAGCATTCTTACAGTTAGGAGTAAACCATCAACATCAGGTGAAGTGAGGCTCCTAACATGTTAATTGTTAAGTTTATTAAAGCTCTTGGGATATGATTCAGGAACAAGGAAAACAAATGCATTTCTTAAACACAGAAGTAGACGTGGGTGGGATTTGGAAAACAGATGCAGTGGTCTCTGATTCATAAAGATGTGCACAGCTCTGACACTGCAGAGTTTAACTGTTTGGTGTAGCCTCAGTGAAATGCTGGAACTGCTTCCTCCAGAAATTTTTAAATAAAACATTACTATTTGCAATTAGAAACAAAACAAACAAACAACAACAACAAAAAGAAAAAAGAACAGTGGGACACTTCTCACCCAGCCTAGATTTTTCAGACTTTGGATTTATTATCTGTCTTTTACACCAGAACACGTATACGTGGGAACATATTCGACACACTGTGAACAGCCAAAGCTGTAGTGGAGGAGTTTGCCCAGGGAGAGCAGAAATACTGTGGTGAACAGTGCAGGTCCCACACAGGAGGAGGGCAGAGCTCTTTGATGCACACTTGCTGTTGGTGTTAAACACACCCAAAGTCACACAACTGTCACGTGAAGGGACGGGATGGGCACGAAGCTGAGCAGCTCTGAATGTGGCCTCTGCTCTTTGGCAGCCCCTTCCCTCCCTGGGCTGCGGTCAGCACAGTGGGGCACACTGAGGGCATGGCAGTGTCCACAAGGCCCTGCTGACTCGCTGTGGTGCAGCTGCTGTCTCAGGCTGCCCATGGCCCTAAGCAGGAGTCATTTTCTGTGGGATGGTGAGACAGGAGAAGGCCAGAGATGGAGAAATGGCTGCTTTGGTGGCAGGCATTTCTTCAGCGTGCCTCACTCTTTGCACTGGCCACGAGACTCTGAGTATTTTGGGCCGTTGCTCTGTGTTACTATGAAGGGAGAGCTGATCCTGACATGAGCTGGTGTGGTTTTAAATAGCAGTAGGCGTTTCTTAGAAGGTAATGGATGTATAATGTGGAATTGGAACTGGGCTGAGGCAAACAGGCTTTCTCATTTGACAGGCTTACAGTCTCATTAGGGTAAATTGCCCAGTGCTGAGCTCCTTGTTTCTATGATTAGGTGGTTATTGAGATCCAGCATAATTAGTTTCAAGCTGGCATGGGTATCTCTACACAGCACTGTTGTTATTTCAGTGCTGCTGTGGAGACGTAGTCCAAAGTCTTCATTTGAAACCCGGTGAAGTCAAAACAGCTCTTTCTCCTGCTTGAATAAGCTTTGCATCAGGCTGAAAACATGTCAGGAGTACAGCACCAAAACCAGAGAGAGCCCAGCTCCTGGCATGTCTGTTGGGACACTGCAGCAGGGAGTCTGGAGGCGTTTAAAGGAGGCAGAGATGTGATACTGAGGGATGCTGTTTAGCCCCAGACTTGGGAGACTTAGAGAATGGTTGGACCGGATGATCTTGAAGGTCTTTTCCAACCCAAACAATTCCATAGGCAAGCAGAGAGCAGGGAAGTAGAAGCTTGGTGGGGGAGTAGATAGCACAACCAGTCTGGTGGTAAATACAAAAGCCTTCCCTTCCCCAGCACATGGAACAATTTGCTGCAACCGACATGTTCTTTAAAGCAATCCAACCTGACAGGAGTGGGGGAGCAGCAGGTGAGCCCCAGGGGCTGGAACAGACAGTTGCTCTTCAGACTGGTGGAGACATGAACATGCTAAGGGGAGATAGACTTCCAAAGGAAAAAAGAATCTGCAAAAGCATAGCGAGCATATTTTAGGGCAAGATGGAATGTTTGCTCAATTAACCAGTCAAAACAGGACTTCTTTGTGTTTCTCACAGTGCTGCAAAGGGAACTCCCTTTATGAGAATCAGATTCCTTGCCTGTGTCTTCATCCCCTAACACTCACCATCTCCAGGAGCTTGCCCAGCGTTAGCTGAGCTCTCTGTTGCAGAGTAAAGGAGCTTTTCTCTCTGGATGTAGAAACAAGATTGTCAAAGCCAGCCTGCAGAAGACCTGTGCAGAACTTGCTCTTGCTTTAACATCACAGGTCTGTCCTGTTCATGCAGCTGGCACAGCATTAGGAGTCACCTTTGCATGGAGCCTTCAGGTGGCAGCAGGCATGTTTGGAAAGTCCAGAGTGGTCTTCACAACACCCAGTCCACTGCAGGCTGCAAAACACAGCCTATAGCAACCCCCAAACTATTAATCTTATGTAAAAGATCAAAAGCCACCAGCTGCCATGTCACACTGGAAGGGAGTGAGAGCTTCATGCCGCTCTTAGATCCTCACATTAACATGGAACTTGTTAAGTGACATTCCCAGATTATCTGGAAAGCAAACTATGCACTACAGTACACAAGAAGACAAAACAATTATTGTCGTGTTCCTTACCAGTCTGAGCTTGAATTAAAAGCTTTCCTGATTCTGCCAAGCCCTGTGCATCAAAGATGTTTAATAGCATAAAGAGTATGAATGCCTTGACCGTAGCTAGTGTTCACTGCTTCAGGGAAAGGCTACCAATTAGCCCTCTACCCCTACCAAGTCCAAAAGAGGCAAGTTACATGCCAAAGGGGCAAATATATACAGGTTCCTAGCCTCTTTTGGACAGCAGAGTACAGCACAAAGGCTTAAAGGAGCACATTCAAATCAAACCAGAGCAGATTGAGGAGACCAGCCTCTCACCTGGGCTTGGTATTGGTGCTTGACATTGCCTCATAACTCATGAATTAATTTCCTTCTTGAATTAAGGGTGTCAGAACTATGCCTTTTTTTTTTTTTTTTTTTTTTTTTTTTTTTTTTTCCCCAGGGTTTGCACCAAAGGAATATGCAGCAGGAATGTATCATCTCTGCTTTTATCCACAGCTCCCAGTTAGCGACCTGGGCACTGGGTAAGTCATTTGACCATAGTGTAGCAGTGCTAAGGCTGCTTCCTGCCTCACCTACAACCACTCCACCATGAAGGGAGTGAAGGCCTGCTTACATCTGCAGTGCACACAAGCAGCTAACCAAGCAGTTGCTTTGTCTCAGAGCCCTGTTCCTATTGATATTTACCATTCTCAAACAGATATAATCTGTGGACTTAACATCCAAGCAGTTTGTGGGTTTTGTCCAGTTCATAGGTAAAGATTCTGAACAGTGCAGTGTCAAGGCTGTTTGTAGTGCCTTTTGGGGCAGGTGAAGTGTTTTTCCTCAGCCAGGTACCTCCTGCTCTTGTCAATGTGTAATTAGCACATTCCTGAAGACATCAATACCTGGGGAAGACCTGAGGACTAACGACTGCAGAGTGATCCCATGCTGTGTGTCTGTTTGCTCATCACCTTTGGTGCACAGGAGACCTGGAGGGAATAAATGCTGCTGGTGACACGCAATGCAGACCTAGGCTGTGCCCCTGAGGGAACTCATTCTGGCTGACTCCCTGTAGAGAAGAGCAGCTCTTACCTCGGATGCAGGGCCAGGAAGCCCTAGAGACCCCAGCATTTGGGGTTTGTGGGTTACTGCTTGGCTGCAGCCTCACTTAATTCTTTTCCCTTATGAGTCCTTATGCTGTAGAGCTGAGAGCAGACGGGAAAAGGTACAGGATGGTATCAGAATTGACAGTAGATAGAAAAAAGGATGAGATGATGCAATACCACTGCAATGAGGGCTACAGCTAAACACGGACATGTTACCTTCTCTGGTAACCATCTGTGGAAGTCTCTGCTCTTCAGAACTGAGGTTTTGGCCTCATTCATGCTGCACCACAATGAACAGGATGTGCAGGAGACAAGACCAAACTAGAGTGGATCCTGAGACTGAAGGCTGGTCTGGACAGTTGCATACTCCTTCCAGCCCTCAGATCTGAACCCTGTAACCATTTGTTTGTGTGGTCATATTTTGTATGTAGTCATGTCACATCTCTGAAACAACTTCAGCCACTGCTGGCCAGAGCTGAGCCCGGAGTGTTATCAGTGCCACAGGCTGAGTGGTGGCTATTGGCTGATGAGGTGAGAGCATTGTTGCTGTAGTGACTGCACATTAGTGAAGAAACAAATATTTTTGGTGTCATTTTTTTTGCCTTCAAAGCCCAGAGAGTGCTGTGCAATGCACACAGACAGCTTGGTGATTGGCTCGGTTTAGGCTCCACTTGACTGTTCCATTTTTAAAAGTAAAATTCCAGTAAGAGAAACAGAAGCTTCTAGTCCTGGCCACTTAAATTGCTCTCTGTGTTGCCCAAGAAGTATTCTGTTGTCTCTTTGATTTGGTAGAACACTTTGGACTAACCTGAGTTTGAAGAGATTCTGGTTTTCGCTCCTTGGAAGATGCTTTTGTCTCCGGTTTGCATTCCTTCTGGTGCTGCCCTGGCTACCTTTATAAACACCTGAACAGTTACTCTGTTTTCAGATGCACCGTGAAAATACCAAATATTGATCTGTCCTTTG
Source organism: Psilopogon haemacephalus (assembly GCA_013396835.1). Taxonomy (NCBI): domain Eukaryota; kingdom Metazoa; phylum Chordata; class Aves; order Piciformes; family Megalaimidae; genus Psilopogon; species Psilopogon haemacephalus. Next base: position 1,126,555 of record VWZI01020604.1, on the reverse strand, counting down.
AATGCCAGCACAGCTCAGTGGGAGGTATACAAAATATTTCTGCAAAACGATAGCTTATCACCTGGAGACTGCTGTCTGTTACTGCAAACACTGGCTGGAGGGGCTCCAGTCACCTCCAGCCTTCAGCTATTTGTGCCTCTTCCAAGGCAAAGAGAAAAAATCTCAGCCCTCTCCAGAATGTTTGCGTTGCCCTCATCCAGTGTGTCTCGCACCTGCCTTTACAGAGGCTCACTGAAGTAGCTCAGGTGCGGTGGGGCAGCGGCGGGGCAGCGGCGGAGCCTGGCGCAAGCGCTGCTTCGGAGTAAAGATGTGGCTGGCTTCTTGGCAGCCTTGCCAACAGCCCCTCACACCGAGTGGGCTGCCCTTTGGAGATGCCTCTCACTGGCCACTCTGATTGCCTCTCTGTTTCAAACTCAGCAGCACCTGAATGCTGATTTGCACCGTGTGCTCTGATGTGCTAATTATTTCCCTGTTACAAACAGGCTTGCGTGCGCCTGGGGACACCAGCAATGTTAATGCTGCTTTTTTCCAGGCAAATGGAGGATTTCTGCTTGCTCTCCCTGGCTTGTAGAGTGGCAGTGGCGATGCAGCACTGCAGAGGGGCAGCCTCCCAGGCCATCACAGCGGGAAGAGTCCCTGTAAACTCGTCTGAAGAAAGAGAGGTTGCTTCTCTTTTGGCTTTTGCTTTCGGTCGCCTCATGCACGGTCTGAGCAGCCCATTGCCCCGGGGTTTTGGGGCTCTGCTCCCAGTGCAAGCAAGGTCTAATGCTGTGTAATCAGAGAATGAAAAATGTGGGATTTGATTGAATGCCTAAGGGCCCTGAGCTCAAGTTTAGCCCACTCTGGTCAGAAGTCTGCCACTGAAAAAAGTGAGCTTTTAGAAAGACTATGGGAAAAGGGTTATCCAAAACGCTGCTGAAGTGCCTCTGACTTCCCTGGTGCAATTTTCTAAACTTAAAAACCCAAATCAATCAATCCCTAGAGCTACAAATACCTCTTTTAGCATAAAAATGAGATACTGCCTTGTGGTTGGTAATTCCTGAGATAATTTAATTAAGCTCTTGCTTTTTTCTGTATCTTATAACTTGTTTTCCTCACCCATGTAATCAGTCCTTGTATAAAACACCCCGAGAATTAATTTCTTTCCTTCTGTTTTACAATAGAGGGAGCTCTAAAGAAACTTATCTGCCCATAGAAACAGATTCAGCTTCACAAGTGCTTGGGAAAAGAGCAAGATCAACGTGCATGTCCCTCGTGATGCCTGAAATGCAACACAGTGGTGTTTGCAAGGGAAGTGAGGCCAGCATGGAGCTCCCTACCATAAGGCAGTTTTCTCTGATCGCTGTGTAGAGGTTAATCAGTAGCTTTTTGATAGGAATCACCCTGGAAAACTCATTTTACAGTCCTTCTGCTCTGGGGATGCCTGGGGCTCCGCTCCTGGTGTCACAGTACCAGGGAGCTGAGCGGGCTCCGCTAAAAGAAATTTGCAGGGGAGGATGTGTGTGAGGATGAGGTTTTACAGCAGTGAGTGCTGGCCCTGCAGCAGGAGGGGCAGGGAAGGGTGACCTCACACTAACTGGTCAGAAAACGTGCCCTGTGAGGGTGGCAGTGGCATGTGGACTAGTTCTAGTAACCATGGTGAGAAGGATGCAGAGCAGCAGGGTGGTTACGGTGCCAGCTGGAAGGTGGGATCACTCCCACGTGGCTTTCAGTGGCTTCTTTAGGGACCCCTTTCCCTGCATACAAAATGGGTACTGAAAACTGTTCCTGCTTCCAGAGATGTATTTCATGCACTAGGGGCCAGGTGGGCACTGAGCAGCCACGTGCTGGGTAGAGCCTGGAGCTGGCTTGATTAAACCCAGCTGTTGCCAAAAGGTAGTTCACGTCTGGCAGGGACCTGGGGGTTGTTTGTTTTGACTCTACTTATGTATGCAGGACCTGGAAGCACGAGACCAACCTCTTTCAAAAATCGTTTGGGTTTACACTTTCGGGAGGAAAAAAGCACAGAATCTTAGAATCACAGAACTGATGAGGTTAGGAAAAGACTTCCAACCACAAAACATTTCTTAACACAGTTGTTTTGCTGTAACAATGCAAACCTTCGCTTGGATGACGTTGATCCTTTCCCCAATAGGTTTCTTTCCCTAAAACACAGAAAAACAGATTTGAGGAAAACGGCAAATGTCAGGCAGCCTTGCTAGAGCCTTGTCTTCTAGAAGGAGCAGGGAGTTGTTTGTGGACTCAGCCCACTTTGTCAAGATCATCTCTGCAGTATTCTTGGAACCAAGACTTTTTATTGGTGATCAGCTCTTGGTTATCTTTCAGAGACTGGTGCTAAAATGAAATGACTCTTTTTTCTAAAAAATCCAAACTGGAAGCTCTCCTGCTCCTTCCCCAGCTGACAAGAACTCTCTGAGGTGTATCATGGTGCAGCAGCCACCTGCTGACCTGTTCATGCTACAAATCATCTCAGGAGTCAAGCAGCAAACAAAGACTAAGTACTAAACTTCTGTTCTTGGAAGCCTTCAGCTTCGGGCAAGCAGTGTTTGCAGGGCTGTGTATTCAGTCTGCCAGCCCTGGCCACAGCAGGCACTGATGGCAGGTGTTTGTCAGCTGGAGGGTGACCATACATCAACGGAACGGATTTCAGGTGTGGCCAATTTAGCTCGAGCTGCTTTTCTGTATTGGATCGCACGAGTAAAGAATGCAAACTTCTCTGCACCTGAGTTGGAGCTCTCCCCTCACAACGGCAACTGCAGAAGGCTTCTCTTGGTTTCTTCAAGTCTGGCTCTACGCAGGCAAAGGTTGGGCTGCAGACATTACGGGGTTAAGGAAAACGCTTGCCGGTGGAGATCGTTTTGCTTGTAAAGCAAGACAAGGTAGGTGGGTTTAAACCCAAACAAGCTCTATTTATTGAGCTCGGGATAAACTGCGTGCGTTGTCTGGCCGTTAGTCCCTTCTGCCTGTGTCTGCAAGCTGCAGGAGTGGCTCTTGTTTTGAGTAAGAGCTACTCCTGGAGTGCTTGCTTCCGAGTTTCAGGAGTGTGCTGTATTTGCAAGGCAGCTCCAGGGCTGTGCTGGACCTGACTCCTCACAGGGCAGAGGCGGCATGATCCTTGACTTTTTCTGTGCTCCTTACCTGCCTAGATCTAGTTAGAAACGTTGAAGTTGAGGGAAGGCTTTTCTCCAAAGCTGCTTCAACACTCTCTGCTAACTCCTCCACTCTTTCCCTGGCAGCTCCAGGGGTTTGGATCTGGGACTAAACTTCTGGAGGACTTTGAAAGTCCCTCAGGTGCTGCTGTGCCACACTGCTGGCTGTGGACGTCAGGACAGCCTAGGTGCTGCCCTCATCCTGCAGCAGGCTCTACCTTACCTGCAGAAATCCTCTTGTTCTGCAGATGGAAAGCAGCTGGCACGATGGGGACAGTTACATCACCCAGGGAAATAACGACGGTGTGCATAGCATTTATTAATAATAAATTCCCTGTGTTGGAGGCTGCTCTTAATGTTCAGGTTTGACAGGTCATTATTAAAGGACCAGACATGTTTTAGAAAGGGTGAGTGCAAACATTACTTCACCTCTTTGCTATGAGTATTTCGTGGAGCTCTGCTCCCCCTTCTTTCTATTTTTTCTTGTTTCCTTAAGAAAAGAGGAATGTTTTCTCTTTGTGAATAGGTGTAAAGTACTATCTTGTGCCAAGATGCCTGGTATTTGGCCTCCTCACACGCTTGCAGGACATGGGTTGCATGTAAAGCAGGAGAAGCGTAGAGAGTTGGGACAATGGATATTGGGGAGCAATTGAAAGATTAGAGAGAAATCTCAGACGTTGCACAGAGACAAAGATGCTAATGAAAACAAAGGCAAGAGAAGGAAGCATTGCTTCCCCCAGCCCAGCCATGCCTCTTGGCAAGGCTGTACTTTTAGTATAACAGGAGCATTGCAGTTGAGATGTTTGGGAAGAATTCAGGTTTAAAAGAGCCTGCAGTGGTACTGTACCCTGACTTTTCACGTTTTCTTCCCCTTGCTCAATTCTCTGCAGGCAGAGTGGTGGAGAGAAAAGAGCTAATGGCACCTACATGGTTTTCATCCCTCCTTATGAATCTCCTCCTTTGAATTTTCATTTGAAGTCCAGATAACTGTTTTTTTTAAATGGTTGAGACTTGAGGTCAGTTTGAAACTGAACATTAAGCAAGCGAAGAGAATCTCCTCTGTTTTGCAGCTTGCCTCAATAAATAGATGTTCTAGTTTGTCTGTACTTCTGTCATGTGCTCTGCTCCTTGATCAGCCTGAACAACTACTGCCTGGCAAATGGTCCAGTTAGCAAAGCTCCTGGGACAGAGGTGGAAGGCAGGAGTAGGTCAGTGCCCTTACTGCAGATCAGGGTAGTTCCAGCCTTGCTCTGGAATAACTGGGATCCAATCCCCTTGATACCTTTTGTGCCTGGTTGCCTAAGACGTCAGAAGAATTGGAGCTGGTACTGGCTCCACTGGGTCTTCATTTACTGCAGAAAATGCTGAGGACTAGATGACCTTTACAAATCCCTTCCATCCTGAAGCAGTTTGTGATCCTAGGAACCATTGTTGGAAACTGAGTTGAATTTTCCAAAAGATATACAACCCAAAATGATTGTCTTTCATATATGAATTTATGGTTGACTAAGGAAGCAGCCTTTTGAGATTAAAAAAAAGAGGATTTACTGATCCTCAGATGTCACTGAGATATTTTATTTATTTAATTTGTAGCAAGCAGTCACTAATGGGATGCAGACAGCACACACATCCAAGCTCCTAGGTTGCTATTCCCCACTCATTTCATTATCCCTGCTGAGTGCTGGGCACATGCTCTAAGTCACGAGGCAGGGGCTGAGCCCTCCCTCTCTCAATGTTTGGGCAACATCCAGCCTTGGCCAAGAGAAGGAGAGTGCAGAAGAAGGGGAACGAGGCATCTTCAGGAAGCCTTTTGCCAGGGTGGGTCACTTGGAGCAGCTGCCTGCCTCGAGTGTGCTGATGCATGGCCTTAGCTCTGTCTGTCTGGGGAAGCACCTGTCTGCACCAGCCTGCTGAGGTGGGCGTCTGTTGGTGGGAAAGTCCTGGCAATCATTTTTTCAGAGATCAAATGGAAGCCTGCTCAGATAAGGCCAGCTCGATTAGGTGGGCTGAGACAGACTCAGGAAGCGGCGGTCACGGCTCGCTGCCGGCCAGGAATTCTTTGAAGAGATTGCTGCCGAGGAGAGAAGAGGGACGAGCTATGAAGGCAACACCTAATGCTTGCCAAAGTGGGCTCAAAGTGAGCTGCTTCATTTCCATTTCAAGCCTCTGCCCTTTTTATGCTTTTTCATATAGCTGTGAGAGCTACTTTATGTTTGCAGAGTCCAGCCAAAGCCAGCGTTGGAAGTGTCACAAATGAGGTCTTATAAACCTGACGTGAGTTTTGCTGGGTTGATGGTGACAAAAGCTGCCAGGAAATGAGGCCTGAGCAGGCTGAGCAGGAAGCTGCAATTGGACATACTCATAGAATAGTAGGGGTTGGAAGGGACCTCCAGAGATTGAGTCAATCACTCCAAGGACTTCAATTTCAAAGCATAAAATTAATGAGAAAAAAAAAAATCTTTTATTTTGCTGCTCAAGGAAGTGTCTGTCTTAACATCTTAACAAGGCCTTTAGAAAGTTACATTTAAAGGGAACTCTCTCTGTAATTTTGAGGCTATTAGTCCCCTGTGCTACAAATACTTATGTGCAAGATTGGTCTTGGCAGATCATTAGGCTCATTAATGTCTTCAAAGCTGTTCCCTATTCCCTTCAAAGCTATTGCAATTATTGCATAAATCCTTGCAATAGCAGCCCTTTGCTGAAACTAAATAAATGCTAGAAAGAGTTCTTTACTGTGGCTGCAATGAAGTGTCTCCAGTGATGCTGCATCACATCCTCCAGGATCTGGGGCTTGGGGCTTTTTTTATTTTTATTTTTTTTATTAGTAGTGGAAAGAAAAAAATCATCACATCCAGGTTGCTCATGATACAGACAACTGCAAGCAGACTTAGCTGGCCCTTTACTCCAGCATAGTATAGCTGGGACAAAATACCCAACAAGACAAATTAGATAAATATGTTTTATTTTATACATTAGGATGCCTGCAAAGTGCAATTCTGTTTGTGTAGTTTTAAAAACCAAATTGCTGAATGCTCCAAGGCTGTGGACACAGGGGAACGGGAGCTGAAGCAAATGTTTTTTAAAATAAAAGATATATATATATATATA
>VWZI01020604.1:1031927-1110260 GCA_013396835.1 Psilopogon haemacephalus | reverse complement strand
GCATGAGCATTTTGCTAAGAAAGTTTGAGGCAGGCTGATGCCTGTGATCCTGCACAAAGTGCTCCATCTTCAGAGCAATTCACAACAACAAGCTTGGTTCCTTCTCCTGCTTGCTCTCCCTCAAATCTCCTGATCAAAGTCAAGTTTTATCTGGGGAGGCACCAATAGCATCTCTTTCACACCTCAACTAAGTAGTTGTTCATATGGCAGCTTTAAAAGCCTCTGAAATTATCAGTGGAAAGAAATGCTTGGAGAGGAGAGATTTAGTACTAAATTAGTTCTATCAGCACATTTTTTTTTTCTTGGCCAGGATTTGTTCTCACAGAACTTCAAGCTGGATTATTTGTGTTAAACTTCCTGACTGAATTCCAAACAAGTCATCTTTCCCCCACAACGCTGACCTTTAGGATGAGCCCAGAATAATTTTAATTTGTTTCAAGTTTCCCTTATAAGCAAGAGAACAAGAGCCCATGCCTCTCAAAGACCTGGTTAGCTAGCTGCATGGGGAAAAAGAAACCCAGCAAAGCTGGATATTCCAAGCTGACATCCAAACGGCATGCTTCCTGGACAGGCTTAGCACTGCTGGCTCCCAGACAACCAGTCGAACAGCTGTGGAAAAACAAGGAGTTTCCAGAAAGGTGTTAACCTGGTTTTAATCAGGGTTATGCCCTAATGGAGGCATCAGTGGCAAGTTCCAGGCTCCTGCTGCCTGTTTCTGGCCATGGTGGGAGCAGAGCTACTCACCTGGGCTATAGTTTGCTGAATGCATCAGGCTACCACCTTGCACTGGTGCTGCCCCCAGTCTCCTGCTGGCACAAGCATCTGTTCACCTGTCTGGTGATTTGGTAGCTGATTTGGCTGAACACAAACCTTTGTTCCTTTCTCTGGTGGGTTGTAACCCAGTTTGGTTTCCTGATCTGCTTCTCTGCACAAGAGGAGGTGGTGTGAATGCAGGAGCAAGTGACTTAGAAGGGTCATGCTACACTTTTATAGCTATGATTAGATGTAAGGGCAGGCAAGCTCAGTCCTGTAGGGGCAAGGAATTCCTGAGCAATCAGGGAGTCAAATGGCTGAAGCAAATCTTGGCACTTTGCTGTTGGGAAGACAAGGGAGCAAAGACATGTTTGGAGAGCCAGAGCTCACAGTGAGGCAGGCAGCTCAGGTACCCTTAGGAAGAAGCAGATCTACTTGTGGCTTCTCCCAAGATGAGTGGCTTCATCACTTCAGGCCAAAGAGCTTCACAAGCCATGCTCAGCTCTTGTTTTTCCTTGAAGCCTAGCCCTTGGAAGCAATCTGTCTCCAAATGAAAGTAAGGCAGTTGTGTTCCTTCCCCTTGCAGTGCTGTCTTCACTTCTTGATCTTCAATCAGCCAGGATCTAGTTGCTGTGCACTTCCCAGCCCAAGACACTCCTGTCATTAGCAAGGACCAAGATCAAGAACTAGCGTTCAGCTTAAAAGGGAATATGAAAGCCTGGTAATGGCCTGTGCGATCCTGCAGGTACAAAGCCTGATGCAGTGGGGTCTGGTGATGCTCACTGTGCCTCTGCTTATTTCTTTGCAGCTAGTAGCTGTGAAAGAACCATTCACAACCAGAGTCCTTTGAGTGCTGGAGCTTCCCCTTCTGGATGTTTTGTAGTGGCTAGAGCTACTGTAATCTTCCTCTTTTCTAAAGCCCTCTGAAGGGTGGCTCTTGCAACTCTGTGCTGGAGGTGAGATGGGACACTGATTATGCACTCCTCTGGTGGCACATCCAGTGTGGTGAGGGGGGTGTGTGTGTACAGCAAGAGGCCTGGCTGAGAACTTGGGGTGCAGTGCAAAAGAGGGACATGGAATGAGCTAGCAGATCTAACATGAAAGTAGTTATTGAACTGTGCAGTTGCTTAATAAAGGCATTTGCTCTCCATTTTGCTGGTACTGTATGTGGATAGCAGAAGATTGCTGTAGACCCCCAGCTCTGCTCACATTTTGTAATTTTATTGTTCCTCAGCCTTGCTTCTTGCTTGCTTTCTCTTCGTGTTCTTGAATGAAGATTGCCCAGGACACAAGAGTAATTTGCAGGAGTGTTTGTCCTCAGGTTTCTGCACAGTTGATCAGCCATGAAAAGGAGACACTGCAGTGACTCATCTGACCTTGTAGACCCAAGGCTAAGAGTGCAGGCAGTGGTCTCTATCACAGGAATGCAAAGCATTCCAGAACCCTTTGTCAACAATTCCAGAGAGTGGCCAGCAATTTTCTCACCGCTGCTACCTATAATGGAGAGGGAAAGCAAAAGACTAATTGGGTAAATTCTTGTGGACTGCTGCTGCAATCTCTTTAATTTCTACTCAGCGGTGTACAGCTGTGGTAGGAGTGGTGCTGCTGGGGATGACTGGGATGGACTGGTAGCTTTTGTTTACAAGGACAGCTTTCAGTGCTAGATATTCCTAGGGCTTAAGGGATCTGGGGTTGTTTAGTCTGGAGAAGGTGAGGCTCCTTGCTCTCTCCAAATCCCTGAAAGGAGGTTGGAGTGAGGTAGGGGTTGCTCTCTTCTCCCTAGGGTCAGGTGAGAGGAGCAGAGGAAATGGCTAAAATTGTGCCATAGTTGGGCACCCCACATAGTTAGGTTGATGATTGGAGCTGATGACCTTGGAGGTCTTTTCCAACCAAAACAAATGATTCTCTGGTTTAGGAGGTCTGATACAGGAAGTACTTCTGTTACATCAGGCCAAGAAGGTTTTGGCAATACTGGAAGATTTGTTGGTGTTTACCTGTAAACTTAGAGTTGCAAAAATGTTTTCCTTGTAATGAAAAAAATAGCTTTTTGTCCTCAGAAATTTACTGTCCACACTAAAGATGTGCTGGATGGGTACAGCTGGTAGCTGTGGTGTGTTACCAGCTCTGACCGTCACAATTCACTTATCTGTCACAGCAGGTGAGGGTATTAGGGAGAGATTTAGAGGATAAGGAGGTAAATAACTTTGCAGTTCTTTCTAAATGTCAATTCTCCATAATCAGGAAGGGGCTTCTAGGAGAAACGCTGAGAGAAGCAGCAGGCGGTAGCAGAGGGCATCCCAGTAGCTGACAGCATCTCCTGAGCTGCATCATGAATACTTCCAAGTGACTGCAGTGTGAGGAGCTGCCAGTACTGGCCAGGAGTTATCAAATGGGGCTGCCAGAAGGAGGGGAGTGGGGAAAGCATGGAAAGAAAGCAGCATTGATTTATGTTCCTACCAGCCAAGCCCTCATACACTTCCCAGTTACTGCCTTGGAAAATGTTTAATGGACGAGCAGTTGGGCAAGACTCTGGGTTGTTCTGTGGTTCCTTGGGTTTTGGTTTGGGGTGGGGTTTTTTTTGGAGGGGAAAGAATTCACTTTGTCTCAGAGTCTAATTTTCTATTGAGAGCAAAGTGCCTTGTCTGCCCCCCAAAGAGCAGCCCAGCAGCAGGCTGTGTCTCCAGGGGGGCAGTGACGCTGGCCGGAAGCAGCCTGCCAGGGCTGCTCTGGGATTTGTTTGCTTTTGATGATGGGAAAATAACCCAAGATATTTCTGTGCATGCAGAGCATTCTTCATGACTGAAAAAGCTGTTGTCAAGTAGGGACAAGGGGGGAAGTGCCAGCTTGAAAGACAACACAAATGTGTTTGGATTAGGTTTTAAAACCCAAACAAACTTATTTTTGGTGACTTCGAGAAGCTTCTGCTACAAAGAGAACAAATTGCTGAGACAGTTGCTCAGCTAAGCCCGGACTTGCAGTGGTGGAGCTCAGTGGAGTTCTCTGCAGTTCACACCAGGAGAGGGTCTCTCTGAGGCCTCCCGGACAAGGCTTGCTGATCTCAGGGTGAGGGACGTGGCAGAGGTGTTGTCAGGCCCCTGGTGGGGTGTTCGAGGCTTGGTGCCAGTCCCCACATTCGGACAGCAGCTGTGGAAGAGGAGGAGAGGGGCTGGTGGTGCTGCTCTTGCCTTTCGGGGGCTTGCTTGGTGTCTGGCTGTGCTGTGCACACTGGGAAGCACTGGGGAGGACACAGTATGCTCCTCAGGGGTGTCTGTTCTGAAAGAGCTTTGATACTTCTGCTGGAAAAGGTCCTCTGGTGACATTCCCATGTCCTTCAAAGTCAATGCACTTGGCACTGTGCAGGAGTGGCCTGGCAGTGGTCATTTGCTCCTCAAACCAAGCCACTGGCTGGGTCCTCTCTGCCTTTCCCACCTTTTGGCTTGCTTTATTCTAGTTCAACCTGCTGTGATGTCTGTTTTCTCACACGGTGAGACCCAGGAGGGTGTCCCTTGCTGTGCTCACAAAGCTGTCCTTAGCTGTGGCAGGCTACAGGGCAGTGTCTGGTAGCAGGCACTGGCACAGGCCTCTGAGTCCCATCTGCTGCTGCAGCCTGGCCCTGGCCCTTGCCCCACCATGGCTGCAGTGAGCAAAGCTCCCGGGCCTCGAGTACACCTCTGCAGCTTGGTCAGGAAGAATTTCCTGCCTTGGTAAGTGCTCAGTAAGCTCTGGCTGGAGAGCAGGCGAGGAATGATGTGTGCCACCAGCCAGAGCCAGGAAAGGTGCCAGTGTGCATGCAGGGGTTATCACCTCCCTCCAGAGAGGAGTGCTGGGAGCGTTTGAAACACTTGCAACCCTTTGCCAGGGGATCCCACCTGGCCTGGTTCCCTCTAAGGTGAGCTCTTTGCCCCAAGCCTCCCTCCAGCCCGCAGTGGGGACCTCTGCATCTGGAGCATCTGTACGGGCTGGTAAGCTTCCCTGCCTGAGGCTGGGGGGGCCGAGGACAGGTAGAACTTTCCCCACTGCTGTGAGCAGATGCAAAGGACCACCTGCAGCAGCCACAGAATTGCAGGGGCTGGGTGAAGAGTGGAGGCTGCTCCTGCACCGCTGCCAGAGCCAGCGTCTGCTTTGCTGTCCCTTTGAGGCAGGGATGGCAGCTGGCATACTGCATCCAGCCCTGCTCCTCTTCGCTCCTGTCCAGCAGGGAAGCCTTGATGAGTCTCTGCAGCATCCTTCCTGCAGTGCTGCTTTCTGGGCTGCTCCTTTGTGTACAAGGCTGCAGGAGAAAATCCAGCTTTTGGTGCCTCCTGCCTTCACTCCCTGGCTCTGCTTGCTAAGCATGCAAGCAAATCCCTGCTGCAGGAGATCCTTAGACCTGGGTTGCAAATAAAGCCATAGAACTTTTGGGAAGGTGATACGGGAATTACTGACTGCAGTGCAGTAGGTACCTACCTTCATGTTATCTTTTGGCTCATCAGCAAGGGAAAAGATTTTAACTTTGAAGATATGATTAATGAAAAAAAAAATTAAATGGAAGTTAAACTTGGTGCTGAGATCCATCAGGCTTTGTCAAGGCATTGTCTGCTGGCTGCCAGAGCCACAGACTTAGCAGATTACTGTGTGATGCAAAACAAAGTAAGAGAGGTCTAAAGCAAACTTTGTTTTTCTCCACCTTCCTCTTTTGATGGGGTTTGTAAGGTGCAAAGGCATCTTCCCCTGCTGCTTGCATTTGAATCAGGAAGGTTTCAGCTGCAGGGTGGAGGCTTGATAAATAAATATTTCCTATATTAATGCCCCACCTTACAAAGAGCAGAAAACACTCTGACCTTACTTGGACCAGCACAGATCCCTCAGGTTCAGTGGCCCAAGATCCGCTTACGCTGTTTGGGACCTGCCCAGGTCACTGTTTCCTTACTGTACTTGGAAGCACCAGAGGCTGCCTCTGGCTTCAATTTGCTTTGCCAGGGTAGCTGGAATTAACTGATCAGTTGGCTTGAACATTCCTGCATTAGTTCAAAAGTGGCAGATTTTAATGAACAAAGGTTTGTTGCAGAGTCCATTTAACCACTTGAATTCCTGAGCCCAGCCAATGCAGTGCTTGTTCTTTGAGGTGAGACCTTCCCAGACATGGCAGGAGGGGGATGTGGAGTTGTGGGTTTTTTTTTCCAGCTGTGACACAGGCTTTTAAGAATTTGTCCTTAAATGTGTTGCTGGATAGATACCCATTTTATCACTCTGGCAAAAAAGCTTTTCAGAGAGTTTCTTTTTTTTTGTTCAGCTTTTAGTTTGTACTTCTGTGCTGTGTGTGATAATGAAGTGATTTATGCCATCTAATGGAACACACAGAAACTGACAGCACAGGGGAAATGCAGGTACAGCAGAAATGTGCCAGTTCCTCCCGTGTGCTCTCAGTCAACATGGCAAATTAGTTTTGCTGTTTCGCTCTTAGGTGAGGAGGTGGTGAGCACTGCATGGAGCAGCAGGGTAAGATGCACACTGAACAGGAAGAAAATATTTCTGGTGTTTGATCAAAATTTGTGGTAACTCCATGGCTTTTACAAAACGTAATTCAGCTGCTGCTGAGCACAGCAGTGGTGACTGAGGGATGACTTGGGATTTAACCCAGTGTCCTCTGCTTAATGGGTAACACTTTCCTGTCCAGCTTAGGCATCTAAAGATGGATGTGTCCTGCTCGACAGCCAGCAGCTCTCACTGTTCCAGACCTTGCTTAGTAGTTCTTCCTCCAAAGTTTATCTGTAAGCCAGTCTCAAGCACGAGGTTATAGCAACTGGGATCATACTCTTGGTAAATGCAGCTAAATTCAGTGCTTTTTAAGGCTCTATGAAACTACAGACTTGCAAGTGGGGCACGAGTTCTGCAAGCTGCTGCTGCCCTAAACTTCAGAGTAAGGAGGTCTGGAGCCTTGGATGGGAGAGTGGCTGTAACTGCAGGCTGCTGCCCATGGCTTTGAAAGAGATTTCACCAGTCAAGCTGGCTGTTCCTGACTCCAGTGCTTAGCATAAGTAAATCAGTGAGTGAGATGAGGCTTTAGTAAAAAAAAAGCCATTGCAAAAAGTTGTGCCAGCCCCAAACGTTTGCAGATTGCAGCTCTCATGCTTGGGCTGAGGTTTCTTGCATTGTTTTCAGCGGGGCCCTGCTTCTTTGACGTTCTGCTTTTGCTAACCTCTGCCACCTCTCTCTGTCTCTTAGCCAGTGTGAAGCTAAAGGCAGGGGCGTCAGTGAGCCAGCAAGCTGGGGGTATTTAAGGTACTGCATATTTAAGGAGATCCACATATATAGCTGGACACACACATAGGTATTGCGCTTTGAGGGGGGGCGTGGGGGTGTTGCACCAGATGCCCTCTTGAAGTCTTCTCCACCTTAGTCTGAGTCTACAAATTAGAGGGACTAAGAGCTGAGTAACAGGGACATGAGCTGAAGGCAGCCTCACCAGCCTGGGTCATGGATTCCTAATGGTTCCCAGCAAGCCAAGAGCCTCCGGCTCACCCTGGTTAAAAACAATTTTTACTCTACTCAGTAGCTGCAAGGTGAAGGGTGCAGACATGGGGATGGCTGCTAAGGTGAAGAGCAGGGCTAGCAAAGCCCTCCCAAATCAGCTCCATGAGATTTAGCAACCGCACATCCAACAGCTTCCATTTGCCCCACTCTCATGCCAAAGAGTCCTGCAACACTGCAGGCTTCTGTGGTGCTTCCCTCTGGGAGCAATCTCCTGACTCACACCCTTCCTGCAGGGAATGTATGTTCATTTTCCAGCTATGTGTTTCCTGCAAGGAGGCCCACAAGGGGCAGTTAATATTTTGAAGCCCTCTGCTTTTTTACCAGCCCAGCAGATTATGGGTTGGTACAAATTGTTGCTGTCTGAAGAGTCTGTCCTAGACATGGCTGACATTTGTGTCAGGCATGTGGCAAAGCACTGGTATGAGCTGGCCAGTCTTTGTGATTTTACTTTTATTCAAGGAGGGCATGAACTGCTCATTTGAAAATGTTTTAAAAACGAGGAGTGAGAAAATAGCACAGATGTGAAGTCCCCCCAGAAGTGTGGTACATCTGTTTCAAAGCAGAGGAGTGCAGACTGTCCCTATAACAATTCTGGCGTTTATAAGTCTTTCCATTCTGTCTGTGCTGAAGAAAAAATTGCCAAAATGGCTATTGTGTGAAAACCACCAGGAAGTGTCAGTTCCAAACGTGAAGTCAGCTGTACTTTGCCAAGGCAGCGGGGCAGAGCTGCAGAGCAGGCCCCTCTGGAGGAGATGGTGGCACCATGCTCAACTAGAGGCTGGGGAGTATTTGGCTTCTGGAAGAAAGAGAACCCATAGCTGTAGACTCAGCAGCTTAATGGAAAAGAAGATGAGGAGACCAGGCAGAAACTGACTCTTGTCCTCTTTCCTCAGGCACCCACTTTGGGCCACAGCAGGAGCCAAGTGCTGATGAATCTTCTGCCTGACTTGCAGGATGACTGCATGTGGAAGGTAAATGTGAACAAGCTCCCATCTGCGCCATGGAGCTGGAGACAAGGAAGCTGGCAAAGAGCTTCAGAAAGGTAAAATGTATTTTTTAGGCTTTTTTGGGATCCTATTAGAGCTCTGGCCAGAGTTTCAGAATTACTGTGAGTTAGCAACAAAACAGAGAAATTTCCCCAAACCGAGGTGTGATGGTTAAAAGCTGTGCAAGTTCACAGCCCAGGCAAGTGCTGCTCTACTGGAACACTCCAAAAAACTGCCAGAGTCCTGAAAGGGAAGTGTTCCTCAGTGCTGACTGTCCTACATGTGAACTAGCCAGACTGGTTAGAGCTTAATTAAACATTGCCAGAGTGGCTAAATTCTTTTCTAAGTGCAGCTGCAAAACATTAGCTGTGGGCATATTTTAGACCTTAATTAGTAACACTTGCACTGGAGGACCAAAATCTTTCACGAGCGCAGCTGCAATCAATTAATATCAGTTAGGCATTTTTAAAGCAATACAAGAGGCTCCTGAAAATCTTTAGTGCCCACCTTAACCAAAATAAAACCTCCAATATCCCAAACAAAACCGATCAAACCCAAACCTTACATGCAACAAACCACAAAAATAAAAGAAAACTACAAAACATCTTTATTGAAAAAAGCAGATAACAGCATCTAAGGTTAAATGGAACTTCTGACTTTAATATTAAATAACTTAGGATGATAGCAAGTAGCTTCTTCTTTAGATAAATAAATCTACATTTCCCAATTCCTTTTTTTTTTTTCTTCAACAATCAAGGGAATCAAAACACTGAAACACAAAACCACAAAGTCATTCTAGAGACTAAAAGACAGAAGCACATGGAAAGGTTTTACAAGGATATATGTACAAAAATAGTTAACCTACTGTATATTTTCAGCATGTAAACTAGTCACATGATATACAAACTGGGAATTTATATATCTCCTACAAAATAAAAATCAACGTCGGTCCAAGTTCTTGGAAGAAAACTATATTCTTTTAAAGAAAATGAAAATATTTCTCAAATGAAAACTTAATTTAAGTCAAATTATATACTCTAGTTATGGCATTAGTTACAGGATGAATCACAAACTTTTAAACTTTTCTTGAAACACAAGAAAGCAGCTTTTGTCTCCTTTAGAGCTTTGGTTTACTTAACTACTCTGGAATTTCTGGTCTTAAAGAGCTCCTCTGACCATGTTTTCCTTTTGAAGCTCCACCTTACAAAATATATACACACGTGCACACGAGTGAAAGGAAAAGGAAAGAAACCCAAACAAACCCTCTCTGAAAGCTCCATTATCTGAGTGCATTCTCTTGGTTTGTGTTCAGATTGTTCTTTTGGTCCTTTCTTTGGAACGTGTCCTCCCGCGCACGGGGGACGCCGAATGGCCCCCAACAGCCTTGTGCTGTGGGAACCTGGTACCAGGCCTTGCCAAAAGGGAAAGGTGCAGCCCTGATGCCAACGAGAACAAGCTCTTATTGGTTTAACTTAAGGGAAATATTGTGAAGGTACAGCAAAGGCTTCTCAACAACAATCACAGCATAAAATGAGCTCAGAAGTTTACATCTGTGGTGAACTGCTTGAACATGAGAAGGCATTGAAAGAAGCCTTCTGATGTCCGTAATTCCCCAGACCACAGGTAAAACGTGCAGAAACTGTCATGAGCACTACAGAGTACAGCACAGCATTATCTTACATTTGCCTTTATTTTTTCTCTTTTGTTTGGAAAAAAAAAATAAAAAAACCCTAGCACATTTCCCTGGAGCTCCAGTTTTTCTCCTAAAGACTGGAAAACCAAAGCTGTGCTTGATCACAGAGGATGGAATGCACCTGCATATAGGAAATCCTGCAACAACAGTTGTTGCCACCTGGGTTGAAGCAGGTTGCTTATTCTAGGTTGAAACCTTACCTTTCAGGCTTTGCCAGGGTGATGTGGAACACTGGAAGTGATTAGAGCTACACCAGACTGACAAGTACAAGATGAGATTAACCTATGTTTTACAGTATGATCAACACCCCAAAGGAAGAGCAGGTATGTATGCGTTGGGTAGTGTGCTGGCTGCTGTGTTGGGTGGAACACTCTGTTGCCAGTGGAGGAGGCAAAGTGCTAAGGAGGTAACTGGCAGAAGAGTGGGCTGAACACCAGAGCAAGTCACCTCCATCTCTGGCCACTGTGACTGAAGGGTTTGCGTCCAGGCTGGTAGAGCAAAGCATTTTTCCAGTGCAATAAGCACTGCTATGGGATGATTTGCTCTCAGGAACAGACCCAAAGCTTCCTGGTGCATTTTAATGACTACTTTCTTAAATTGGGTTCCTGAATACCTTGTTTGTCTTTACAATCTCTAAAATTACCCCAAAGCTAAATGTGGTCCAAAACAGCTTCCTCAAATGATGGAAGTATTATATTGCTGCTGCTAGCAAGAGTTTATCCTGAAGCTCTTCTATCTCCCATAAGGAATGAACCTGATCAGACCATCCAATTAAAACCATTTAATCCCTCCTCCCCGCCCTTTTCCAGCATCTACTCTTTGGGCAAGAGGCAGCTGTCTGAACTACTTCCTTCTGAGGCTGGGCTGGTCACTGTGAACACAGAGGTGCAGTTTGCAAAGGCAGCATTGTGCACACCCCCAATGTCCTCTAGTCTGCAGGCCAGAAATGGGTCAGAAACAGGGCACGGGTTGCACTGTCAGTTTTCAGAAGATGGCTATCACATTAACTATGTTCGTTATAAACAGAGCGGTTTTAATTAGGGGCTGACTTTCTAAAGGAGCATCTGACTTGCCAAGGAGCATTCAGCAGGGCAGGTTAATCTAGGCCAGCGGCAGCTTGGCAGCAGTTCAGGACACGTACCTCTTGTCCTTTGCTAGCAGAAAACCAGCAGCTCGTAGGAATTCTTCTCATCATCCCCACAGCCCCCCTCTTTTCCTACAGAAGGAAATTCTAAACTATCAGAAAGTTCTCTTAAGGGAGTTAATTATTCCACTTAGGAATTAGTGGCCATTGGATGCTCTTTGTACTTTTCGAGGGCACCACAAGTGGCTTTCAAAAGCCAGCAGAGCATAAGAAAGTGCAGGGCACTGGTGGTGCCAGAGAGCAGAGTGGCTGGCTCCGCAGCCGCCTCCAGTGTGGGATTGCTGCCCACTGGATCAGGCAGCTCCTCGGCCCGCCGAGAACTGGCACAGACATCTCCCCATTTACATGCACAGGGGATCTGGGCCGGTTACTTCCACTTCCTCTGGAGCAGAAGAATTTGTATTTCCTTGTAATTTTGGATACAGCTAAAAGACAGCAACGATGGGTTTATTTAAAATGTAAATTCAGGAAGGCTGGATCAATTCTCCTGAGAAGTTTTTAGACATACAGATGTGTGATTTGCATGTAAATCCTCGACACATGGTAGAAAACAAACCATTTAAAAAAATTCATCTCACTTCCTATATGGAAGACTCACATTTCCCCAGAGCTCTGAGGTTACTGTAAAAGCTTATGCAAAATCTGCAAGTGTGTACATTCTATCTACAGCTAATACTTGTTTTAAAACACCGGTGCTGCAATGGGCTGACTCTCCTGCTGCTGCTCAACTCTCCTTTGTTCTCCCATGAAGACAATCACCATAATCAGTTCAAAAGTACATCCAGAAAAGAAGACAAAGCTGAAAATACAAACCCCACTGTCCCCTTCTGCTTTTAATAAGCTATCAGCATACAGTTGGTTTGTGTAAAAGCAGTAGAAAGCCGTGGGTGCCTTTGCTAGCCCCGTATCGGAGAAGAGGAAGCCTTTGCTAAGTGCCAAATCACCAAGTTGATATGAATGCATTCTGAAACCATGGCTACATTTGTATACCCTAAGCAATTACTGAAGTCTGTCACTTTCTTCAACTGCTCTGCCCCTGCATGTGCCAACCTTTTGGATTTACTCCTCTGTAAGGCGGGTTGTAGGCAGATGCTTGCTGTATTTCTTTAACAAGCTAAGGAGTCTTTGGATGGCTGTGGAACCTTGTAGACTGGAAAGCTGGCTTGGTGCTTCTGCACAGAATGCCATCATTGACCCATGCTGAAACTGGCCCTGTCACTGCTTCTGGGAGTCTGTTTCAAAAACCCTGTGAGACTGCATTCCCTAAGACCAAAATTCAACAAAACTAGCTAAAATGCTAGCGTTTATCTTATCATGCTTGCTGCAATATGATAAGGTGCTAACTTTTGGAAAGTAATTCTACACTCCTTGCTCAGGCACAGTCTCCACTGCAGGGCAGTGAGCAGGGAGTGCAGAACAGCCCTTTTGTACCACTGCTTTTAGAAATGCTGCCATCGACAGTTACAGTTTAGTGGTGAACGATCTGTTCAAGTAGGCGGCGGCGTGGTGAAAATGCCTAGACAGGAGGAGGACTGCATTATGTACAGAATCAGGAAAGGACCCTTCACCTCTGATTTAAAAAATAAATAGCTGGTTTGGGTGGTGGTTACTACAACCTCATCTCTGCAGTCACTTGGAGAGCTCTCTCTCTCTCTCCTGCTGCTGGTCCTGGCAGCATCTCTCAGAGCTCGGTGACATGCATGGGGTAGCTGGGCGGCGGATGCGAGGGCAGTTTGATGTTGAGGCGCCTGATGTGACAGCTGTGGCAGAGCAGGTGGCCCTCCAAGGGATAACAGCGGTGGCCTTCCTCGTCATTGAGCTGCAAGCCACAGTCCTAGGGAAAACACAGCCTGCTTCAGTGGCAGCCTCAGGCAGAACACCCAACAAGGCACAACCCTAATTTCTCCCTCCCATGTCTCAGCAACCTCGAGAGCTCTGGGTAGGTGGCCCCTGACTAGTCTCTATCAAGCAAAATGCATCACTGAAATCAAACAGGACTCTCAGTACCCAGCATCTTCCTTCCCCTTCTCTCCCCTTCTTCATCTAATAAATACACACAAATACAGAAAAAAAACAGGCCAAAGACACATACAACCCTGACACACACGACCTGGAAGAGGTTAGAACCAAGAAGCAGCCAGGCGGTGAGCAAGAACTGGGGGAGTGCAAGTAGAGAATGGGATAAGTGGGAAGAGGGGGAGGTCAGGGGGAGATGTTTTCCTTCTGAAGCAGGGCTCACTTTCTCCAGGCTCCAGTCTCAATCAGCCTTGAAGGCCAATGAGCTATCTTCCTGGAAACACGTTAGCAACTCTGGGCAGGCACAGAACTACAGGGACAAGGAGTGAACGGCAGCAGAGGAACAGAGATAAAGAGAAAGCCAACAAACAATGACCCTGCCTGCTGGCTGCTTTGTCTGCTCGAGTCCTGGGTTTCAGTTGTCATCATTGTCACTTTGAGGAGACTGGAAAGTCATGGCAGTTTTGCACTTGGATTTGATATTTCAAGTACGTTAAATACTTAAAAATTGTTACTGTGATCAGCACTGATGAGCCAGAAATTCTGAGTGTGTATCTTGTACATTTAACACGCAGGGCAGGAGGGAAAAAGAAGAAGTAGATAATTTTGGTATTAAAATCCAATGCAAAGCTCTCAACTGGACACCAAGTACCATTTTCATGGCTCAAGTTAAAAGCCTCAAATTTTATGATGCTCCAATAATAATGAAAAATGGGTTTTAAAGCAATAATGAATAATGAAACAGAACTGCAAGTAATCCCTGTTGGGACATGCTGGTATAAAGTCAATAGCCTGAGCGAGAGAGTGAAGCCTGCACAAAGCACTAGTGAGGAGGAGGAGGAGAAGGAGGGGGAAGGAAGTACAGCTCTCCAAAATGCTGAGATTTCCTGTGCCAGTTTCCCTTTAAACATTAATAGAGAAGGATGGAGCATCAGGTATCTCTGCTGGCAGGAGACAGCTGAGTGGATGGAGTGTTCCTTCCAGCTAGGTTTATATACATTTCTGCAGGCCTTGAATTTTCTTATCTTCTCCCTCAGTCACAAGTCTCTTTGTAAAAAGTCTTTTTTTTGTGCAGAAGTGTATGGCAGACAACACTGCTGCATTGCTGCTGCACAGTCAGGACCTGTGTGGGTAGCTGGATGGTGTATCAGTGCACAAAACACACAGCAGAAGGGAAGTTCTGGGGAGAGCCCAAAGTAAAGAGTTTGTTTCCCTGCTCATGCTCCTGGCTGCAAAGCTAGGACTGAACTCAGCATTCCTCTCCAAAGCAATAGCACTAATCCCACACCTGGATCTGACCCAAGAAGGGTTTAAGCACACAAAAAGAAACTGCTCCCAGAACAGTGACAGGCAGGCAGTGGTATCCCAGCCCCACTCCTAGTGAACAATCACTACTCAGTGAGCAAGGAAACCCACAGATAGATCCTTCCATGTTTGAGAGTGAGAGTCCTGCACAGACAGTGTGAATTCCAGTCTCCTCAGATCACAGCCACAAAAGCTGTGTCCAGAGCTCAGCAGTAAGGACAAGCACCTACTCCGGCCTCTCCCTGCATGGAACTATTGACAAAATCCAACCCACCAAACCCAGCTGCTGAAGTTAATCACAGGGAGCAAAAAAGAAACTAACTTGGTGCTGGAGAGGGCAGCACACTTGCAGCCAGCTAGCACCCATCCTTTTGCCTCCCTCCAGGAGCTGCAAGGCAGAGCCCGACCCGCCCAGGCCTGCAAGAGCACCCTTGGGTGCAAGGCAGGCACCTGCCAAGAGGCAGAGCCGTGCCATGGGGTGGGCTGATGCTTACCTCACAGTGATAGCACTCCACATGGTAGTCCTTGTCCATTGACACCACTCGAATAGTCTCCTCAGAGCCCTGGTGGGGAAGCAGAGGGTGGGTAAGTGTGGGCTTGCAAGCAGTGTTGTCACAAGTGTCTTGCAGTCCTCAAGCCATGGCTCTGGACAGCTGAGTCCTGGGGGATCCTCCCTTCCTCTGGACAGCAAAGCTAAAGGTCCTGGCCTCTGCTGCACAGCACTGCCTTTGCTGTTTAGCAGCAGTGTGTTTGACACATCTAAGCTGTAAAGCTAATTTGGCAAGTGTAGCCAAAGCTTCACCCTCAAGGGACAAATTAGTTTTGAAATCAAGTAATTTTTCCAAGGGTACCCCAGAGCTGAACAAACTGCCAGCCACAGTCTCTGACCTGCTGACTGGGCAGCCCTCCCCTGCACACCTCCTGGCCTGAGCTTTCCAGGAGCTGTGTTGCACAGCTCTTTTGCACACCATATGTCACTGTGTGTAGCCCATAGGGGCTCCATACCAGTCTGGCAGGTAATTATGTGCACAGACAAGACCTCCAGAGTAAGGGTGGATGCAGCTTGGTTGTGTAATTGCTGGCTGAGCCCCAGCCCTGCAGAGCAGCCCATACCCTTCTGGTAACCTCATAGACTCTTCCCCTGATCCGCTCTGAAGACAGAGCTCATTAAATTGGTTGCTTTGCATTGTTTCCAGTTCCAGGTGTGGCTACAGCATCAGATATGATGCAGACTATGTCTGCCAGAAGCCGTGGGCAAGTTAGCACCTGCACTGCTAGACTTGAACTAACCTAAGCAACCTCCATGGGAAAGAATGTGGAGTCCATCCTGCTAGCAGTCAGGTGAGTCAGCAGCAGGACTGTTTTGTGCTTTTTTTCCTCCTCTGTTTTTGTTGTCTATTTGGTGTTCTTATTCAGAGTCATTTTGTAAGACACAAACCCAGCAAAATTTACACAGGACTTTTCTCCTACCACCAGGACAAACACTTCTGCCTCAGCCTTTGTAAGGCTTTAAATTATGTGAGATGACCATTTAAGAGAAATAATAATGGCCACTGGAGCCATGTGCAGGGTGATGGAGGTGCTGAGAGGCTCTACCCATAGGCCTTACTGGAGCACGGGAGGGAGCTTGTCAGGGACGTCAGCAGTGGAACACAAGAGAGTTCTGCACCCACTCGAGGGTGAGGGAGCACTGCTGTGGGCATGAAAGGATCCCTTAATGCAGAAGTCTTATCAGGCTAACTATACTGGCAGGACAGGCTGCAAGCTGGTCATTCCTCTGGCTTCCCCATTAGTCAGCTTTCCTGCTGCCTTTCCCACCCCTTTAAGCACTGGCATTGCATTGCCACTCCAGGAGGACAGACCGTGTGGCTTTTTCATGGGATCAGGGTAACCCCCAGATGTCTTCTTAAGCTTGGGAACCTCAGCAGATAAAAAATGCAAAGATAACAGACAAGGAAAACTGCTCCTTGAGCTAATGGAAGATTCTAAAAAAAACCAGAGATTGACTTCTTCTGCTGTTCTCAGAGCCCTAGTCAGGGCTTTCAATTACATGAGGTTTCTGACAGCATAATTAGGAGCTGCAGAGCACCCCAAAGACACAAAGGACCGTGTTGCATCAGTAGCATGACTTACAACCCCTGGGAATGCTTGGGAGCGGCCTTACTGCTGAGCTGTACCTCGTAGATGACATGGTATGAT
This sequence comes from Psilopogon haemacephalus, assembly GCA_013396835.1. Classification (NCBI taxonomy): domain Eukaryota; kingdom Metazoa; phylum Chordata; class Aves; order Piciformes; family Megalaimidae; genus Psilopogon; species Psilopogon haemacephalus. The sequence continues at coordinate 1,093,651 of VWZI01020604.1, read as the reverse complement.
TTGGGAAAGGGGAGAAAGGCATCTCCTGTGTGCGTAGAAGGGCTCATGGCAGCAGGTGCTGCTCTGAGGAGCCAGTGCACACTAACACCCACCTGTGCTGGCAGGATCGGCTGGTTACAGGAAGCGCATTTTGGTGCAAAAACCCTAGGGTGCAAGAAGAAAAGGGTCAAATCACATCCAAAGCTTCTTCAAAAAGCAGAACCAAATGAGCTGCTTCTAACCGTGCCTTACTTTTAGCAAAGTGTAGGTCTGCAGCATTTGAAACAACTCTAAATGTCTGATGATATTCAAAGAAAAGTGGAGCTGAAAGAGGCTGACCGAATTACTCAGGTCTTCCTGACCTCTGGGCACAGTGAACCCAGCCCTCTTCCCACACATGTCCCTTCTCCTACCTTCCTTTACTCAGAAAGCCATTTGAGTTCTTCCAGAGACTCACTGCTTTGACTGCAAAGCAGCTCCTGACTTGGGGACTGTCACCATCTGGCATCAGGAAGACACAACCATGCTCAGCAGGAGAGGGCCTGGTTGTGGCTAGGATCTCCTTAAACCAAACCCATCAACTGTTAACCTTATCCACAGCTGCATTTTGTGACAACCCCAGGGCCAGCATTCACTCTGTCCTTGTAACACAGCCAACCTGCTACCAATATATTGGACTGAGTCCAGAGTGATTTGCTCCTGCTGCATAAGCTGAGTTATTGGTTAACTGAGACTAGGAGCATTCACATCATCTTTGAGCAGGAGTAGAAAGGAGTCCAAAAGCAATCATGTAAATGACAAAACTTGTTGTCATTGTAGCACTAGCTGCTAATTACACATCTACTACCCAGTCTGGGTTAACCCAATTTACAGTGTCAGTGAGCCAGTGTCCTGCTCCAGTAGAGCCTCAACGCTCTGGAACAGGCAGAAGGTACCACCCCCTGCAGAAGTAGCCTGAGCTAGTCAGCTCTGCCAGTCCTGAAAGCATCAGACAGCCACCGCAACATCCTCTAACACAGCTTGACTTTCCTGGTCACCATAGGCCATGCTGGGCCCACAAAGTGACCTTTATCAGAACTCTGAAATGCTTTACAAATGCAAGATGTGAGAACAGCACTGGAGAGGCATCTGAGCAAAGAGGAGTGACCCTCTGAATCCCCTATACAGCTTGTAGCTGCACAGGGCACTGAGCCTCTCTGTGGCAGTGGGTTTGTGCACTCACGTGTGGTAGTCTTTGACACAGTAGATGTTGTTCTCCACATCTACAGTGAAGGGGACTCCATCCAAACACTCGTTACACACCACGCAGCGGAAGCAGCCAGGGTGATAGGACTTCCCAAGGGCCTGCAAGATCTGCACAAGCAAACAGCAAATTAAGTGCATGCCCAATTACGTGAGATCTTGCTCCACACACTGTGTGCCTGCTTGTCACTGATGCCAGTAAGGAAAGCACTTCAGCAAGAAATTGCCAATCTACAGATCTGCCAGCAAGAGGCCTTTTAAAGCAGATCCATCCATCTGCCCAGGCTTTTCCCATGCTGACCTTCCCTTACTGCATATTGGTTGGGAATGTTCAGCCCAGAGAAAAGAAGGTTCCGGAGAGGTCTTACAGCAGCCTTCCAGTAGCTGAAAGGGCCCACAAGAAAGCTGGGGAGAGACTTTTTACAGGGGCTTGCAGTGATAGGACCAGGTACAATGGAGCTAGAAGAGGGGAGATTGAGACTGGAGATTAGGAAGAAATCTTTTACAGTGAGGATGGGGAGACACTGGCACAGGTTGCCCAGGGAGGTTGTGGATTTCTCCTCCCTGGAGGTGTTCAAGACCAGGCTGGATGAGGCCTTGAGCAACCTGGGCTGGTGGGAGGTGTCCCTGGCCACAGCAGGGGGTTGGAACTGGATGATCTTTAAGGTCCCTTCCAACCCAAACCATTCTATGATACTATGATTTCAAAGGTTTCAAGGGAAGGGTCTGATGTGGTCTCAGCTGCACTGCTGCAGAACACCTCTAGCTCTCTGTTCAGTGAGTGGCATCAGACAGTGGCCAGGAACAAGTAAGTCCTCTCTGTGCTGCTGGGCTGGCATGGCTGTCAGCCACCCCATCACACACAGCAGCCCCCAACCCACCTGCACCTTCAGCTCCAGCTGTGCCCCTTGGTGACCACGGGCACCACGGCCCTGCTGTGTGCTTGGTGTCTGTTTGCTCCCAGGGAATTAGCCAAAAAAGGCTGCTTAATTCCTGGAGCTCCAGAGCCTCCAGGAGAAGGGCAGGCGAGCACCTGCTAAGCTTCCAGCTACTGAGCTCCACCAATGATGGACTCTTGCCTGGGATTCTGCAATTAAGGGCCAGCTCAAAGCATGCAAGTCAGGATCCCACTCCCCCTCCCAGCATGACACAACTCCAGAAATTTGCTCGTGGGCTAAACCGAACAATATCCTCGTCCAACCAGTGGTGCCAGGACAGGAGCCAGAAGCCTCATTAGTGGAGTCTCCCTTCCAGCTCCTGCGGAAGCTGTTTGCAGCCCAAGAGCTGCTTCTGTCAGGCAGGCTGGGCTGCCACACGCCTTTAGAGCAAGAGGAGAGCTGCGCTCCTTCAGTCTGAGAGCCGCTGCCTTTTGCTTGGGAATGTCTGCTTAAGAAGAACAGACTCAGCTCCTCTGCTTTCACCCACTGAAATGATGCCAGCATTATCTCGCCCAACCCACAGCCCTTTGATGTTTTTTCGTTTTAACTCTGTGACTCTGAGCGGTAGCTGCCTGCAAATGCCTGTGGCAGGAACACATTCTAACTGACACGGAGCCAGCTGCAGAAGGTAAATAAAGCGAGTCACAGAGCGAGCAGTAAACCTCAGCACTATTGATAATGTCCCTTCCTCTCCAGCCCAGATTCCATCTGCTTGCCAGAGCTCCTGTTACTCTGCTGTTTTCCCTTGGCCGTGTTCTCACACACAGCTGGGCTGCATTTCCCCCCTGCACCATTCAAACTTTAAAAAATTATGGTGAAAATGTCACGCAGCAGACCAGGCACCTCCCACCAGTGCAGCTGCAAACCACAACAGCAGCAGCAGGTGAAGGTGCTTCTGCTTACTGCCCGAGTTTCCAAGATGCCCCTGACAGCAGTGAGGAGGAGGATGGTTTGAGCAGGGAAGAGCAGAACAGCTGGCAGCATGCTGCCCCAGGCAGGTGAAAAGCAAGCTGTCCCACCTGGGAAACCAGGCCTCTTACCATTTCCATGATGAGGTGTCCACACACAAAGCACTTGTCTGCTGTCTGCTGGAAACCTGAATACTGTGCAAGAGACAGAACAGAAGGGACTGTTAGGAGCCACTCCTCTGGCTGCAGACATGCCCTGAAAGCCAACCCTGTGCTGTCTTCCAGCCTGTACTGCCTGTGACAGCAAACTCTACAGCAGCTTTAGGAGATGCCGATTCAGAAGCTTTGTTCTCGCAGTGTGCTCCAAACTCAGCTTGCCTTTCTGATCCACTGCAAGACTTCCACTGGCACTGCCAAGGTAACAACAGTGTCTGGAGTTTTATTTGCGAAGCCTCATTAGTGAGTTTGTGCCTGGTGTGCTGGAACTAGCTTGAATTCCCTCTGTTGTTGTTGCACTTGGGAAGCAAATAACGTAGGACTTACCTTCCGACTCCTACTCACATTAGTGACCTGATGCTTTGTGATACGACCTCAGATTCTGTTTCACTCAGTGTCATATGGAGGTTAGAAAAATGAAGACAGACTCAAAGAGGATTTAGCTGCCTTGTGGATATGAAGCTGTTTAGCTAGGGAAAGGTTTAAAAGTCCAGCAGCAGGAGCTTGGGCTCCCTGCACAACGTGGGCAACAGTAAGGCAAACACCAAGTGCCAGCCTGTGCTCCAGCCTGCAGTGGGGAAAGGGATGGCTGCTCAGGCTGGGGCACAGTGGCAAGGAGATCCTCTACCCTCTTGTTCCCTGCCTGGTTTTGCCCTTCCCTTTGTACTTGTGTCCCTAAAGCAGTTCCTGTTTCTGGTGCCAAAGCTGTGTGCTTAGAGGTACACAACAAACACCAAGGTTATCAGGCCAGGAGAATGACCTACAGGAAAACCACCCTAGAGGCACGAGGCACGGCCTGAGGAACTCCAGCCACAGCATCTCCAAACTGGTATTTGCAGTGGCTGCACTTTACCCTCACCCACCACAGTCCCACTCCAGCGGAGCAATGCATGCGCACTCTTCCTGCCAGGGCTGCCCAGTAACTTGTATGGTATTGCACAGTGATGCTCATTTCAGTAACCAAAGCAAAGCTCACCTGAAATTCACTTCAGTTGCACACAGTGGAAGAGAGGGAATGGGGAGGACAAGAGTGAACCAGACTCTCCTCCCAGAGTGCAGGTTAATTGGCTCAGGCACCCAAAGCATCCTTGGTGCCCAGGGACCACTCCTGATTTAGTGGGGATTAGCTGTCCCCTCACTTCAGAGCCAGTGGTTCCCAGCCTGGAGCTGCCATATGTTTTCCCTGTCGTTGCTGTGAGAGGATTACATCTTAGTCCCGATCAATAGGTTGCAGACAAAATTATTGTTGCTACGCAACAAAGCGAATATGAAGGAAAAGGTCCCACAGGGCCCTTGATGGGCCCAGAAAGTGGGTAAGTGATCATATGGCAGCTGTCACAGCTCCACAGAGGGCAGACACTAAGGAACACAGCTCATGCAATCTTAGGGAACTTTAAAGCTTCATCAAAAGAGACCAGGGTGTGGGGGAACAAATACAGAGGCAGGCAGTGCTGGCTGGCTGTTTCTGCAGAACACTGGGGTTTGCTTTTTGCTGCTTCTTACTGATGCAGAAAAAAGGCCTCTCTGCTTGAGATGGTTCTTGGCTGCACTGCATCTGAGTAACCATCTGGCCAGACTGCTTCCTGAGGTGGCGAGCCCAAGGGTTTCTGGAAACAGGTGGGTAAGGTCCTAGTGGGGCAGACAGCAGAGGATTAACAACAGCACAAACCCAGCTAACTCTGAAATCCTGCTGGAATGACTTTACCAGTGCCATCTGGCTGTCAGTTGATAAGGAATGCAAAGGGACACCTACCCAGCTATTGATTAAGAGAGAACATTACTGCCCAAGCACAGAATGGCACAGTGGGCAGAATAATGTCATTTATTGCTAACTAGAGTGTCATCAGTTACACTGTTTGCCAGAAAGAAAGCTTCTGCTGACACGAAGTCACTCTTTATGTGACTAACCCTATTAAATTAAAACCATGATTTGTTTTTAACAAGAGAATTGTTATTTGTCAAACACATCCAGAACTGGATTACCCAATTAAGAAGTCTTTGCAAAATGGCAGTAAATCCAAAAGCAGTGATAAAATATTTTATGGGCTGGGGAAGCTGTCTTTTGCTGCTGCACTCACTCTCTTCTCAGCACAGCACTGCTCCCACACCAACTGCACAACTGGCTCAGCAAGGGGTTTGGATTCAGTAAGGGTTCTGGATTCAGCTCTGCTTCTGCTTTAAACCAATTTGGACTGGAAAGGAAGGATCAGCCTTGCATCCCAGCAGCACAATTTTCTACATGATGGAAGAAGTGTGGGCACTGCTGGTTTAAGCTAAACAAGGAATTCTCCCTTTGTAAACCTCGTGTGCAACGAGAAAGAAGTTGTGACTTGCTCCAGACTGCAGACAAGGCAGAATGGCCTCTATCATCTCAGCACACCCAAGAGCCTCACCAGTGGTGGCTTCCCAGAGAGGCTGAGTGGAAGAATCACCACTGGCTCCCAGTGCTTGTGCACTAGGTAATTGCAAGAGGAGAGGAGGTTATGCTCTGCTGACTTGTAACCTCTTTTAACTGACATAGTTGGAGGGGGGGGGAAAAAGAGCTTTTGCGCACACCAGCTCTGCCTCACGATCTGGAGACATGAAAACCAGACTGAGGTGAAGCAGCTAATGCAGGCTAATAGGTAAGACCTTAGTGGAGGAGTCAAATCACAAGCACACCTCCTGCACACCAAGTGCTTTATACACACAGTTTCCCTCAGCTAGAAGCAGCACAGGGCTCAGTTTTAGCCTTACTTTGTAAGGGTATTGTTTGTGTTGGCTTGGGTTTTTAATTCAAACGTTGTTGTGTTGTTGGCAGCTCAGTAAGATGGTATAAGTACAGACCCATCTCAAACCAGAGAAGTCTACAGCTGGTTTGCATCCAGGAGAATGCAAAGGGGAAGTCTGAACTTTCCCAAATGTTCATCACAGGTGCTCATTAAGCAGATATAAAACCACTGAAAGTTGCTGGGAGAGAAGAGCTCTGAAATTCAAAGCTGGCAATGAGGTGCGACCCTTTACTCTTCTCACTTCTATGCTTAGAAATAAGATGCTAGTTAGCAGAATGCAAAGAGAACAAGAGCATGCTGAAGAGCTGACACATAGCTGCTCCTCCTCCCTTCTTTGGCTCCAGCTGTGCTCTCCCAGTCACCTGGCTGCTCCTGTTGACTCCTCTCCCCAGCACCTTTATGTGCATCAGTCAAGATGTTGTAATGAAGCTTCCCAATCATACTCACATAAACTCTGGGAAACTAAATAAAGCTTGAGAATTAAGTTAATTGTGTTAGATTAGAAGAGTAAAATTAAAGTAGACTTGCCTGGCTGAATTTTTTTTTTTTGCTGTCCAAGATGCTTTGGTAATCAAGCAGGCAAAAAGTCTCTAATGATTCTGCCCAATGCTTCCATGCAAGAGGAAAACAAATCCCCTTCTGTCCTGGATATTTAGGCCTGTTAGTGTCCTCCTGTGATAATCTTGGGGTTTCTAACTCTTCTGTCTAATTTGCAATATACCCAAAAGAAATGAACAATGAATTTTGAGCACATAATGAACAATTATGCATGGAGGATAATCCTGCCAACTATTATAAGAAACAATTTCTCCTGCCTGCCTTCAGTCCTGTAACCAATCTTGGTTGTCTATCCAAGGTCTTTTACAGTTTGATGTTCTCATCATGATTTTCAAAAGCAAAAGCGTCCAAAGAATAGCTTGAATGACAAGAAGACTTCAGGACCCACCGTGTCCACCTCAGGCACTGTCAGCTCTCGGCAAAGCGGTGCGGCGCTTCCCCTTCGCTCGCCTGACCGTGCTCAGAGAGGCTGCTGCACCTCCCTGCTGCTCTGCGCTCAACTAAACAAAGCCTTCCTCCTGGAAACAGACCCTGCAATCTCATTCAGGCACATTTTCTTCTTTGATGAGGATGCCCAAAACCTGCTGAAGGTTTGCGCAAGCGGAGCGAGCGGGTTACATTTCAGTAGGTGTGGCAGTTGCTGCCTGGGCAATGGTACGAGGCTGTGAAAACTGCGCTGCCACAGCACCGCAAAGCCACCGACGTGGCTGCTCAGCCCGGACCTGGGACTCCTCCTCATTGCTGCTTTAAGGGCTTTTGAGAGGGACGATCAGGAGCTTTTGCCAAAATGCTTCAGGCATTTAATTCTGAAAACTCATTTCTGAATTGGGTGCTATGCTAATAATGTATTCCAACCCCAGGCTGCCTGTAATCCCTCACAGCCTCTCTTCAACTCGCTTTCCCATTAGCAGAGCATCTGTCTTCTCCCTGCTTCATTGTCTGCTCTCTGCATGGGACCCTTAGTACATGGGACACAACAATGCAAGAAATTCATGGGATCACGTTAAGAGAGAGAGAAAATATCGAATTGGGTTTATGCAGATGGAGTTTTGTTGTTGTTGTTGTTGCTGTGGTTTAGGTATTTTTTTTCCCCACATATATTTAAATACAGTGATTAAACTGAAGGAAACGAGGCCTTCTCAGCCTCCAAGATAGGGCAGCCTCAGGGCAGGTGGCAGAGATTAAACTAAAGGAAAAGAGCCCAGAACTTTATCTTGCTGAAACCCTTTCATGTATCCTGTTTGCTTCGCTCTGTCTTGCCGTCCATGAGGAAACACTACCACACCAGATTGCCTTCCTACTTCTGCATTTCCACTCTGTTACATTCGAAGGACATGGGTAGGGCAAGGAGGGACTTAGGTTCTCCACAGAGGTAACCGTTGGTCTGGCCAGGAACAAAACGCTGCCAAAACCTCAGGAATTCAGCTGGCAGCTAAGCCTGCCTCAGCAGGCAGCCACTGGTAGCCGCTGAGAAGAGAACAGCCTATAGAAGACCCATGCACAAACACTCACCAAAGCTACCTTCTGAGTAATTAAGAGCCAGCCTGGATCTTGGAGCAAAGGCCTGTGGAAGCTTTGCAGTGACAACAACAAAACGAATCTGAAGCAACCGCTTGAACTCTACCTCCTTACCCTCCAGCCCCACATCACTTGATTCCCACCACACAGCACACTCTTGCCGTGGGTTCTTCACTGCCACTGCTGTCAGGAAGAAACCCGTGCCACCCTGTCTGTTTTGCTATGGCCCAGAGTGACTCCTGTGGCCCATTCAGCAGCCTAACCCAGATCAGCAAGCACTCAGCTTCCCTCCAGTGGATCAGGCCTAACTGCCATGGATGGGCCAGCACACTGTGTGCCTCTACATGGTCACCTGGCTCTAGGCACTGCCTGCCTACTGCTCCTTCATTAACCCCAGGGGTTTTTTTCCTGGACTTCAGCTGGTCTCAGATTTCAAAGCACCAACTAACTGCCTTCATCGGCAGCCCTGCAGTTTGCTGTGCCACGCAGTGTCTGCAGTGCTCATCCTTAGCTCCTGAGCCTCACTGCCTACAGTTTTAGATAGGGCCTAGCTTTAACAATGCCCTCTGCAATGGGTTTCTGGAAGCTTCTCCTGAAGTCAGTAGAAATCATGCCACCAGCTTCAACAGACTTGTAGAGTCATAGAATTGTTTTGGTTGGAAAAGACCTCCACAGAATCGCAGAATTAAGCAGGTTGGAAAGGACCTCTAGGATCATTGAGTCCAATCTCTCACCTAACCCTTCTCATTAACTAACCCATGGCACTGAGTGCCTCATGCAGCCTCCTCTTAAACACCTCCAGGGATGGCGACTCCACCATCTCCCTGGGCAGCCTGTTCCAATCCCTGACCACTCCTGAGGCAAAGACATTTTTCCTCATTTCCCACCTGTAGATTTGATGCAACACTTCAGTTGGGAATACCCTAAATAATCATCATGACTGCCAACTTTGTTTATAAAATAAACCCAGGCCTACTGGCATGCCACAGACGTTGGAGAAGCTAAGGCAGCAACGTAGTCAAATATTTTTTGTCAGGGAGGGGCTGGTGTGAGACACTCACAAGCACCAACATGAACTTCACTGCACGGGTTACAGGAACATGCTCCAGTCTTGTTTGCCTTTGTTTGCAGTGACAGGACTTGGGAGCACAGCAATGCCTGGCATTCTTGATGCCTCTGGAACACAAAAGCACCTCCTGTCCCAGCCTAGAACTACCAGTGCCTTGAAAATGCTCCCAGACTTCCTTACCAGGAGTACTGCAGCAAATCCCCTTCCAAGCTTCGGTGCCACCATTCCGTCAAACACATTAACAGACATGCACGACTGTCTCTTCTCTGGCTGGCTTTGCAGCTGAAGAGCAGGTCTCCCAGCCCAACATCCTCACAGCTATCTACAGCACCGTTTGCCCCGGGATGCCCTTTAGCTGCAGCTTTAATCGTTTACCTTTCCGACTGACCCTGTCTTTGCTGAGCGTCCTGCTTGGTGGCAGTGGGCTCTGCCCGAGGCACTGCTCCCAGGGGGATCTTCAAACCCACTGAGATGGAAAATCAGACCTCTGACTCCAGCTGACACCAGCTCCATTACACTCAGTAAAAACCACCCTAGGGCTGCAGCAAGTGGGACAGAGCATTTGACACACACTGGCAGGCTTGGGAGGCAGCATGTGCACAAACTGACAACAGCCTCATTTGCATTCATACTTGTACTGCAGCCCTGCCTAGGGGGCCAAATCAGGGCAAGAGTCTGGTGCTGCAGGAGAAGGTGCAAGCTCTGCTCTCATATGCTGCTAGCCACCCAGCCTGTCCTCCACTGGTGGCCATTTCCACCCGGAACCCCCTACCAGTCCTGCACACTCTGATCCTTTACAATCACTGAGGGGTTTACAACTGTGGCTGCAAGGTGAGGCCCTCTGTGTTCTCTGCAGCCAACTTCTGCCTGGCCACTTGCAAAGAGACTTCAGCTCTAGCAAGGGGAAGGGGTGAGCAGGTCCCTTTCACTGCTGTAGGAGAGAGGAGGTTCAGAAGCCCCAGGAGACTGGAAGGAGAGAAGGAAGACTCGAGAGGCAGCTTGCAGGGTTGCAAAGCTCTGCCTGGGCTGTGGGCTGCTCGCCCTCCTTTGCCACAGCCTCAGCTCGAGGGAAGGAGGCCAGGCAGGGAGCTGCAGAGGCACTGCCATGTGGCTGTTAACAGAGTCTAGCCTGCCTGGCTGGGGAGGCAGAAAGGAGACAGCCCAAGGCCTGCTGGAGGCTTGCAAAGCACCACGTCTCTCATTATGGTTGGTATGTGCAGACCAAAGGTTCCAGAGCCTTCCTCTTTGAGGATTTACAGGCCAAGTGACAGATCTTCCTCCTGAGATGGATGAACAGCTTTAGATGAAATTTCAACAACTGACAGCAAAGTTAGCTGGAGGCAAAACCCTGGCGTGAAGAAGTTAAGCCTAAATGATGAAATCTGGCAAAGCACTAAGACATGAAAGAGATATCTTTAAAGGGGAAGTTTTGGATGACCTCAGTGCTATGCACTGCAGCTTGTGGTGCACAGAACAGGTTATTTCCAGAGCATCTGAGTGTCTTCCAGTAGTGCATTAAGCAATGTAACTAACATCTGTCATGAGATTCATTCTCCCTCTCGTCTCCTCCCCAGAGAGAAATTCCCTCATTTCTTAACCTCTGCTGGACCCCCACTCAATAATATTCATTGCCTCAAAAGAAAAAGAAAAGGCCCATCAAAAAGAAAAAAAATAAAGAGAGATAATAGATCCAGGATGCAGGCTGCTTTGGTGACATTTGAAGGTGCCTTTTGCCAAGAAAAACACTGATTTCTTTTAAATTTCTTTACATGTTATTTAAGCATTGAAAAGGAAAGACAAATTAAAATTATCGAGCTATTTTTCCTTCATCCATGATTACGCAGCAATTTATCAGCAAAATGGAATGAGAACACCTGACTGGGATTATTTATTCTACAGTAAGGCATTTATTTTTTGTTCCCTTCACCAGGAACAGTGTCCCTGTTATGGCCAGTTAGCCAGCTGTGTCCTGAGAGCTTTCAGGGAAGGATTAAACTGTCATTTGCTTTATTTCCTTTCATGAAATAACTATCCTAACAGGGCTGAGGCAAGACTTGGGTGCTGCTGGGCTTGCTACTTTAAGGTGGCATGGAAAAGAAAATAACTGGATCTCCCTGCAGCTAAAGCAAAGCAAGGAAACACAGGAGAGGTGAAAAAAGCAAGACTGCCACGCTGTCCTCTTCGTCTTAATTTCAAATGGTCTGTCACTTAGCGGCTCGTTCCCCGTGCACCCTGGCGAGCAAAACACATTTCAGTGAGAAACTTATTTTGCTCTTTTCCATAGGCTCCACCCGTGGCAGGCTGAGAGCAACGCGTGTGGCACACGAAGGCAAATGTGGCTTGTTTGAGACACGTCCATCGCTTTATGGATCGCAGTGATGAGAAATGCATTGGCACGCCTCAACTGCCAGTAACACTTTTTGTTGTGGGATATACTCTGAGTAACTCCTTTGCAAAAAGCACAGCCACAGATTTGTTAAGAGATGGAAGACACAAGCTTCTAACTGCTCGGGATTTCAATAAATAAAGCAGGTATAACTTCAACACGCTGATTCTCCACTTCATCATCCCCTAAGCTAAAGTAGCTCATCCCTCTCTAACTTCAATTCCCAGCCACGCTGTCCTCTTCGTCTTCATTTCAAATGGTCTGTCACTTATCAGCTCGTTCCCTGTGCACCGCACAGCCCTGGCCCTTAATTGCACAAACATTTCATTTTCCGAACAACGAGGCTCAGCAGCAACCTTCCTTTTTCCCTTCGTGACTCAGTCTCTATTAAAGCAAAGCATTTCCAAAACCTCCGGGCACATGGAGAGAAAATGAGTTGCTCCTCGGCGGGTAGGAGTTTTCAGCTCCTCACAATGCAGCCCCAGATCGGGACGAGCCTTGCGCCCGCAACAAAGCAGCATTGTGCGGAGCGCGGACGCGCAGCGGCCGGGGACGGCTCCCTCCTGCTAGCCTTGGTATTCCCCAGATGTTTGGCTTGCAGCTCCAGCTTGGCAGGCAAGGCCCTGTGGCTGCAATTCAAGTCCCAAACTCGAGCAGCTCCAGTGTTTATCCTCATAATTTAGAGTCTGTGACGGCTGTGGGCAGTTACGTGCTCGGCTTCGTAGCCACCACTTCAAACCAAGGGCCCGATCCCGCCTTTAAGGAGATCGTGGTGACTGCTCTCCAGTGCCAGCACTCCAGGAAGCCCCAGGTGACTAAACCATCTCCCAAAGCAAACCAGCCATGAGAACAGAACCATTTCATTCCAAAACAGCTAAGAAATGCCTGAAATCTTACTTACTAGGAAGTCTTCTTCACAGTACACTTTGCCATTGACATTGTAGAACGCTTTTCCTCGCAGTCTTCTCCCTGTTGAAACACAGAACTGTCAGAATGGTCTGCTCCAGCCCAGTCCCAGTGGGTCAGCATGCAAAGTGAAGAGCTCATCTTGTTGCTCCTGCCTGCATGGCCAAGTCCTGGCCCACCTCTCCTTGGAGGTTCCATCCAGAGACACAAGTGAAGGTTAACCTCTTAGCTCCATCCTACCTTAGCTAGTTCACAGAATCAGAGAATTTGGGCTGGAAGGGACCTTCAAGTTCATCCAGTTCCAACCCCCTGCCATGGGCAGGGACACCTCCCACTAGCCCAGGCTGCTCAAGGCCTCATCCAGCCTAGCCTTGAACACCTCCAGGAAGGCGACATCCACAACCTCCCTGGGCAACCTGTGGCAGTGTCTGCCCACCCTCACTGTAATGAATTGCTTATCAACAATGTTCCCTCTAAGTGCAAGTCCAGATGATAGCCATTTCTGGAAAATTTGAAATCCAGTCCCCCCAAATGATTATTCTTGGGGTGGGGGGGGAAGGCCCATTTATAAATGGAGACAATTTTCTTAGCAGGTGACACGGCAGCAGACACACATCCACTGCCATCAACAGCAGCAATGTGCTTGTCTCCGAGGGGCCACACAAGGGATGCTGCATATGGATGTTCCTGTCACCTTTCAAAACCTGATTGCATCTATCAGCGCTACAGCAGCTACACCCTGTGACACCAAAGCAGCAGGAGGCACACCAGTACAGAGGGGAGAGCAGGAAAATCATACAAAACGAGGCTGCACTTCCACGTCTGAGCAGCTGCCGTTTCATTAGCGCTGGAGGAACTCTACTGACACAGCCTGTGATCATCCTTCACTGACGGCTCCCTTCACAGCTCAGAAACGCACAACAGACTCCACAGAGCCCCAGCACAACTAAACCCAGCAATTCAAAAACCATTGAGCCCAAGCAGTTGTCAGATAGAGCCGAGGAGATCTGTCTTACAAGCAAAGCAGCTCCTGGACATCAGTGTTGTTTTATCACTGCAAAAAGAGATGGAGAAGGGAAACTGCACTCGTCCTGCCTCACCCAATTGCTGCTCTGTGCCAGGGTCCCACTGGCCAAAGCTCCCAAACCTTTGCAAGCAGATGGCATGGTGCCTGCTACAGGCTGTGCACCAACTGCCATTGGCAGTGCAAGGAAGAGGGCAAGAGGCTTTGTATTTACAGGTCAAAAGATGACCTCTCCCACGTCACTGCTGAAGCTTTTGCTCCACGGGCTAAGGCTGAGTGTCTCCTGCGGAGGCAGAGCAGGCTCCACCATAAACTCCCCTGATCTCTGCAGAGGGTTTGATGGTGAGGGCCAGCAGCTGGACAGGCAGAGGGGCAGGAACACTCTGCACACTTCCCATAAACAGCCCTGAGGAAAAGATGATTAATTTGCAGTGCCTGAAAGTGCCTTTTTTTGTGTTGCCACTGTGATCTGATCCTGGGAAACTGTGTGGCACAAAGAAGTCGGGATCTGGGCTGATGCTTTGGGGAAATCACATGCTGCATGTGGTTGTCTGGTGGTTTTACTGTGGTGGCCGAGGGAAATGCTCCTTTTGTGTGCGCATTCTTGGGCTGCGGATCTCACGGGCTGCTGTCTCCATACTGCTGGTAGGTGGAGCCAGTCCTTGTTTGTCTTTCCAGCTGCTGGGTAGCTCTGGTGGGGATCAAGAGCCTGATGGCATGGGCTGAGACTGTCCCATCTCCTCTGAGAGTCTCAGGTAAAACTGATCCATCCTACACGTCACACAAACGAGGCACAGGGCTGGGACAGCAATCAGGGGGGCACAGGACCTCTTCCGACTGATACAGGAGCAACCACCTCTAGTTCTTCCTCCTGCTTACCCAAGCTGTCTTCACCCAAGCGAAAGGTCAAGGAATGGTAAATGGAAGAGGGGAAAAAAAGAATCCAGGATGGTTTTCTGAAAGCCACGCTGGCTCTGCCAGCCCCAGCCTGGACATGCTGATGCAGCACTCCCACCTTGCTGGGACACAGCAGCAGTGCAAAGCTGGGGCACTGTGTTTCAGGTGGGGAAGTGCTGGCCATCACCTTCACCACAGACTCGTTATGGTTAGAGGCAGCGGAGATAATTAGGGCCAAATTCTGACCTCCCTTGCCAGAAAGATCTCTGCAGGAAAGGAGCGCCCTGATGCGGGGTGGCATCAGCACCTCCCGAGGCACTGCAGAAGCTGCACGAGGACCCACACATCCTGTTGTTTCCTGGGCACAGCATCGCTGCCAGAAGGCAGTAGGGTCAGGGCTTTCCCAGGCTGGGCAGGAGTGGGAAGCCCATGCCCAAAGCAAACAAGGCAAGCCCGGTGTTTGGGGCTGGCTCTCAAAGACACTTAAGTTATCAGCTGCGTTCGGCGGCCGATTGCCCTGCGATGCGAAACCACTTCACCAGTGCAGCAAAGCTGAGAGCCTCCATCGCAGCCACTGCACAACTTGGGAGCCCTTGATCACTGCCCACAGCCTCTACTCCATGGGAAAAACACACACAGCACTCACAGAGCAACACCTTTCCAAACTGAGGGAAAACAACCATTTTCCAGCTAAAAAAAATCCCCAACAACCCAAGCCACCTATTAGGGAACCAACTTGCTGAAACTCATAAAGCAGGCAAGCAGCGTACTCACATGATAATTATGCTTGTTAGCATCATGAATAAGGCTGACAGGCCTTTTACCTTAGCACAATTTCATTCAGGGATTGTACAATAATGATCTCATAAACAAGAAACAGCAAGTTACAGCACAAACAGCCCTGGCTGCACCATACTGACTTCCAAATAGTGGATTTTGGAAATGAAGGCAAAACACAGGTTCCATCTGCCTTCCAGAAGAGCCTGCTGAGTGACAGCACTCACCACGCTCAGACACCACACTGTGACTACCTGGGCACCACACACTGCAACCAGGAGGAAAGTGCTGGTGGTTGCAGGCAGAGAGACACAAAGCTTGGGGAGATGCAGTGCTGGTACCTCGCAGGGCAAGGCAGGCACAATGCCTGGAGATCAGGGCGCCTGCCCCCACACTTCAGTGTATTGGACAAGGTGGTGAGTGGGGGCCTTCACAGCAGCAGCCTGCTCTGTGCAGCTATAGCCTAGTGTTGTCACAGCCAGGCAGAGGTGACAAGTTAAACCCCCCTTGTGTTGCTTTAGCTAGCTGAGCCAAGTGCCTGGCCAGCTAGGCCAGGTACCATCATGCTGCCAGCTGGGCCACTGAACCTGCTGCTTTGGCTCTCCTCTGTACGACTGAGTGCAGCCAAGCCTGGCCTCCTATTTGCTTTCATGGTTCTGAAACAAGAAGGTCCAGAGTTTGTGACAGACCTTGATGCAGCTGGCCCACATCTCCTGACAACGAACGGATACAACCAGCAGCCTGCCACAGAGGTTTTGCAGGGGGTTTCACATGCACCATGCTGCTTGGCTCCTTCTGCTGGGTACCCACCCTGGCAGGCCAGCTTTGCTGTGGAATAGGCTCTGTTTTGCACACAGCCAGAAGAGGACCACAGAATAGGGCAGAAGCTGCATAGCCTGCAATCCCTGCAGGCTCCTAACCAAAGTCCCTTTCTCCCCGAGTGCTCCTTAAGCACCCAAGGCCACAGCAAATGCTTGCTGGGAGCAACTTTTTCATTTCCTGACCAACACTCACACATCTAAGGGGCAGTGAGTGCCAGGTAGGGGTGGTTCCATCACCTCAGGTGGGAAGCAAAGATTTTGCAAATGCCCCAACACAGAATAAAAACCCCATGTAGATCATCTAGAAGGTAATGAAGTGCAAGCTAGAGGTGGCTCTGTTCAAAGAAATGATCACACCTGCTGTTTGCAACCAACATGACAAGCATCTACATAAGTGCAGGCTTTGGAACTTAAATAAAAATATCACAAGCAGCTCTAAGCTTTTAACATCAGTTTTCACATTTAGCCAGATTGAGTCTCTGGTATTTAAACCTGTCTAACAGTTCCTGCCTGCACGATGCTCATCCCCTGTGTGCTGCAAGCCCAAAAGAAGTCCTTTAGTGAAGGACTCAACTCAAAGGTCTAACTTGTACAAGGAAAAGTAACCTGTGCTTGACACAGGCTGTCCAGGATTATACTCTCCTGTCTCCACAACACTTTTCCAGCTGGTGAAAACACATCAGGCAGGAAGCCAAGACAGAGTAAAGCTTTTTTCATCACTGTTTTAAAAGCTGCTTCAGGCCCTCACAGAACGAACCGTGAATCAGACCAGGTTTTACTGTCCTGAGCAGCTGCTCCAAAGAGCACTGAAATGTCCTGCCTTCTCCCCACCTGCCTGGAAAGCATCTTCAAAACCTCCCCTGCCACTGCTGGCAGCGAGGTATGTGCGTGTAAGGAGCCGAGTTTATCAAGCCTTCAGTGGGAGGGCTCCAGTCTCACATGGGATGATGCAACCACGTCGAGGGCTAACAGCCCCCAGCCCTGCCTCTGCAAGACAGGAGACTGCAATGTCTGACTGCCCCGGCACGGCGCTTGGACCTGACTGCTGTCTGCAGTGCTCCGAAGCTGCCATGTGCCAGGCATTATTAGAATATTTTAAGTACCCTGATGATGAAGTCCACGCAGCCGTTGGGTAATAATCACGGTTTACTCCTAGCGTAATATAAGCAAAGTCCATGTGAGAAGCCTGCATTGTCTCGGTGCCTGATGCTACTGAAAACCAAGGAGCTGCCTCTGACGTAATGGCCATGCCGCAGCCCCAGCCTCGCCTCCCCGCTGCTTCCCCGGCACCGAGGCAGAAGCACTCCAGCATCCTCCTGCCCGAGCGGGGCTCTCCCCATGCATGTGCTTCTCCCCACAACTACACACCAGAGGGAGCAAAATGCAGGATGACTACCAAGGGCCTTGCTATCTCTGATGTTACAGCTGTGTGGAACAAGTCGGAAAATACAAGTCCACTCACCCCGCATGGAGTGGAATTGCAGAGCTCAGCTGTAGTTATTGCTGCTAAAGATAAGAAATTCGTCAGAGCACCCCTAGCTAACTAAAGCCTCAACAGCCCAAGCTATCACCATGGAACATCAGTCTCGTACCTGCCATTCCTGTCAGCTCAGGACACGCCTGGGTAGGTCTGACCACACAGGAACACAGACCTCGGCTCTGCTTGGGGGCAGGATCCCCCTTGAGAGCCCCCACACAGGCAAAGAGCAAGGCGAGGGCTATGGCAGGAGCAGGTGGAGTGGCTGTGGCTGCTCTTTGCGGGCTTGCTCCAGCCATGTGCTGGCCCTGCTGGCAAAGCGGCACCCAGCAGTGACACGAACACAGAGCATCCTTCTTTACCTGCTCTCTCTGGAGCAAAAGAGCACCTCACTTGGCTTCTCTCGCTGGTTCTTCCTGCTTATTCTGCCAACTGCCAGTTCTAAGGCTGAAGGGGACACTCAGTGACAGTCTCTGCACTCTGACAGCTTTGCTCCAGAGCTCGCACAACTTTCTGAGCGCAGCTCTTCATGCCTGACTGCCCAAAGAGCTGTGCAGATCTGTTCTAGCTAGCGATGCTAAACACGGACCTAATTGCTTGTTAAGTGCTCCAGACACCATCTCTGCAGTGACTGATGTGACAGCGGCACCCTTACGCTCTCCTGGCAGCACGTCACTCAGAAGTGACAGTCTCTCCAAGCCTTCAGACCACAGTGCCATGTAAACAGGCAGGAGCAACGTGCAACCACATTTGCTGCCACAGCGGGAAGGAAATCTCCAAGGCATTGCCCAAAGACCTCAACAAGTGAAACCAGACGCAGCGTGGCTTGGGCTGGGCTCTCTGTGTGCCCTCCAAGCCCATCGCTGCTCGGTGCAAAGGGACACTTGGCCAAACCAAACCTGGTGCTTTGTTCTGCGAGGGCCCCTGGCACAGGCCCGGGGCTGCCGGGACTCACACTGGGTCTGCAGCAGCCACTCCCAGGCAGCTCCCAGATGTGCTATTGCACCTCATGTGCCACACGCAGGCTGTGCCAGGGCCCGTGAAGGGGCACTTAGTACCCAAGGGATCTGCCGTGGGGCCTGCGGACGCCGCCACGGCACACAGCTCTGGCACAGGCTGTGTGGCTCTTCTCTCCGTGCAAGAAGCTGCAGCCTGCCCTCTGAAGAGCTCCTGTGCCAGCTGAAAACTGATGGACAATTGCGTCCAGGACCTTTGCTTCCTTTGCCTTGATGCAGGATTACTTGGCAGGAATCAAAGATGTGCCCCCCACCCCCACCCTCCTTCTCTTGCTTTCTGTCACCATCACCTCAGCACTCAGCGGGGTCGTGCCTGTAGTCCCCACCCCTCCCTCTGGCTCATCTACACAGAGATGACCTTTAGGTGGGGTTCCTGTCACTGGACTCACTCGAGAACAGGGAGCATGGAGGCTGCTTTAGCTCCTCACTAACTGTAAATTACATTTTTCTGCTCCATCATCCTCAATGTCCCATCCCTGGAGGCGCTCAAGGCCAGGTCAGATGAGGCCTTGAGCAACCTGGGCTGGTGAGAATGTCCCTGCCCATGACTGGGGGTTGGAACCAGAAGAGCTTTAAAGTCTCTTCCACCCCAGAGCGTTGTGTGCTCCTCTGCAGGGCCCCCCCAGAGGGCCTCCCCACTATGTGAGCCCACCCGGCTGGTGCCAGGGCACTGTGGGGTCTGCCCAGCCGGCAGGGGCTGCCAGCAGGACTCAGCTCCAGCTCCAGCCTTGGCTTGGAGAAGCTTCCATCCCCCACCGCCCCCAGCCCGTCCCCCCCTCACAATGCTCAACCGCTCAGGCTTTGTGAAAGGAAGGGTGAATTTCTGCGGCTTCGGGGGGTTTAAGATAGAAGGGCAAAGCCCCTCGGTGCCAAGCCCTTTGAATAGCAGATACTGCCTGTTGGCAGAAGCCACTTCTCTCAGGCTCCGGCCGTTTGAAATCCGAAACACTGAAAAGTGGCTACTGTGGATGTGCTGTATTCTTCTTTTCAAAGCAATCTGGCACACGATTCTGCTCCCCCGTTTCAGGACCCAATCCTGCATTCCTTTCACGCTCAGACTCCCATTGACTTTAAGGAATGCAGGATTGGATCCTAAATGTGTGCTTTCCCCACACAAAGGCTCCTCCTGGTTACCATCTATTGAGAAAGGCGCACTTTAAAAACCATTTGGAACGGCAAGGCTCATCCAGCGGCCATTCCGGCCCGTAAAGACCTGCCCTTCTTGCGGGGTGTGAGTCACAGGCTGGGGCTTCTGCCTGGTTCCGCAGCTTAGCCTGAGATGCATCAAAATATTTTGAGCGCCGGCCTGATAGTCCATAAAGCAAGCACGTGGAATTTGGGGGGCTGAGAAGAGGGGAGGGGGGGGAAAGAAAAAAAAAAAGTGAAAACTCTGGGCAGAAAGGAAAAGGCACCCAAGCAAACCCGTAAGCGGCTGGATCTTTAGGAGGGGTTTGGAGAGAACTTTTGTGAAAGGCTCTAAAAGCTCGGCAGGGCTAAGACAAAGCCGAGCCTTGCGCCGCTGTCGGTGAGGATGCTGTATACGGAGCTCGCAGGCTATTACCATGCAAATCTCAAATGTACAAGCTTTTTACTTGGCCATAAACACAAAACAGTATACATTGTCCTTTCAGAAGAAAAGGTTTGCTGCTAAAATAGCAGAAGCCCTACGTAAATAACCAACATTCTTTCTGCCTGAGGTCACTGACTTGGCCTATTCAATTCCGGGCTAGTCTGGGATTTGACAATCTAAGCAGGGGAGAGGCCCTTTCCTTTTTTTCAAAAGAATGCTGGGATTTTATTTGAAATTTAAACTCTCGCAAACAAAAGGTGGCATCGTATGCTGGAGGCCTGTGAAGGTGGAGTACAGGATGTGTATTGTTTTCTCCCTTTACACGCGATCCTTTCAGGAAAGAGTATTCAGAGCCTGTGAACAAATTTAATCGAATATGATCATCAGGTAGGCAGACACAGCAAGAGATGAACGAGCACTCGGAGGAGATTAGGGAGCTCGCTTGGTAAAAAACAGGGACGCGGGGAAAGCGCCAGAAGGCTTCTGACCGATCGTTTCTGTTGTTACCATCTAACAGCGAATTGCTTTTTCGCGTCTTAATTGCGACTCGCTCCAGCGTTTGGGTTCCCCTGCTCTCTGGAGCCGCAGCCCGGTGGCAGCGCCCACAAAGTCAGCATTCATTCCCCGTCCCTATCTCAAGCCGCTGGGCGGCGGAGAGGCAGATGGCAGTTCGCTCCCTTTCCTGCCGCCGCCTGCTCCCCCCGGGGCGCTCACAAGCGCACCCTTGTACCATACAATCGTCATTCCCCGCCCGGGCTGCCGGCCAGGCCCTGCGCTGCTCTCCGCTCGGTGCCACCGCTCCAGCACGGAGCCAGCTCCTGCCACACAGGCGTGCCAGTACCACACACCGCCCACTGCCAAGGGCCCTGCAAAGCTCCGTTTGCAGCTGCTGTAAAGCCTGGCGGCAGCGCCGCCTCCACCACCCTTCATACAAGCTGCAGAGCCGGCCCGAGGTGCTGCCTTAGCCAGAAAGAGGTCTGCCTTTGCCGGCCGCTCACTAACGCGTGCTAAAATCCAGCCGGAATCAAGGCACTTTGTCATCCCGACCTGAGCAGCCCAGAGTAAACTCTAGACTCGCCTCTGCAGCTTACCTTAACCTGCCACCACGTCAGAAGGCAGCGCTTCACTACCTTCCCCAGGATTTTGCCTGGTGTCAGCTATCGCACCGAAGGAAGTGGCTGCAGAAAGCTGCCTTTGCTGCCGCCCCCCCCGGCATTTCTGCCCTGCGGCAGCTAACATGCCTTGCTCCGAGGCTCTGCAGCCTTCACACCAAAGCCAGGGACGAGAAGGTACACTTCTGCCCCAGCCTCGCCGCATGACTGAAACCGTCAATCTGCAGCGGGATTATGGAGACAGATAGCTAACATCTTTTGTTACCTTGCTGGAAAAACCCATCTTTCTTGGCAGGGTATCCATAATCTCTGTGCCATGTTTACTCTAGTGTAGAATTCTCTCTTCCTTTCTCTCCCCTCCTACTCCTCAGTCAGGTTATTTAACCAGAAGGTTACTGAATGCTGCCGGCACAAGAAGATCTCTGACCTCTGGCGCTCGGGCAGAGCGTTCCCGTGCAGCCCATGCTATAAACTCAGCAGAGACTTCCAAACTCCCATAGAATCTGCAGAACTTACAACTGGCAGATGTTTCTTTTCTCTCTCACTCATGTATTTATTCTATCCCACACCACCCATCAATTTCAGAGCTAAGGCAAAAATTATTTCCAGGAAGCTCCAACAGAAGAATTTACGTTGGAAAGGAGTTTGTAAAAACTTATATAAGGAAAGCAGGTATTTTAAACCAGAAGTACATCCATCTAATAACTATTTTGGGCCTATATATTAACATCTGTCTTAAAATATAGTTCTTAATAACCTAACAGAGAAATGCAAAATAAAACTTCAATGTACTTCAGATTAAAAAAAAAAATAAATTCAGAGCAACGCAGCTACTGGGTGCAAACCAGGAGAGGCCTCCCCACTGCTCAGCTAGCTGGGAGAGAAGGGGACACAGCTTCTCCCCTTCCACTCTGGGCAGCTTTCATCATTCCATCACAGACTCTGGTCTCAGCACAGAGCACCACTTTGCCAGCTGCTGCCTTTAAGGCACGTCCTAGAAGACCATCACACCACCCTAGGGCCCCAGTACCAGCCCATTCTGCAGCAAATGTACTCCACCCCCAAGCCGCAGCCTACTCCAGCCCAAGCCCTCCTGCCTCTGCAAGACGGAGCCTTCCCAGCAGCCTCGCTGGCTGCTGCCCATGCATTGTGGCTGTCACTCAGGCTCCAGTCACAGTCACCATAATGGCAGCAAGAAGCATCCATCCAGCACCGTACCCTGTCTCCAGCTTTGGCCAAGAGTGGAAGCTTGGTGGGAAAAAGCATTAGGAACAGGGCTCACACAGACCGATCTGTTCCCAAGAACAACCTCTGGCTTCCAGCAGCCAGCACTTAAGGTCTTCCTGCACCGCAGGTTGCATCATAACTATTATGTTTAATAGCCTCTCTGGACCAATCCTTCTTTAATTTGTCTAATTCCTCCATGAGATCATTTATACTTTTGGCCTCCACGCCGTCCCTATGGCAGTTGAGCTCCACAATTTCATTATGCCTTGTATGAAGCATTCCCCTTTTGTTTGTTTTAAATCTCTGCTGATCTCAAGCTTCTGTTGCATTCTGAAGAACAAAGCAGCCTCTGCAGCCACCACCAGACTAGACAAGAGCTCTGTAAGTCAAAGCCTGAAACCTCAGTCTTCAACTGGAAATGAACAGGACTCAGATCACAGGCACAAGTGGTATTTTTATTTAGCAGCTTTTTAAAGCTCTGCTTGGGTTCTCTTTGGGCAATAGAGAAGTGGACAAGTTTAAGTGGAAGTGATAGTCCTCTGCTCCAAAACAGTCACACTGCATGTGTGAGCTCCCTGCAGGAGACACGAGCAAGCCATCCAGCTCTGCGCTGCCTGAAGTTAATGAGCAGATTAATGGGTGCTAATTTCTATGGGAATACATCCAAAAAAAGAAGCCACCATGTTCCACTAAGACTTTTTTAAAAATTGGGGGGGAAAGGGCAAAACCCCCAAGCTGTTTGCTCCCTACTGCCATCTGAACATTCAACATGGGGCAAAAATCGACCTGAGAAACTTAGCAGCAAAGCCAAAGTAATCTTGTTGAATTGAGGGCACTGCAGACCTCTCCCCACTGCTACCTAGAGTTCTCTCTTGCACACCATTATTCTCTTCCTCATTCCAGTTCAGCCTCAGCTCCAAATCCTAGCTTAGCCTGGCTCTGAAGCAGGTATCAGCACCTGGATTAGCAGCTGGCATGTCAGATTGCTGACTGTCACCTCTGCAACATCACCTTCTCTCCTAAGACTATACAGAAAGGTATGCTGAACAGAAGGAGTGGACACAGCCCGGTCCTGTGACAACATGCAAGGCAGCCTCGGGGGAGATGAGACACTTCCCTGAGCTGCCTTCTGCGCTGCCCCAGAAAAACAAGAACGGATTTGCAGAGAACAGTTCACTTTCTTCCTGCCAGTAGCAGTGTGTGTGTCAGCACCTCGGCGTGAGCAGCGTCAAAGGTGCTGCTGCTGCACCTCAGCCCACCAGCAGCGCTCCGTCTGAGTCACATCCAGAAAGTGCTCAGGAGCCAACACCGACAGCATTCACTTGTGAAGTCAAGCTCAGGGTGCTCAGCCCTCACTCCCTTAGAGAAACCCTTACAGTAAAGCCAGACTGCTGAGATCCACAGTGCCCAGGGATGGCAACTTCAGCAACTGCTCTTTCTTCTTCGTGGAAGAACATGTTGGGGAATGGTCCTCGGGACCAGATGTGCTGAGGAAGCTTATAAAAGTTAGCACAGAGTGGAGAAAACCCCTGAAATTCTCAGGATGGCAGAGCATGCAAATATTCTGCCAATTCTAAAGCACATCCTTTGGGTTTACACCATGCAGCAGTAATTCTGAAAGCACTGCAGAGAGACAACTTTTCTCTTGCTCATGTTGCTGAACTGGTGGTTACTGATGTTAATAATGCTACTCCAGATTTATTCTGTGTAATGCTGAACAAAAGCTTGTTTGTAGACAATATCCCAGTCTGCCTTGCTGTAGATAAACAAAAACTGAACATTACAGTTGCACTGAATTAATGAAATGAGCTGGGGCCTGCCCAGCCAATCTGAAACATGACCAGAAATCAGCCCTCGGAATGAGCCTGCCCTGGATGTTCTGCAGTGGAGCAACCACAGCTCTCTGCACCAGGTCACACTGAAATGACAACCACAAGCCGGTTCCAAGACAGAGAGCTGAATAGGTAGGCCTCCTGATGGTGCACTCGCATCTTTTGGCTCCCAGGTACAATAAGGATATTGTTCCTTTTAATGCTTAGCTTTCCTTTTAAGAAGTATGTGAGATTTCAGCCAATTCTTCTCAACGATTAGTTCAGGATGAATGTACTTAACTCAGGATTCAGCTGGAAAGAGCCCAAGTAGATGCAATCAATTTTCCACTAAATCCACTTCCTTCCTCTCTTCCCTGCCCAGCATGAGACATCAGCTCACCACTACAGCCAGTGGTGACTAAGACAATGAAAACCTCTGCTTCCAGCCATGCTCCTATCAAACTTGGTTAGTCCTCCTTTTGATTTCTCCCTAGTTTTCTGTTTTCACACATCCTGTTCACCAGCTCAACACCTGGGCTAGGTGGGGACGCAGCGATACAGCAGATATGAAAAAGCAAACCAGAGCCCCCAGACACACTGGCTGCTGTAACCCGAGTTAATCATTCCAAACTGCGCATAACCAGTGGCAGAACTTCACCGACAGAGGACTTCCCATCCAACTGCAACCTCCTCAAGATTCCACGTGCAGGTGCCAGCATCCCTCTTGTGCCACCTCTGCGTGTACAAAAAAATTATCCTCACCACCACCATCTAAGCACCACAGGACTTGTGAGATATTAGCCACTGGCTGCTTTACTTGAACCAGCCTCTTGCAGCAGGGCCTGGAGAAGCTGGAACAAGAGGGATGCTGTGCCTCTAGAATCGAACCAGGTAAGAAGAAATAACATCTGTTCAAAGCCCAGGCTCAGAGAACATTATCTCTGCCTCTCACCTACATGCCTTCTGAAGAGCTTAAGTGGATGACTTCCACCTTCACTTCCCCAAGCACACACACACACATTCCTCTGCTCAGTAACCTGCAGAAACAGCAAACAAGTCCTAGGGGCTGTGCATTCTTTGGGCCACCCTCCTCTAGGCCAGTGCTCTCCCCGCTGGGTTTGATCATGCTCCCCTATCACTAAAACACTTTTCAGAAAACACTTGCTCCATGTTTGAGCATCCCCAATCCATGTAGATTTATTTCTATATGTATACACATTCACCACTGAAGTACTTCCTTCTTGCACCCCAGTGGGTCATCTAGACTGGATATTGAAAAATAAATTCTTGACAGTGAGGGAGGTTTTGGTGCCACCTCCCAGTGAGGGAGGTCTTGACAGGGAGGTTGTGGATGCCCCCTCCCTGGAGGTGTTCAAGGCCAGGCTGGATGAGGCCTTTGAGCAACCTGTGCTGGTGGGAGGTGTCCCTGCCCATGGCAGGGGGGTGGAACTGGATGGTCCTGAAGGTCCCTTCCAACACAAACCATTCTATAATGTTATGAATCTTGAACACTCTCTAGGGCGTGGGTGCATCACTTTGGGGAATGCTGCTCTAGAGACCACTGGACTGTCAATACTGATTCAGCAAATTGTTTCCATGGGTCTGAATTTACAGTGCTGTGGTTCCTACAGCTGGAATTCCACTGACTCACCCAAATCAGTTATTTGCATTATTTCCAGGAAAAATTCTGCAGAGAATGCAGTTGGAGGAGTGACAGCACTGAGTACCCACGCAGCCAGCTGAGTTAGGTGACTGTGGCTCTATGACTGCCCCCAATTTAACATGAGGAAACAGCAGACTTCATGTATTAAAACACACTGCTGGGCAACCATTGAGACACAGCAGTCAGTAAGGAGAACTGATCACTAAATCCAGTCCTGCTCTTCAAGGTGCACTGAGCCAGATGCACTCTGCACAGGTACAATTACCAGAAGCAGCAGGTGTGCACTGGCAGAACATGTCTGGTGCGGCATTCACCACCAGAGCTGTACTGCAACATTACTGCCTTTCAGACAAGGACAAGGAATGAGATTCTCTAGGGCAAATCACTCCACCCCACTCCTCACCCCAGTGTGGTGGGATCAGGCTCTTGCTGCCCGGCTAAGAGCTGATGCTGCTCTCCACACCGGCAGAAACATTTCAGCGCTAACTGAAACTGGGTTTGGCCACCAGTGCTGATAAATCTAAAGAGCCCCAGCAGAAGTTCAGGTCAAAGGCAGGACTTTTCAGGAGATTAAATATTTATGGCAAAGGGGGGAATCTGTTTTCTGGCTAAGATCAAATTGACTGAGTTTCTTCCTGTGCTCTGTTTTGAAGGAGAGGGGCAGAGAAGAGTGGTTGGGAAGAAGAACTCTTCCCTGCTTGGGTTAAAACCAAACTAAAATTTTCTGAGAAGTCCAAGGCCAGGAGCAAACACCCACTACTGGTAAGCAACTGCAGAAAGTGACCTGTAGAAGTCCATTTACGAGAACCAAGCTGGCCATTCTGTAACAGTAAATAAGCAAGCACAAGATTCATCTCCTGTCGAATACCAGGGGGTCACCAGAGCACTCTCCCCGGTGCCCAAGGACAGCCTCCTGCAGCTATCACTGGCCAGGCCTCCTGGCTCCTGTCATCTAAATGAGAAAAATTTATGGTTGTTTATGTAGGCTTCGTGCCAAGACTGTTTCTCTGATAAGCTTCTCTGGTGCATTTGTGTCTCACATCCGATTTAGTCCTCTGAATACTGGAGACAGCATTCCTTGGATACTTAAAATAAATTAAAAACATAACATTGGGCTTGGACAGAGGAATGGGAACGTTATTCACGTGGCCCAGGAACTGAGGGCTCTGGGGAGTGGTGCTGGGAAAGTAGTCTTAAAAATTCTTCCATTAGTCCATGTATTTAGTGCTCCAAATGACCCTACATAAACAGTAAATATGCATGGGTTGAGCAAGCAGAGCTCTGCAGTAGCCTGCTGCAGCAGTTCTATGGCCTGGCTGCCAGGCACTGCAACTGTTCCCTCCAGCAAATGCATCTCCTTGTGACACAACAGGAATTAATTCAGTGATTGACAAAACTTCTCACTTTTCCAGTACTTTGACCTCAGCATTTCCAAATAATGTCCAAACATTAATGAAATCAGCACAGCATCACCTGAGCGAGGCAGGTGAGAAGAATTGTGTCTGCATGGGCAAAGCCAGACAGGCCAAGGGATCTGCCCAAAGTGATAAGGGAGCCTGCAGCAAGTGGGGTGAAGCCGTGTCCTCTGATCCACGAGGCTGATCCAACCCCTTCATCACCACCAGCCTACCAATCCTCTCAGCTGAGCTTTTGCTTGCCAACAGCCTCTGCCAGAAGGCAGTCTGAAAGGCACAACCCTAAAGTTTGCTGCCACTGTTTCTTTTCAAAATCTGAATACAAACTTTAATAAAAAAAAAAAACAACAAAAAAACAAAAAAACAACCCAGCCTTTTCTTTTGTTTTGCACATGATAAGATTCTCAGAAAGCTTTTCAAGACCCACAAGAAGAGAAAGTGTCCTTAAGGTGAAGAGTGGCAGCAGAAATCTTTGATCTGTAGAATTCATTAGTCAGGTAAAAGCCAGGCTGCTCGCTGGTGGGGAATACCAGGGAGCTTCCAGGCCACAGACACATCTCTCCCTTGCAATAAGCAGCAAATGAGAATTAACATTAAGGATGAGTTGGTAACCCAGCCTGGGTAGCAGGCAAGGGTCTGGTGCAGAGCAACAGAGTCCTTTTCTTCCATGAGGACAGCCATAAGGGAAGCAGCAGAACCAGAGCTCTACTTCACCACCACGTCCTTTGCAAGGACTTCTGTCCTCATTAGATAGGGCTGGCAGGGCAGGGGTGAGGGGAGAGAAGTTCTGCCACTAACTACACTTTGCTGGTGAGGAGCACAGTCTGAAGTTCCCAGGTCTGCAAAGCGACACAGTCTTGCCCCCTTGGTAAGGGAGTAGCAGTGTGGATCCAGGAAAAGCCCAAGGTGTGTTTAAGAAGCCACAAGGGGAAATGACCAGGGTGCACTGAGATTTCAGAGTGACAAGGCAAAGGGACAAGCTCCCTGCTTTCTGGAGAAAATGGTCCTGACATGCAGTTGAGATCTTTACTGAAGAAATCCACTGTGCTGGTTTGAAATGAAGAACAAAAGATGCCCAACCAGTCTGAGTCATTCAGCAGCAGAGCAGGCAGATGCCAGGGCAAAGGTAGGCAGAAAGAAGGAAGAGGCCAAGGGAGATAGCAGGCTGGTCTTCCCTTCACAGAAATGCAGCAGAGGCAACACCTGAATGTCAATCCCTCCAGAGCACCAGGAACACCATCAGGCACTGGTGGCTCACAGACCACACTTTGGGTCAGCCCATAGCAGTAATGATCAGAGCCCCACATCCAAAGGGCAGGACAAAGAGAGATGAAGATTCACAGTGCAACAACAGGAGGGTATCCAGGCAGCATGTTCAACGGGCAGGCTAAACTCGTAACTGTGGATGTCTGTGTACATGGACAGAGAACAAACTTACTGAGACAGGCACCAGAAGTAATGATCAGTTGGTTGGAGGAGGATTTCCTGAGTGCTGAAGTGGTGAAGGACAAAACCAATTAACAGACTCATGTAGAGACAGAGCTGATTTACTGTTGAAGGTGTGATGATGACCTAGATTAAATCAGAAATTATTTCAGAGAGCTGCAGCTTCCTGGGGCCTAATTTTCAGGTCAAGGATATCACTAAAGCATTGGGTAGGTACTTTACAAACTACACAGGCACAACAGACAGCAGAGACTCAGTCATTACAATTCCAGGGAGCCAGCTACCTGTATATCCTTTCATTCACTTTCTTCTCTTTTCCCCTTTGCTTGTTTTTCTTTTTTTTTTCTTTTTTTTCCTTTAAGGTAACATTTTAAAATCGTAGACCCTGAAAGCAGGAAATAGAAACATCTGTTGATAAAGTCAGTGACTTGCCTGCACTCCTCTCGGCATTATCTGCATTTCTTCCCTTTAGAGAGATGAACTCAACAGCAGCCCAAGGGAAGCTTTTCTTTTGGAGAAGCTGAGATGTGTTCCAAGAAAACGTTTTAAACAGGCAGAGTGGAAAAGCAAGGAAGAGGAGAGAAAAAACAAAAGGAGCAGGACCTTGAGATGTGGATTTCAGACTAAGACAATAGAGACCTGCAGACAACAGATGCTGATAAGGGAGCAGGGAAGTTGTAGCCAATCTTGTTACACTAAACAATAGGAGGCATTCCAAACACACAGAGCTATGCAGGGAAGTGATTAAGTTCTTTCTGTTTTTTACAGAGAAATGAAAAACAGAGGTAGAAACCTTGTTAATTAGGGTATATTTTGTGTTCTTTGTGTGTTTTCCAAGCCCTGAAAGGATCACAGGTGCTGGCAGTGATTGGTTCCACATTATGAATACAAAAATACTGTGGGAGGAATACATCTAGGAGCAGCCCATCAACGCAGAGAAGTTTCCACCCTTAGTTGCCAGGCAAACTCCCCCAATTAAAATAAGCAAAAGTCACGCATTTTGTGCTGAAATAATTGATAGCAGAATGCAATTAATATCTTTCAGGGAAATAAGCAGACAGAAACAAGCCACCAGCCAACTGCATGCCCTCTGATAATCAGAACAGGGGAATGGAAATGTTTTGCACTTCTCTGTTAGCTGCCTCCCAACACCACCCTTCCTTGGCAGTCAGCCTCCAGGGCCACCAACACCAGCTACTAAAGCAGTCCTTAGAGAGGAGTGATACTCTGCATGAAGACCAAAACACCCAGCTTCAAGCACACATATCTTCAAGGGATGTCCCCACAAGAGGTGCCCACGGAAGTAAGGCCCAGGACCGGGTCAGTCAGATGAGCCACCCTTAAAAACCCAGCAGTGTTCTCTCCTAGAGTTGAGCTCAACTCACTGGTCACACAACTGCAGCCCTTCATGACCCAGCACCTGGCAGCACTGTCTGCAGAAGGGACACAGTCCATGGGCTGGTCTGTGCCCTGCTGGAGCAGAGTAATAGAGCAAGGAAGGGAAACCACTGAATACCTCCTAAAACATCAACCCCAGCGAAACACATTTGAAAGAAAGCAGTTTCCTGCGTCAGACCCATCTCAGACATTTCTGATTACCCTTTTTCCATCCCATCCTTTTTTGTTTTTCTAAAGCCTGGATATTATCAGACTAACCTAAGATAAAGGGAACATTTTTCTGCCAATTGGTACCTGAAAGTACTTAGGCTCCTCCACGGGCTGGCATCCAAGCTTAGACTTTGAGTTACCAGCAGACAAGATTACATTCCTCTGCTGAGACTCATCCAGGCTTCTGAGCCTTGCGCAAGGTGAAGCCCAACTGTCTGAAGCCAGCTGTCATCTCTACCCTCCAAGTGCCTCTCCAAGCCAGCACCTCCCTTCCCATCAGTTCTGCTAATGGGTTCGTCTGGGGCTGCAGTTGCAGACATACCTGAAATAGCTTTGAACCATCTGTCTTACTAGGTGCTAAAATGGGAAGTGCCAGGCAAAGCACAGGCTGCAGCTTCTCCCAGGGAGGCAGGAGGACTCGGGCAGAGCTCTGCTAGTGAAGCACAGGCTGCAGCTTCTCCCAGGGAGGCAGAAGGACTCGGGCAGAGCTCTGCTTTCCTCAGCAGCACGACAAATCTGCAGAACCTGCAGTCCTAGCAGCACAGGCAGCAAAGGCCTTCTTTATGTGCTTCCTAACCAACTTGCCCCCTGTGCACGCAGCCTGGCTCTTCTCCTGAGTCCCAGCCAGCAGCAACTGCCCTGCAGGCAGTGCAGCAGCTCTGCTTACGGCTGGAAAGCAGCAAAGGCTCAGCCCAGGCTCGGGGTCTGAGCCGGGGGTGAGTAAGGGCTGCGGTTATCCAGCTCTCAGCTCTCCCGCTCCAGGCCACGGGGGTCGAGCAGGAATGTTCCCACACGCACAGCACTGAATCACTCACCAGCTTCTCTTCCCCCTGAGCCCCAGGTATTAGCCAATGGCTCTGGCAGGATGACAGACACCCCAGAATCCCAGCCTGCTCCAGCCCGCCAGTACGTGGTTAGGAAAGAGCAAAGCGTGCAAGGACGCCAGCTGCCCGGCAGGCTTGCACCGCACACCAATGCATCCCTCACAGCAGTACTCTCCCTGAAGTGCTGGAAGTGTCCAACAAGGGCCAGAGGAATGATCAGAGAACTGATCTACCTGATACAGCTCTGCCATGTGAGGAGAGGCTGAGAGAGCTGGGCTTGTTCAGCCTGGAGAAGAGAAGGCTCGGGGCAGACCTTACTGCCATGGACCAGCACAGAAAGGGAGGCTGCCGGGAGGATGGAGACTCCTTTTGACAAGGGAACAGACAAGTTCTGACACTGCTGGACACATGGTGCAGAGCGCATAGATTTAGCACTCAGTTTTGTTTCATGCTATGTGAAAATTCACAGGGAATTTAATTTAGGGCTGCAAAATGACAGTTTGGATGCGGTGACTCCTGCCAAACTTACAAATATGCTGTGGAGACAGAACAAATACGAATTGAAAATGAACCTTCCACTGGGAATTTGGGTAATTTAAAATACCTCACCAACTGCTGATAAAAATACACCGAAGGGACATAGCTCCCTTAAGATGTTCTGTGCCTTGGTGCCACCAAGAGTATACAGAGGTTCAACCCAGGGCAGCAAGTACGCAGAAGACTATTCCCAGTGTTACGAGAACTTCTCCCTACAAGCTGGGACATGAGCCACCTCCTATTAATAGACACCTACCTGGAGCAGCACTGAGTAGCTTCAGTCAGAAGGGAGCTGTTGTCTGTGTGGCTTAACAGGAGCATAAAGGCAGCTTGTGCCCACAACCATGCCATCAGGTCATCCCTTCCACAGCAGTTAGAGGGCACAGACTAATTCAGAACTGACCTTTATACCTTTGGGGTAACAACACCTACTGCTGCAGCTGTCCCCTTGGGTCTTGGAAAAAATGGCAGTGCAGTCAGCCCTTGCTGTGAGCCTCCTCTCACAGGCTTGCAGCAATGAGCTGGAGAGGTCTGGGCAAAGGATGGCACCGAGGCGGCAGCAGCAGTGCTGGTAATCAGCTGAAGGTATCACCTTCAGGAGCTGCCCCTGAAACCTGAACTGCTGTGCAAGACCCCCTGACTGCTCTCACTCTGATCAACAGCTACAAGAGCTGCCAGGTAAAAAATCAGGTGCACACCTCTGGGATTATGCACTTTGCTTTAGGCTTCTGACTGATCTTGGTGGAAGCTTCATCTCTGGAAGTTTTTAAGGCCAGGCTGGATGTGGCTCTGAGCAGCCTGATCTAGTGTGAGGTGTCCCTGTCCATGGCAGGGGGTGTTGGAACTGGAAGATCCTTGAGATCCTTTCCAACCTGACAATGCTAATTCTGCCATTCTATCTCGTGATTTCCTGTGCCTTAAAGCCAGTGGCCAAAGCAGGAACTCAAGAGGCTGGCCTGCTCAAATGTTTGCTTCCAGCTAAGAGAGCAGAATGTGTTCCTGGGTTTTATTGTGAAATAAATCTCAGCTTTCTTGATTAAGGAAGGTGAGCATCTTCCTTATGAGGAGAGCCAGAGGCAGCTGGGCCTTTTTAGCTTGGAGAGGAGATGACTAAGAACTGACCTCATTCATGTTTATCACTATGTAAGGGGTGAGTGCCAGGAGGATGCCCAGTGACAGCCCAAGGGGCAGCAGGGGGAGGCTGAGGCACAGGAGGTTGCATATGAACCTGAGGAAGAATGTTTTCCCTGTGAGGGTGACAGAGCACTGGCACAGGCTGCCCAGGAGGGTTGTGGAGTCTCCCTCTCTGGAGAGGCTGGGGAGCCAGCTTGGAAGCTGCTTGCTCAGGCCAGTGGTGACTCAGGGCAGGCTGCATGAATCACAGCAGTGCAGCACGCTGCGGGCTGGGGCAGAGCTGCACTGCAGCCAACGTGTCTGGAGCTGCCCTGTGGGAGATGTGCACTGGCCACACACACCTCACCACAGCACTCACAAAGGTTTCCTGCACTCCTGAAGAACTAACCTGGGTTTGTGTTTTGCTGTTCACAGGCTCACAGGATGTCAGGGGTTGGGAGGGACCCAAAGAGATCATTGAGCCCAACCCCTCCCCGCCAGAGCAGGACCAGA
Source organism: Psilopogon haemacephalus (assembly GCA_013396835.1). Taxonomy (NCBI): domain Eukaryota; kingdom Metazoa; phylum Chordata; class Aves; order Piciformes; family Megalaimidae; genus Psilopogon; species Psilopogon haemacephalus. Next base: position 1,060,309 of record VWZI01020604.1, on the reverse strand, counting down.
CAATTTAGCTCAGGGCACACAGGGACACATCCAGACAGGCCTGCAAAGGCTCCAGAGAAGGAGACTCCACAACCTCTCTGGGCAGCCTGTGCCAGTGCTCTGGGACCCTTCCAGTCAAGAAGTTGCCTCTTGTGTTGAGCTGGAACCTCCTGTGCTGCAACTTCCATCCATTGCTCCTTGTCCTATCCCAGGGAGCAGTGAGCAGAGCCTGTCCCCCCTCATCCCGACCCCCAGCCCTCACAGATTTAGAAACATTGATTCAATCCCCTCTCAGTCTTCTCTTCTCCAGACTAAGCAGTCCCAGGTCCCACAGCCTCTCCTCCCCAGGCAGTGCTGCAGTCCCCTCAGCATCCTCACAACCCTCCCCTGTACCTTCTCCAGCACATCTCTGTTCCTCTTCAACTGAGGAGCCCCAAACTGAAGGCAGTGCTCAAGATGAGGTCTCAGCAGGGCAGAGTAGAGGGGGAAGAGAACCTCCCTGGGTCTGCTGGACACACTCTTCTTAATGTACCCCAGGATCCCATTGGCCTTCTTGGCCACAAGGGCACATTGCTGTGCCATGGATGTTCTCCCCCAGCACTCCCAGGTCCCTCTCCACAGGGCTGCTCTCCAGCAGATCACCTCCCTGCTGTTAAAATACACGATCTGGCCCTTAGACATTCTCCTGAGGAGCAGAATTCACTGACCTGTGTACAGCCCCCAGGGTGCACCCTGACTACTCAGAACTCCCACGGGCAGCCCAACGAAGGAGCTGGAACTCAGCTGTGCAATCAGGTGAGGCTGGCACTGGCAGGGAGTGGGTAGACATTATCCAAGATCAGATTTTGTAATCCTCTGCTAAGCAGGATGCTGCTCACTTTGAGAGACAACAGAACAGCTACTGTCAGAGCTGAGTGAAGCCGACAGTGATCCCTGGAGGTCTGAGAAGAGTTTGTTCTGGAATCTGATAACAGAGTCCAGAGTAATTTATAAAGGTCACTAAACATCATGTTCAGGTTAGAGGTTTCTCTAAACCAGTACTGATGTGTACAGATCACAGGAGAAGAGACACTTCTTTCACAAGTGAACTTTACAGTCACCTTTTCATTATCAACTTATTTGGTCCTGTGCCAACAACCTTTTGCTCTTCATCTAATCCTTAATTAATCCTTTTTATCAACAGTTTACGCCTGACATACTTTGCTCAGAGTAAATCTTTTGCCATGCACATGTTTCACAACAAGATCTCCAGCACCCACTTCCTATTTTAGTATCTTAGGAACCTAAAGAAATGTATGGCTATAGGAAGAAAAATAATCACAGAATTCATAGAGTCACAGAATAGGTTGGAAGAGATCTTGAAGATCATCCAGTTCCAACCCCCTGCCACGGGCAGGGACATCTCTCACCAGCACAGGTTGCTCAAGGCATTGGAATGGGCTGCCCAGTGAGGTGGTGGAGTCTCCATCCCTGGAGGCATTCAAGCAAAGCACAGGTCTGGTTGATTGGACAGGGCTGGGGGATAGGTTGGATCGGATGAGCTTGGAGGTCTCTTCCAACCTGGTTGGTTCTATGATTCTATAAGGCCTCATCCAACCTGGTCTTGAACAACTCCAGGGAGGGAGCAGCCACAGCCTCCCTGGGCAACCTGTTCAGGTGTCTGTAAGGAATTCCTTCCTCATCTCCAGCCTAAATCTCCCCTCCTCAATCTTCAATCCATCCACCCTCATCTCATCACTAGAAGCCTTTGTCTAAAGTCCCTTTCCAGCTTTCTTGAAAGCCCCTTCAGGTACTGGCAGGCTGCTCTAAGGCCTTCCTGAAGCCTTCTCTTCTCCAGCCTGAACAACTCTAACTCTCGCAGCCTGACCCCTGCTCACCTTTGTAGCCTCCCCTGGATCCACTCCAGCAGCTCCATGTCCTTCTTATGCTGGGGGCACCACAAATGGACACAGTGCTCCAGGTGGGGTCTCAGCAGGGCAGAGCAGAGGGGCAGAACCCCCTCCCTCCTCCTGCTGGTCACACTGCTCATGGTGAGCTTCTCAGCAAACGACACCCCCAAACCTCTTTCTTCAGAGCTGTTCTCAACCCACTCTGCATCCAGCCTGGACTTGTGCCTGGGACTGGTGTGACCCAGATGCAAGTCCTTGCACCTGGACTTGTTGAACCTCATGCAGTGGGCACTGGTTGAAGCCATTTTTTAAGTGCTTTAAAACAACCAAGTAAGTACTTTTCTGGGCTGCTGCTTAGGAAAACACCATTGAATACTTAACAGCAGGGAAATAAAAACCACAACTTTTGAAGCTGGATCTTGTGTGTGCCTCAGAACACAGGCAAGATGAGTCTCAGTTTGCACACTGGTTGTTAGAAGAGTAAGTATTACACAAGGAAGCCACTTGCTAAGGATAGAGTAGATCTGACTTACCACAAGAACAGCAGGTGAAGCAGTTGGTATGGTAGAGGTTGCCCATTGCTTGGCAAGCCTGGCTCGCTCCATACACACCTTTTCCACACTTTATGCAAATACCTACAAAGCAGAACAAGAATGAGAGTTAGAACCCTCTGCAGCTCCCCAAACCAGCCAGGCCCTGGATTGGTAACACTCACAACACCCCTACCAGCTCCTAAATCAGTGAGCTCCTGGCTCTGAAGAGATTCAAGTACCCAAGACAGCAGCAGGCTGACTGAGTGAAACAAATGCATGGAAACTAAGGCCTCAAAATGGGGAGGGGAAGCCTCTGCTGATGACTCAATGCATGGAGACCGAGCCTGGCTGAAGACACCAACCCATGAGGCAGGTGCAGCAACAGAGGACACCAAGTCCATGGTCTTTCTGGGTGTAACTGAGTTTGCTCAAGACCTTCACAACTCAGTGTTCCACCACATTACAGTCAATAGTCACCAACGGGCCAACAACTCTGTCCCAACCCAAAAGACCTCTCTTGGTCCCTCTCCAGCAGTGCAGTACCAAGAACACTGGTCCATGGTGAGAGTCTTGCAGCCTGGGCAAAGGGGGCTGTGGGGCACAGCTAATCACCTCCACCAAAAGCGGCAGGGAACCTCATAAACATAACCTGGTGCCTCATGAAACACAGCTCCCTGGGCAGCCTCTTCCAGTGCCTGACAACCCTTTCTGGGAAAATTTCCCTAATATCCCACCTGAACCTCCCTTGGCACAACTTGAGGCTGTTTCCTCTCCTCTAACTCTTTTAAAATACTAAACCTGGTTTGAGTGAAGCAGGAACCATGCTGCTATAACCAGATAGCAGTGCCCCCAGCTGTGATATGAGCCAGCTGCCAGCTGCATCCAGCAGTAGATTGCAAAGCAAGAGTTAAGAAAATACAGGTCCTTAGGCTAGCTGGGCTCTGATAGAGGAAACAGGAATTCCACACAGTTTGTTGCCTTATCGGAGGCTGCTACATCTGCTCCTTCATTTATAAGCAAAGGTCCTGAAAAAGGTCTGCTATTTGCCACGAGTTCGTGGTTAGCTGCTGCTGAAAGATGGTTACTGACTGCTCCAGACAGGGTGATCAGAAGAGCTGTCCCAGCAGCCACAAACCTGCTCTCTGCCTCACCACATCCACAAAATGCTGTGCCTGGGTGCTTCTGGCCCTGGGGCAGGAGAGGCTGCACACACAGAGAGACCGTGGGGCTCAAACCTCAAATAAGCCATCCCAGAGAACGTGGGGCTCACACCTGGATGGACCCATGGCACAAGAACATGGGGCTGACACCTGGAACAAGCCATCACAGACACCATGGGGCTCACACCTGGCACAAGCCATCTGCTACTTCAGACCCCAGCATGAGATGGGCGAGTCCTTTCGGAGCTACTCAGCTATGCACCCTTGCTGCCAACCATGTACCTGGCAGCTACTGATTGCCTGATGGTGAGGCTGGGCTGAGCCATCTCTACCTTTTCCCTTTTACACTTCACATTACCCAAATACAAGCAGACACGCAGGGTCTGCAGCTCTCTGGCATTTCTGTCTGTGAGCTCTCATGCACCATCTCCTGCAGCCACAAACCGCTTTGACAAAGGAAGTCACTGCCTCATTTCTTTGTTGCTGCTCCACCGATCCATCAGAAGCAGAAGAAGGATTTATGGTGGATGTTAAACTTGCACTAAGCCTCTCCAGCAAGCGATTCACTAGGAGCAGCTGCCTGTTAACTCATTTTCTGTAGGAAATGAGTGAGCACAGAGAGAAAGCACAGGGATGCCTCCAGAGAGCTATGCTGGGCTGGGGTTATGCTGTCAGCTCACCACTGCTCAGGACTCTGATTTCACACCAGTGACACGGCTGTTCAGGTCTGGTATTCCACCCAATTGCAGCCCAGACTGCACTCTGGAAGCTTTTCAAGGCATTGACATTGCAGCTACATCACTTTTTTCTCCCCCCAGATTTAACTCCCAAGCTTGTTAAAGCACCTATGAAGAATGCTCTGCTATGAAGCAGCAAGTCTGGTTTCTGCCACTTCTCTTGAAGTGACTTCATACCAATTATCTCAGCCTTTATGCAACACCTTTCCCCTCCTGACATCTCTATTCTAAGCACCCAGCTGCACCTCCAGCTCTTCGCCTTTACTGGAGGTGTTCAAGAATCATGTGTACACAGCACCCTGGGACATGGTTTAGTGGCCATGGTGGTCTTAAGTTGATGGTTGGACTGCATGATCTTGGAGTTCTTTTCCATCCCAAACAATTCTGTAGCTGTTGCATTTCCACTCAAGTCATCAGCTCTGCTACAGCTCTGGTATCTCACCTCAGCTACTAAAATATACTCCAAGATGTTGCACATAGCAAAAAATTGCATGAAAGTTGGCTGAGTGAGAGCACAGCATCACAGCACTGCTGTGACAGAGCTGCATCCTCAGTGCTTAACCAAACCTGAAAGTAGAGGCTGGACAAACTCTGTGGACCACGGCAAAAGAGCACCAATAAAAACAACGCTAGGAAGAGAAGGAGCACCCAGAGACTCCCTGCTGCAGGCTGGCTGCAGCACATTGCCAGTGCTCCTCATGCCTTTTACCAGTCCACTTCACTGAGCTAGGCTGTGTTAGTCAGAAGAGCATCATCTCTGGACACAGAATCACAGATGGCAGTGGGCTAGAAAGGACCCTCCGAGGTCATCTTGTCTAACCCCCCTGCAGTCAGCAGGGATATCTCCAACTAGATCAGGCTGCCCATGGCCGCATCAAGTCTGATCTTGAATGCCTCCAGGGATGGGACTTCAACCACATCCCCGGGCAGCCTGTTTAGTACTTCACCACTTTCATTGTGCAGAACTTCCTCCTGATGTCCAACTTAATCTGCCCTGCTCCAGTTTAACACCACAGCCCTCATCCAATCACTACAAGGCCTTCTGAACAGTCCCTCCCCAGCCTTCCTGTAGGCCCCCTTCAGATACTGAAATGCAGCTCTAAGATCTCCCTAGAGCCTTCTCTTCTCCAGGCTGAACAGCCCCAGCTCTCCCAGCCTGTATTCACAGGAGGGATGCTCCAGCCCTCTGATCATCTGTGGCTCTCAGTGTCCAGCACTGCAGGGGAATGAGCATGATGGTCTGCAGGCAACTCCTGCTTTCACCAAACACTGGTGCCAGCAGCAGGAGAGAACAAGGCTGCTATGATCTGATGTAGTCAGTGGTTTTAGCCCAGACTCATTCTAAGAAGCAAATGCATCAGCAACACCCTAGAGAAGATCCTGGAGCTATACAATGCTGTTCAGCCCGCTACAGCATACTGCAAGAGTTCCCTCTAGTAGTCTATGAAACAGAAATCATTTATTTTGGGACCTAAACCTCAAATCCTGGGATGTTCTTTTGGCTATGTCAGTGCAGGCTGGTATAGACTTCACCAGGTACCCAGGAAAGTGGGGGAAAAAGGAAGCATCCTGAAGTTCAGTGGAGCAGACACACAACCACCTTCAGGCCAAGCTCTGCCCTCAGACGCATGGAGCTCAGCTGGTGCCTGATGCCATCCTCACTTCACCTGAAGTCAAGCATTTACACATAGGCAAGAAAAATGCTACCCTCTGGCCTCTCGACTGCCCTGCACAGCAGCTGTGTGAGTCAGAGGCAGGGTCTGGCTCTGCCCTCCTGGACAGCACGGCACAGCTCTGGGACAGCCCAGCTTTGCTGTCTTACAGCCACACTCTATCTCCAGGATAACTGCTACATGCTGCCTACAGTAGGAAACAACCCAGCCCTGTCATCGGGAGTTATGGTAAAGCTAAAATTAACAACTAACACATGGCACAGATGACTCCCTCCCTGCCTCTGCAGCTCTGCTTATGCTGCAGTGCTGGCAAAAGGGCAGCTGAACACCACGCTGGGCTGCTGCAAAATCCCCTTCTCTCCTCTCAGACGGGAAAAGCCTATCCCTGCATGCATCCTCAATGAGCTTTTCCACACCTGTGGCCTCGCCAAGGCACAGGGGCAGGGAAATGAAACCCCAGAGCCAGGAAGTGGGAAGAACAAAGGAGGAGGGAAGCCTGAACTCAGCTCAAGAAATCCAACTGCAGAAACAGAGGCCAGCTATGAGAGAGAGAAAGAGAGAGAGAGAGAGAGAGAGAGAGGGGCTGCAGCAAATGCCTGCAGGTGTCACTGGCTGGAGAGGGCTTCCCCCATGGGCTGCAGTGCCCGGAGCCAGTGAGCTCAGCCTGGCAGCTTGCACATGGTGCTGCTACTGCTTTGAACAAGCCAAAGTCTACTTAGATGCTGGGTAAACAGCAAAGCATCAGAGCTGCCCTCAGCCTTACCACTGCTGCAGCAGCACCTGCCCAGGCTGACAGCAGCTACTGTACAGACGTCCTGGACCGCGGATGCTGAGAGGTGACCTCAGGCAAGAAAAATGCTCCCTTCCTTCCAACAACTGCAGGAGGAGGGATCCTCTGTCAGCTCCCAGGCAGAGAGAAGAAACAAGGCACCTACACAGGGCAGAGCCTCTTCCCAGCAGCTAGGCAGGAGCAAGGGAAGAGACCTGACTCCATCTGTTAATGTAACTATGGCTTGCAGGTACACACACCCCCTGCAGCAACCACACCTGAGGTGGGAGGAGGTTAAAATGGAGTAAGACAGACAGACCACAGCACCTAACAGATCCCAGCTGAAGCAAAGTGAGCCAAGAAATAGGCTGTGGACCAGGAAGATTTTTGCTGCTGTTGTTGGATCTTACTGATCTTGCCCCCAACCCTCCTTTCTTCCTCAAAGAAAGAAGGTAAAACCCCCACGGATAAAGTATGTAGGCCCCTGAGATACTGATCTGCTGACCTGAGAAGATCTCCCTCCCTTCACTGCCTGCCTCCTGCAGCAGGCTTCACTCTGTTGATACACAGGCTTGAGGCAGGAGGGATGCAAGCATGGAACTTGCTCAGAAAAGTCAGAGTTTGAGATGAATTTACCTTTGGTTACAAGCTCAGCAAAGGTGACGTTCACTGGAGGTTTTGCAGAAGCCAAGTTTTAGGTTCTGCCTCCAGTTCCTGGAATCACTTTCATTGCCTCCACTCTGCCTACTGCTTAACGAGGCTGTGGCTCGCAGGCCAAAGCTGCTGAGAGAGGTCATGGTCACGAAGGGAGGCAGTGGGAGCAGTTCCAGGAGAGACAGTGCTGCTCAGGACACAGGAGCTGAGCTTTACCTCCCTGAGAGATCAGTGCCGTCGGCAGGCTTGGCCTCAGCCTCTCCCTACACATGGCTCATTCCACCAGAAACCTTCCCGAGTGTCCAAGGCAGGGTACGGTGATGGGTCTGCATTTGGGAACGTGCAAGGCTGCAGAAACAACTCTCCACTGCCGCCCTCCCTGAACCCACACTTGAGCAGCTCTGAGCCCAAGGCTCGCCTGTACCGGTGAATCAAACCACAGCAGCTCCCAGGTCAGCACCGCAGAGTAGGAGATGCCCTGGGAGCTGCTATCAGCTCTGGTTGGCAGCTGCTAGGAACCGGGAGGCTTCTGTCGCCGGTTCGAGCGGATCCACCCAGCCGACAGGGCGAAAGCACGAAGCCGGCAGAGCGACTGCCCCTCGCTTCACACAGCCACGAAACGAGAGCCACTACGGGCAGAGCTGTCCCTGCCTGCGCCCCGCACTGCCTCCCTCCCGGCGGCACAGCCCACGCCACCGCCCCATTGTTCCGCGCCCTCTTTTAGTTACGCTGGCGCTCGCCTTACAAATATTCATTCATTTCTCTGCTTCTGCATTTACTGCCTGGCAGCTCCGGTTTGATTTATACTTCTCGCTTGGCATTTATAGAAAGATCTTTTGCGAGTGAGGCAGTGAACTGGAAGGCTGAGTTCTTGTGGCTGCTCCGTCGTCTGTGCGGCTCCGGGGAGCTTTGTCCGCGACTCAGGGCTCAGCTGACTGCCCCAGGTTCGTGCTCAAGTTGACAACGTAGCACGAGGGGACTCGCAAATAACTTCAGCGAATGAACTACTGCCCCAAAATAAGGCACGAGAAAATGTTGCTTTTATAAAGTGCCTTGTGATCACTGCCAGGTGAGGAGAGGCTGAGAGAGCAGGGCATGCTCAGGCTCGGGGCACACCTTACTGCCAGGCACCAGCACGCAAAGGGAGGCTGCCAGGAGGACAGAGACTCCCTTTTGACAGGGAGTCCCATGGAAAAGACAAGCGGCGATGGGGACATTCCCGTCGGCATCCAAGGAAAATGTATCCCCATGGGAACAGTTAGACATAGGAATCATCTCCCCCGGGAAGCACTGAAGTCCCCTGCACTGGGCAGTGTGAGGACTCAGCTTGTCAGGGTGCTGGACCAGCTCATCCCGACCCCACTATCACCTAGAAAGGTTGGTGCAGATGATCCTTGGGGTCTCTTCCAACCTGGCACTCTGTGATTTTGCGAGATTAGAGAAGTAAGGAGACGTGTCCAGCCTGAGGGGCAAAGGAGAGCAGCAGTGGGAATGAATGCCTCGGAGGAGGAGCACGTGTGTAAAGCCCCTTCCCCTCCAGTGCCCAGCATCTCACTGTGGACATGTATCCTCTCAGAGCACAAACCGACCAGGTCAGCAAGGCCTTTCAGCTTCTCCTGGGTCACACTGCGTGTGATCACACACACAACTCTGTCTCTGTGAGGAGTGCCAAATTTCTACCACCTGTAGTAGCAGCAATCAGGTGAGGACCAACTAGAGCCACCAGAAACTTGAGCTCACACAACTGCTGTGCAGAGGAGGACACACCACACCATCCACAAGCCTTACAGACACACAGACAGCAGAAGCCAGTGATGCTCCTGCAGGTCCTCAGTTCACTCCAGAAACATCTAATGCCAACATCCAAAGCTTCCCAGTGCTCCTGGGCAGATTTCTTCTGGGGAGAAGACTAAGTGCATCCAGGCCAGGCATGCTCTGGTGGTGGCTTAGGAAGAGGGCAGACCTTCGCAGGGTACACTCCAAGGGAACAGGCAGCAGAAGTGGCAGTTCAGCCATGGTGATAAAGAAGATGTCCCAGGTTGCCAATGTACTCACACATAAACATTTTGGGCTTTAATGAACAGAGATGCTGCCAGGGCTTTGATACACACAAGCTCGTTTGGCTGGAGATCCTCTCCAGGATGAGAAGCTTGCCCAGGCCATTACTCCAGAGCTGCTCCAGCACAATGCAGGTCAGAATGTGGACCTGCAAAGTGTTATTTAAGCTGCTTCCAGCAGCAGTCAGTTTTGTTACAGTAAAGAAGCTAATAAATGAGACATTTAAGGCTCACTCTTCCTCTCCTTGCCTTTGTGCTTACCGGCACCACACACACACCAATGGTGAATGGCACACGGTAGGCTGCAGATCTTCCCCTGTAAGCAGCAGTGCTCACAGGACAGAACCAAACTCCACTGCACTACCTCCTCTCCCAGTTTCAACTTTCTCAACCATCGACATTCCCAGTGTCCTGCTTGTTTTCTGTGTGCCAGAGGAGCCACCGACACCTCTGTCATCTGCAGAGAAAAGCCTTATTAAACCTCCTGAGATGACGCAGAGACAAAACCACTTTAAACTCTTCACCTTGGAAAAATCTCTGCAGCCAGGTGACAAAGTGAGATTGACAGCAAGAACAATGCAGCCCAAACAACCTAAACTCCAGAGCGTGTCAGAGCTGAAAGCATCAGTGGCACAGACGTCAAGTTGGAGACTTTTCATTACATTCTCCTGACGCTGCACCTATGAGTCACCGCTCTAATATATGGCAGAAAAAGGTCATATATTACAGCTGCCTTCCTTGGCATATTTAAAATGGGTTCATGATTCAACACGGAGACTTAGCCTAAAAGTTTCCAGGTGCACTGTTCTGTTTTCTTAGATAGTGGTTTTATTTCCAGAACAAGCACGAGTCTGGAAAAGCAGCGGCATGACGCAGCCACAGCTGCTTATAAATCCAGCAGCTCCCTCCACAACCTGTACCCCAGTGCTACACACCCATAGCAGCCCCTCATTTCCAACACCCACTCCACTAAAGCTTGAGGAGGGCAGCTTTAGGCTGAAGATCAGGAAGAAGTTCTTTACAGTGAGGGTGGGGAGACCTTGGCACAGGTTGCCCAGGGAGGCTGTGGATGCCTGCCCCTTGGAGGTGTTCAAGGCCAGGATGGACGAGGCCTCAAGCAACCCGTTCTAGTGGGAGGTGTCCCTGCCCATGGCAGATGATCTTTAAAGTCCCTTCCAACCCAAACCATCCTGTGAATCCATGAAAAAGTGCCATCAGCACTGGCTCAGGAGGTCTCACCTGCTGCATGGAGGTTCTCTATCATGTCCAGAAGTATCAGTAGACTTTTGCTCAAACAAAAGCACTCGTCTGGGTAGGCATTATATTAAGGAAGACTAGACTATGTGCCTTAGGAAAGCTGAAGTGACTTCAAAACTTTTTACCTCAACCCTCTCAACCGGGTGGTTTTGTCAGTCACTGCCAGTCAAGTGACTCCAGGATGCTTTGAGAACATGCGAGAACAGGAAGGTATCCTCCTGTGAGGACATCCTGCAGGAACATCCCTTTTGGGAACTCACCCATCATAGGTTTCTCCCACCTTCAGTTCATCAAAAGTTTCTGTTCTAAACTGCCTAACCTGGCAAGTTTAATGTTCCCTGCCTTGACTACACAAAAGGCTGAGCTCAGGGAAGTGCTCAGTGCAAACTGCTTCACTCATCTGCTCAGTAGGACAGGAAGGCTCTCAGACTGCCAGAAAAGCCTGTCCTGACCCAGCGAGTTGGATCCCTTGGGACAGCTGGTCAAACCCAGCACTGCCATGTAAACAGGATGTTCTAATTTTGCCTCCTCCAGCAGACACTGACACTAAATGCTGTATATGCAGCCTCATTTCCTTCCTATGGATCCAACTCGGGGCAAAGAAGTACAACTTGGTAAGCCAACGTGATGCCAACCTCCCAGCAAAGTGAGGCTTCCACAGGCCTAGGCAGTCCCACCTGCTCAGCTGCTCTCCACTGCACACCTGAGGTAGACTAGAGGTGGTTGCTGCAGGCTTTGGTCTGACTCCTGTCCACACTGGTTCTTACAAGAGGGTAACTCTGAAGTTGGCATAACCTGAGCTCCATTTCACCCCTTTGGTGTCTTGCTCTCCAAGGCAGCTGTGGCCAGCCAGCACCCTCAGGCCCACAGGAGCATGCAGCTCTCACTTCACTCAGTAGTGACCCTTCCACTGAGCTGGGCAGCACCTCAGCACCATCTGCAGTAGACGAGGCCACGCTCCAGTGACTGAATAAATCCAGCTTTACAACTCTCACTGCCAGGTCAAAAGAAGGCACACGATGTGAAGTACCGATGGTTACCTTCACGTTGGCAGGACTTCTGCCAGGGCAGGTACCCTCTGTCTGGGCTGCTTTGTCTCTTTACTGGATCAAGTATTGCTGGTTGTGGATCAGGTAACAGCCTGCTCTCCAGCAGCTGGCGTGGGCTCAGGGAACATGGTTAGTCTGGCCAGTTCGACAGCAAAGTGGACATCCACTTGATCCACATCCAATTAATATCCATCAACGACCCAGAAATGCACAAATACCTCACTAAAGACCTGGCTTTGTCCCTGTATCACTTATCTCGACATAAAGCGGAAGCAAAGTGGGTATAAAAGGCCAGAAAATTGGGGAAAAAAAAGCCAACCAAAGAGTAGAGCATTTTCTCCACTAAAAGCAGTGTGAAACGGGCACGGGCACAGCACTCAGCAGCCTGCGCTGCCTCTGCTGCACACTCAGCTGTGCACTGTTTCCCAGCTAGGGATACATCATCACCCAGAGCCCACAGACTGCACACCTAGCAACACCCTGGCTTCTTGGCCCCCCACCTTTCAGACACTCACAGAGAGCAATGGCAGCAGTGCCTGGCTCCTCTGCAAAAGCTGGGCACGGAGGACACCACCACCTGCAGGACACTTACCAGTGAGCCCTCTCAGAAAGGACCTGGCAAAAGCACAAGCCACAACCCTATCAGAGTTTTGGCACCATCTGCCCACCACACCTGCAGCCTGTAACATCTCTGGAGATACCTGGAACCACTTAGTCAAGTGCTGAGCTGGTGCCATTCAAGAACAGGAGTCCTGCAGCAGCATTTGGCACTCAGATGCAAACAGCCAAACCTGCTCTGGCCTCAGTGGCTCGTGGCAAGGGCTGCTTGCTGGAGGCAGGGAGGGTTTATCTTTGCAGATGTTCACTGTGCATAACACTGGTGTCCTGATGCCTACGTGCTCTTGTTTTCACAGAACAGATGCTATCAGCCCTCAGGGCTGCAGGACCCAAACACTTCTGACAAGAGGCCTGCTCTCAGAACTAGCACTGGATGACTTCTCCACACGCACCTGGCTCACCATCTTCATGATGGCAAGATGGCCATCGTGCTGGCAAGGCACACACTTCTTAAACTGAAGTTTGGAAGATGAGCTCTGATTTTTGTGGAGCTGGATGCTGAAGTCTGAATGATGAACAAGAGGCAAGATGCTCTTCTCTCCCAGTCCTGACCCCTCACCGCCCAGACACCACCCTGCAATTCATCAGCCCCACCATCCACAGCCACCAGACAGCAGAGGAGATTATGGCAGAACATTTAGCAATACTTAAAAAAAGACAACTAAAGCACAGTTGTGGAGCAAACTCCCTCAGGACAATTAATAGTTACAAATCTTTCTAGAGACAGCAAAAAGAAAACTCCAGAATGGCAAAAGCAGGGAAAGAGTGAGCAGGTAGAAAAGAGGGACAGGTTGGGAAGGTAATTTTCCACTTTGTTAGTTACAGTCAACATCTGCAAATAAACGTGGACCTGTGAAATCCATCAGCCAAAGCTGCCTCCCCACTTTGAAAGGTTCCATGAAGCTATGTTACTTCATTTACCTTGTAGAGGACCAGTTAAAAACTACCAGAAACAGGGAACCTGCTGCTAATTATAAAGTCAACACTTAGCTGATATGAGAAGCCTCTATTCATAGCAGCTAAAAGGAACATTCATTCCTCTTTACATCATCCCTTCAGTGTTAGGTCTTGATGCAATTTTCGACAGCAGGTGAAATCACTAAAAATTGGAAAGAGTGTGAAAATTTTTCCTCTGCCTGGTTTTAATTAAAATAGCCAGCGAGACACAGAGGAGCAGTAAAGAGAGGTAACCCTTTCCACCTCAGCTGTGCTGCCTCTTCATCCATCCTTACAGGGGCCCACGGAAACTCCCTGTGCAACATCAGTGGCAAGTATTTCCCCCTCCTCTTAAAGCAGTGGTTCAGACTGGGATCGTGACAAAAGCCACAGAACTCACATCCAGTCATGGTCTATGGGGTGGGGGTTTGTGGCCTTCTAAGTTTCAGAAGGTCCAGCTGAGGCACCAGAGTGGCTGCTCTTGGGAAGACCAGATGAGATTCCAGCTGCCACAGAGGTTCACATCACAGCAGTGGGACCTTCTGTCTGGGCACTGGGTGGCAGCTGGCACCTCTCCCACCCAAGACCTACCCACACTAAAGCTGACACGACTCATTCCCAGCCTCCCAGGCCCTGCAATCCCCCGTTCAGATGCAGCTCTTGTGGGCAAACGTCCCAGGCACAGAGGATGTGCAGTGCCTGGACAGAGCCTGTGGGCACCCAGCTCCCAGGCAGACATCCAGAGCACACATTCAGGGTTGGTATTCACAAGACACCCAGTTCTGAGCACCAGCTCAACGTGCTGCTGGCTCTCTGTGCCACAAGGGCACACTGCTGGCTCATGTCTCACAGGAGCCCAGAGGGCCTGTCCACAGAGCTGCATTGCAGCCAGCGTGCCCCTGGCTCATGCACTGCATATGGTTATTGCCTTCCCCGTGCAGGGCTTTGCACTCCCTTTGCTGGACATCAGGAGGCTCCTCTTGGCCTGTTTCTTCAGCCTGGCTCAGTCCTACTGAATCACAACACATCCACCCAGTCCATCCACCACTCCCTCCAGTGCAGCACAATGTGCAAAGCTGAGGTGTGCTCTGTCCCATCATCCAAGCCTTCAGCAAAGATGTTCAATGGGACTGGCCCCACCACTGCTTTCTGCTGTGCACTGTTACTGAGCAGCTTCCAACCTGATCCCATCCTGCTACTCACAACCCCCAGTGTGGCAGCTCAGACAGCTTCCAGTCCATCAGGCAGTCCACTGATCCAGCCTGTGCTGCATCCCTTTGTCTGGAAGGACACTTCTCCCAGGTAACAAACAAAAGAACAAGAGGAAAGATCCTGAAGTTGCACCACGAGAGCTTTAAGTTGGATATTAGGGAAATTTTACTGACAGAAATGGTAGTGAAGCATTGGAAAAGGCTGCCCAGGGAAGTGCTGGAGTCAGCATCTCCAGACATACAAGGTTAAAAGATGTGTAGATGCGGTGCTGCAGGACATGACTTAGCAATGCATTGGCTCAAATATCTCTTCCAAGCAAAACAATTCCATGATGCCATAGGCAGGATGAGAAGTTCTGCTACAGCTGAGATCAGCAACATCCACTGCTCTCCCTAGCTCACCGAGCTGTTCAGCACAGAAGACAAATTCACTTCCCTTGCTCCACCTTCTCCCCGGCCTCTCTATCACTCCCTTCACATCTTTCACCAGATTCAGGTCCAGGCAAGCTTTGGGTCTCTTGACCCCAACTGCATGTGCTCAGATGATGACTCTGCTCCTCCCAACTCACCTGTCCTTGCTTCCACCTCTCACACGTTTCCTTTGCATCGCTTGCTTAGGAGCTCCCTGCTCACTCACACAGGCCTCCTGCTACTCCTGCTCGGCTTTACACCTCAGAATGGATCACTCCTAAGCCTGGAAACAGCAGCTTGAAAACAACCAGCCAGCTTTTGAAGCCCTTTTCTGTTCTTCCTTTGAGCACAGATGGGATCTCTGGCAACATCCAGTCAGGCCAGCCTGCTGCAGGTACTGGTGGAGACGAGACTGCAGCTTGCAAGTAAAGCTTTCCCTCACTAAATTCACAACCAAGCGTCATGGGGAAGCACAGAGCTACTCTCTTCAGGCTTGCAAATAAGCATAAACACATTTCTGAGTCTGACCTTTAATCAAAACACTCAGGACCAGTGTGTAAATCACTCAGCTGGGATTTTCCTCCTCCCGTGCCAAATCACTGCAGCACAACTTAATGCAACCATTCCCTCGACTGCAGCAAAGCCCTTCTGGAATCTCTCCTCTCACTGTATCCACTGAGCAGTAAGTTTGTAAATGTTCCCTTAAAAAAAAAAAACCAGCAACAACAACAAAACACAAACAAACCACAACCCACAAAAAACTATTTTGGAAGCTAACTAAAAGAATGAGAGTGTTTGTTGGGCTTGGGGTTTGCTTTGTTTGGGGTTATTTGGGGCTATTTTTATATTTTAATTACTATAGCCTTTGTTTCCAGGTGAGGCTCAATCCCTCTATAATTACCTTCAGGAAAATACAGATAACTTTTCTTCAGTCAGCCTCTCTTGCTTTGCCTTCTCAAAGCTTAAGCTGAAGCCCAGCACCAGTACCGAGCTGCTGCCTACACCTCCCTTGCTCCTCCTGCTGCTACCCTTGAGAGCTGAAGGTGTTTTTTTTTTAATTTCTGGAGAGAAGTTATTTGTCCATTTTAGAAAAGGAATCATCTTTTATCCTCGATAAAAACAGCCCTCAGCCTCAGTGCCAGCCTCCTCTGGCTGTCTTCCCCCACAGCCGGAGAGAGAGATGTCTCTTCAAGCAAAGCAAGAGAAACTAATTGATCACTGCAGATGGTTGCTCCCCACTGGTTTTCCTCTGGTGGGAGCCACAGCTTTGATCTTGCAGTGGTGTCAATGACTCAGGCTGACAGGAATGGATCACCCAAGCCTCTGGCAGGGAGAACACAGGATGAACATGCATCCTCTTCCTAGCTTCCCTTGCACCAACAGGTCTGCTACCAACATGTGTGATGTGATCTGGGAGTCACCCAAGCAACTCACATCTTCCCTAGCTGTGCTTCTCCACAGGTTTAAAGCCTGGCAGGCATCTCAGCCCTCTGCCCTGCTGAAGTAGGTAATATCTAAGCATCAGTTGGCAGCAGCAGGCCCTTCACCACAGACCTCAAATACTGAGCATCCCTCAGCATCCAACCTCCTCTCCTGTACAATGCTGCCCAGTCAGTACTTTCTGCTCATTCTTAATGATCTGATTGTGGAGCTCTGTGATAGAGAAAAATAAATGTATTCCTATTTAGGACTGAGCACACAGACTGGTGGCTTCTGTTCAAATCTGCATGCCAGTCTGCATAAAAACTTTACCCAACCTTTTCCCCCATTCAGGCTTAAAAGTTAGTGCCCTGTCCCACAAGATAAAACACCAAGTATGTGAGTTAGCTCTGAAATGATCACACCTGGCCTCTGAGTCAGGCTTACTTTAGACCTCAAAACAACTCCCCCTCTGTTCTCAAGTCAAGTGTTTGGTAAGAAACTGCAACAATTTGTTTGTAAACTTTATTGAGGACGTCTCCTAGGTCTTTCAGAGCAGGAGGAGAACATGTGCAGGAGGCAATCTGTGCAGAACTGAGCCTGCACTGGCACCATCCCCAGGTCCCAGCTCCTGCTCTTTCCTCAGAACAGGAATGTGTCCTGTTTAGGGAGGTGTCACCTGGGTCTGCAGTTCTTGTCCTTTGGGAAGGGAAGGCTCCAACCGATCCCACTGCAGTCCTAACCCAATGTGAACCATACACAAACCTCATCACCTAACAGTCCCCCTCCACACCCCTGCAATTGAGTCAGCTGGTGCACATCGTCCTCACCCAACCACAGGGGCTGGGAGCAGCAGAGAAGGTGACATTTGGGTGTAGAAGGGGAAAAAAGCTCTTGGGTCCAGCTAAGATTTGTGCATGGTCATGTTCTCAGCAGCAGCCCCGAGCCCAGCCTCATCTCACACTGCTGCTGTGCTCTGGTTCCCGCGGGTGGGGTTCAGCTCCACGCTGAAAGCCACCAGGCGTGAGGAGTGCCGATGGACAGGGCAGCCAGACCCATCAGTCCTCCACCCTGCTCCAGCCCAGGTGCAGTACCCTTCAGCAGGCTCTCACCTGCAGAGCAAGGCTGGGAATTCCCCAGGGGAGCTGCTGCCCAGACCAAGCCACCTGGCGATGGAAAAGCTCCCAGCCTGAGCCCCAAGCCAAAGCAGTGCTCCCCCGGAGCCTGCAGCGCATCCTTGCTCTGACCTTGCAGTAATCTAAGACTGGGTTTCCCAATCTGCCAATCTTTAACCAAGCAAAACACTCGCTAATTTCAAAGGAAGTTCTACCCACAAAGGAGTCCAAGACTTGGCCTTCAGCTCTGGAGCTTGCACGCCTTGGTTTGTGTGGGTTTTTTTGTTGTTGCTGGGGTTTGTTTTTTTCCTTTCCTGAGCTACAGAAATAAATGAGAGGGACAGAAGCCAGCTGAGGGACTCTGCTGCAGCCAGCGGGGTCTGAGCTGCCCCTTGCTCCTGCCGCCCCTCACTTCCCACCACCCTCAAAGGCAGAGCCCCTGCAAGGTGAGCAGCAGAGCGGCAGCAGGGAGGGGCAGAGCTTCTCACACTTGGCACAGCAGGAAGCACATTTGCAAGTCTGCACTTGGAGCGTCTTCAAAGCATTTTCTTTGTGAATAAATTATAACCAGCCTCGTGGGGATCACCTCTTTCTGGGCTGGTTCTTCACTGGTCTGAACTCCTCCCAGGTGTGAACAGTGTCTGAGAGAACCTTTTCCAAGAAGAGTAACATTGGTTTGCTCTTGTACAGCACATGGAGCTGCTTCAGCCTAACCACCTCTCTTGTCCCCTTTTCCTAACAGCCAAGGAGGCTTTCCTGGTTTTCTGGGTTCGTTTTCTGTTTCTCTCAGAAGAGTATGGTCTGGCACTCCCAAATCCTCCCATTGCACGGCACAAGGGCTCTCTGAAGCTCTAGGGCAATGTGGGATTTGGCAAGTGAACTGCCACGCCTGCCCTCTGCCAGAAACTACAGCAGGGACCAAACCTTGCCTCGCGCCTGCCCTGTGCTGCCTTCAAAGCTCCAAGCCCAAACCTGCTGTGGAGTTGATTTTTATCCTCTCTGAACTGGGCAGTGACCAGCTTTACAGGTGTTGCTGGTGTGGCCACCAGACAGTCCTGCACCACTCTCCAAGAAGGGGCAACACCTCCTGGCACCACCACTCTTGCCAGCCTTGCACAAGAACATCTCCCTCAAAACTAAGATGCAGAAGTAAGCCCAGGAGATTCTCCTGGAGGCCAAGCACAACACAGTCCTTGTTTTCTCACGTAGAACAGCATCTGAGACAATGCCTGGTGGCCAGCAACAGCTCAGGGAAAACCATAAAGTATCAGTAAACAGGGCTTGCTGGCTTGATGGGGAAAAAAGGTAACCAAAGGAGAAAAGTGGCAACAGCACCCAGAGTCCTCTGTGAACACAGCACCAGGCTGCTCTCCCCAGCTACCTGCAGACCAGGGGCAGCAGATGTCACATGCATCACCTCTGTGTCCCCATCTGCCCCTCTGCTCCTTACATCCTCTCCAGGCCTTCAAATGACTTCTGCTCTGGGAAGAAGACAAGAAGAGGTGAAACAGAGGATGCAGAACTCCAGTTTTGGATGCAACTTCTGCCCTACCCTGCTGAAATCACAAGCACAGTCAGGGTCAGTCTCTGGATCTAGTCTTTCCCCACTGACACCTTGGTGCCTCAAGATGGTGGAACCTCAGCTTCTGCAACAAGGAGCTCTCCTAAGGTTCACGTCCATCTCCCAGAAACCCATCCTTGTGATCAAGGGGAGCAGTTTGGCAAGTCCGTGTAAGAGCTGGCTTTGTACAGGCTGAAAGAGGTCACAGAGACTTAAAGAGCCCCTCCTTGCCCACCTGCTCTCTGTTACCTACATCACAACCGGCAGGACGCCAGCATCTGCCATGGTACCAAGCTCCAAGGCAAACCAGGCATGGCTTCTGCAGCCAAAGCACAAACCGGCCCCATGGTGGACACCTCCTGGGAGCTGCGGAGGTGGCTGAGTAGGTCAGGCAGAGAAACACAGCAAGGGTGAAACACAGATGTGAATTTCATTACTCCTTGATCTCTGTGGTGTAATAAAAGCAACTGGAGATGACTCCAAGCTGTCAGAAACAAGTCAGATGTGCCCCCATGACCTAAAGAGGGCTGTGATGAGTGACAGGGGTCTGGACTCGGCAGATTTCCAAAATAAAAATGTAATTAGTTCCTAACACCTTGTATGGATGTTACACTGAGGCACCTTAAGGTTTTCCCCCGGTCACTGAGGTCTGCACCTGAGCCAGAGGGATGTTTCCAGGGGAGCGAGCACATCCCTTGCTGGGAGCCACTGGGGCTTCACAGGGCTGTGGCAGAGAGGCTCAGCCCTGCTCCAGCCAGCAACAGCCACAAGCCAGCACACTCTCTAGGAAACCAGCTACTGACCTACACTGCACGAACTGCAGGCTTACTCCTGCGAGCAGCTCCAGATCTGGACTCCTAACACACTTGATTGTTGTGCAGCTCTGTTTTCTATTGAGCGTGTGGATCTGGGAAACGTGGCTTTGATTAAAAATGGGCAGCTCACCAACTCAGACAGTGTTCACATCACTGCTTGGCAAAAAACGGGCGGCAACAGCTATTAGCCACTCGTCAGAACTTCTGCCTTGGCCCCCGAGGAATTACCTGTTTCCCCCCGCCACACCTGGGAGCTGGGATGCTGAAGGCTAACGCATGGCAACTGCCACAACACAGAGAAACACTGCCAGAGTTGCCCGGGAGAGCTCTTTCCACCATCTGCTATAAAGACTGATGGGGAGCTTCAAAATCTTTTGCTTCTGGGTTTGCTGGGCTTTTGAAAAATACTATGGTAAACAAGCCCCCAAATCACCATTCTCTCTGAACTGGCAGTTGTGGGGAGGTGGATCAGGAGTGACAGGTGAGTCCACTGAGCCCACAGGTCTAATCCTGATGCATCTCATGTCGATGGCAGCAGCCAGCAGCACCCAGCTGGGTGAGCACACTTTTGTCAGCAGAGGAAACCCGGGATAAGTGGCAAAATCTATTCACTATGCCTCTGCTCAGAACCATTCCCCTAGTGACCATTTCCCAATCACTCAACACCTGTCCCAAACTAATGGACTCAGCAGGAATCTCGGAGACGGAACAAAGACAAAACACAAACCCAAGGTCCTCACTTTAATGCTGCTGAAGGCAACCTCCTGTCTGCAGAAGCCAAGGAAAAGGAACCAAGCCACAGCAGCAGAGACCTTAGCTACCACAATCCAGTCAGGTCAGCACTTGACTGACTGCAGTAAAACACAATCATCCTGCTCCCTACCTTGTCAGAAATCCCTTTCTAACAGAGCTGCAGCTCCACACATGCACTACAACAAGCCTCAGGTGACTCACATTTAGATCTGGGACATCTACAGCTGCCTGGCCCTGGGTTTCAAGTTCAATACCACACCATGCTGAGCCCATCTGAGACCCCCACTCAGGACTGGCCTTACCCAATGCTTCCTGAAACCCCCAGGCTAGGTCTGCCAGCACAGAGGTGACACTAAGGGTGGTTGTGCTGCACTTCATCTCCTAACTTGCAGCCGCAGGATCCCAGTTCCCTACACTGCATACACTTGGGGATGAGCCTGCAGCACAGGGGAAAGGTTTATGCAGTGACCACCAGAACAAAAAAGGTATTGCCATGCCTGGGAGAGACCACAGGAAATACACTGCAAGCAAGCAGAACCGTCTAAATAGGCACAACTGTCACACTGCATTCGGAATCAGTCAGGGTTGGAAGGGACCACAAGGATCATCCAGTTCCAACCCCCTTGCCAGGGTCAGGGACACCCTATCCTAGATCAGGCTTTTCATTCCTTCTCAACTTTGAAATATTCTCATGTCTTAAAGTGGCCACATCAGAGGAGAAAACCTCTTGTCTTCACTTGCCTTAAGTGCCACAGTGTGGCAAGTGAGTTCACCAATTAAGCAAACGTCTGAATGGGCAGGAACACATCTTGAGTCCACAGCAGCCAGATACAGGCACAGCAACTCCAAACACCTTCCTAACAGACTCCAGGTCATGCAGTAGATGCCATCTCCCAGCATCACAGAGGGTCAGGGCTCAGTGGCATCACTGCTCCTTCTCTCAGCATCACAGAGGGTCAGGGCTCAGTGGCACCACTGCTCCTTCTCCCAGCATCACAGAGGGTCAGGGCTCACAGACACCACTGCTCCTTCTCCCAGCATCACAGAGGGTCAGGGCTCAGACACCACTGCCCCTTCTTCCAGCATCACAGAGGGTCAGGGCTCAGTGGCACCACTGCTCCTTCTCCCAGCATCACAGAGGGTCAGGGCTCACAGACATGGGAGACAAAACAGCATCTGAGCTGCACTTCTCAGCACACCTGCACCACCACAACTGCAGCCACGCAGGACCACAAGAGGTTTCAATCCAAATGTCTACAGGAATTTGTGCAAAGCCTGGTGAGAGGAACTTTTCCAGTATCTCAAATTTGGAAATAGCTATCAGCAGCAATAAATTCTCACCCACAGCTGAGCCCCCCAGGTAAGCTCTTACACATTTTATGTGCACAGTAGTTCTCAGCTGAGCACTGAAGTGTTTGTGCTCTGGGGTTATTTCTTCCTTAATGAGTCATAGGCCTTTTCTTAAAAGTTTGCTGGAACACATAACTGGGACATTTAGGGTTTACTAAAACTGCTCCAAAAAACCAAGGAATGAGGCTTCAGACAATGTGAAATACTCCAGCTGGAAGAGATACACAACTTGCTTGGCTGTTTTCTTGTGCTCTTCTGTCTCATGGCACAGTAACAAACAAGGCCATGCTGATAAAAACAACACAGTGAGGTTAATAGAAAGAGATAACACATGGAACACAACACACAGATCTGCTCCAATGGAGAGAAAAGGGACCACATTCACTCACAGACAAGCACTGCTCACATTATTGTTTTCAAATGAGAAATCTCATAAAAACCCAGCCAAGTACTGACATTTGTTGGTTGATCATTAGCACATCTGTTCACTCTTCTGAGAGCTGACTGCTGCTCCTGCACCCAAACAAGCCAACAGGAATTCTGCTGCCAGTCTCAGGAGCAGTCACACCCCTGGAGCATCTCCAAGCAATGCCACATTACAGCCCCCAGGTACCTCCATCCTGTCAGGACTTGAATGCAGGCTTCCAAGCCAAGCCTTTCTGAGCTCATCGTAAAGCTCACAGGCACCAAGCACACGCCTGCATTTCTTCCTTTTTGTTGCTTCAGTTTTGCTTCCTATCACACACTCCCAGACTTGCCACACAGGAGGCACTTTGTCCAGCATGAGTATTAAAAAAAATACTGAAAAAAAAAATTAAACTTAAAAGAAAAACTAAAAATCCAAACAAACCCCAAAATACTCTCTAGGAGACACCAACTTTCTCCAGAGTTGTTTGCCTTGAGATGGAGAAGGGTCAGACACAGATGCCTGCAGAAGGCAGGGAAGATGACAGCTCCCTGACAGGACTGCTTTGTTTCTCACCCAGGAGTGCCACAGGCAGTACTCATTTGCTGTATTCTGCGTATCAGATACAAGAGATACGAGGGGCAGGAATTATAGAATTGTTCTGGTTGGAAAAGACCTCTAAGATCATGGAGCCCAACACCGCAGCCATTAAACCATGTCCCCAGATGCCACATCCGCACATTCTTTGGACGCCTCAGACACGCTCTGTGTAGAGAAGGGGAACGAAACCTTCACCAAGGGGACTGCACAGGGGTGCTGAAAGGCACCAGCAGGACTGCAGACCTGCCTGTCCTCTCTCTAGACTTTGTACAGGCAGGAAACAACCCACGCTCCCTCGACACCCCTCATGTCACAGGGCCTCTTCCATCTCTTCTTTGTTTCAAGACAGTGAGACAAGTCACTTCTTGAACAGGACCCCACCACCCTAAACCGAGCAGACAGCTCCTGTTGGATGATGGCTGCAGCTCAGCAGGGGCTGCCAAGAGCATGCAACTGCTGCCTGCACCACTCCACTGATCCTCCTTCCACTTCTGCCAGCACATCAGCAGGGCCACAGGACAGACAGAGAGATGGTGTTCAAAACCAAGAGCCAAATCAGCTCAACACAACAACATCTCCAGATGAGCATTCAAACCACCTTGGAACAACTCTGACAATTCACCTCATCCAGTGCAAAGCTTCAGCTGCCAACAGTTGTGGATTTTCTTCTTCTCAATCTCCCATCTCTGCACCTGCCACTAACCTGAGCATACTCACTAAATTGTCAGTACCTTAGCAGGGGACAGACAGAGAGCTTCAGAAGGTTGAAGATGGAGCAGTTTAGGCAAGGTTTGCACAGGAAGCAGCTATAAAGGAACAAAGCTTTACCCCAGCCAGCTACAGGGCTGATGCCAGAGAAACAGTCCCAGCCTTCCAGTGCCCTCTGTCTGTACTCTCTCCCTCCGGTCAACTCATCAGCAGGGATGCAGCTCGCCAGTCCAGCCCAAAACAACCCTTCCCCTCTCCCCTTCCCTCTCTGCAAGCTTTGTTTTATACAAGAGCAGCAAACTCGACAGGCAGCATGCTGGGGGAGCACGTGAAGCAGCAAGGTGCACACAGGAGAGATGCAGAGCAGCCCTCTGATGACATGTCACCTTCAGTCACGTTAAATCGACTGTGGAAGAGCTTTTCCTTCGCTGAAGATGTACCAAAGCCTGCTCAAAGCAAGGGAGAGTGAAGAAGGTGATGCAGCGAAGCACAGCTCTCAGCACAGCACTGCTGAGAGCCGTTCATAGCAGCATGGGCAGAGACGGCTGCCAGCCCCCTAGACCTGCCACAAGCACACTGCTTGGTTCTCCCACCGCCCTTCTGAGGCTCAGACCCTGCACCATCATGCCCTGTCCTCCATCATGCACTAATCTGCCCCAGGCTACAGGTTCCTCCCAAAACAGAGCAGTCAGGTATGGGAGAGCAGACAAGGACTGCCAGCACAAGCAAGGTTGGAGGAGCTCCCAAGCCACCCTACAAGCACACCCAGGCAGGCTTCTTCCTCTCCTTTTGTTTGTTTGAGGGGGGTTGTATGTCTCGGGTTTGTTTGGTTGTTTGGTTTTCAATATAAATGTGTGTGTGGTTTGTTTTGTCTTGGGGTGTTTTTTTTTGAGGAGGAAAGGAACACACAGACAACAGAACACTATAAAATTGCCAGTGTCCTCGCATAAACATTTACTCACTAGACAATTGGGCTCATCTAAACCATGGCCTCCCTTCCCTCTACCTTGTTAGACTACTGGCTCAGCACTTCTTTGTGATCATCACAGACTGCCCTGTGGCCATCTTCAAAGCGTGCCAGATACCAGTGCTAAGGGAAGGGGAACACACAAGCAGGGAGTTCGGCTGCTGTGCCATCCGATGCGTCTCTCCTTGCTTCCTTTTATTATTATTTAATTGTTTAAGACCCTTTCAGCTAAGCTGAGCTACACTGCAAACTTCTCATCCTGTCTTTGCTCTCCTTGCCTGCCACTCATCAGCCTGCAGTCGTTCCTGCCAACCCCTCCCGCACTTGCTCGGCCAAAGCCCAACATTCACCTCTGTGGGGAGATGTGAGCCAGAAACACTGGATCGAGCCTACAAGGATTCCTCAAAATCTCAACAACTCGTAGAAATCAACTTTCTCTTTCAAAGCACTCACCCGTTCTGGGTTTCACCTGCCTTCAGGGTACAAGTCAGAGCAGCGTTTCTTTGTGCTGCTGACAACAAATAGCCAGAGAGCAGCTGGCACGCATGAGCTCTCCAGGCATACAAGGACAAGCTCCCTGCTGACCCCGCACAACACATCTGCCAAGGTTCAGGGGACTCTCCGGCACGTTGCTGCACAACATGCCTGCAAGTGGGGACGCTTCCAATGGGCAATTCTTATCAACAGAAGCCCAGCATAGAGTCTGGTCACACACCCAGCTTCTCTGGCCACTGGAAACTCCTCTCAGAGCCTCAAGACAGCACTAACTCCTTTCTTCCTCTGCACGCACATTCCACAATCTCACGTTGTGTAGCAGAGAAATTCTAAAGGCAACATTTGCTGCAGTTAGTGTGGTAAGGAGCTTCTGCACACAGAAAACTGCTCCCGTCCTCAGCTGGAGTCCCTCAGCGGGTGCAGTCCCACGCTGAGTGCCAGACCCTGCAGATGATGCAGCGGATGACCATCAGTTCCCACACGAGATGGGAGAAAGTGGAGTAAGTGCTCTCTTCACCTTCCTCAGCTTGGGCACCTGAGCTTGTAGAAACGATGCCACTGCAGTTCACGGCAAGGTTTTCCTAGTGGGAGAGGGGACTCCTCACTCAGCTGACTCCACTGAGCAGCCCAGGTCTGTTTCACTACCAGCACCTCCCAGACACTTGCCAGGAGCCCTGCAACTCCCCACTTCCATGCGGGGCTCACTAATGCTGTGTCAAAAGCAGCCTGAGTCCTTGTGTTTACATCGGCCGCCAAGGCAATGCACATCTCCATCCTCAGCAACACTTGTTGGGCGGGAATTAGAGCACGCCAGGGAGCTTCTCCCCGCTGCTCGGGCAGCACACAGATGCAGAGATCACTGTCCCCCCAAAGGCCACCGCTGGCAGCCGGCTCACACACAGCCCCTCATTTTCCTAGGCTTCCTTCTCCCTCCTCTATATGCCTCTAGGCAAAAGCCTTCACAGCTCCTTTCATGCTCCCAAGGGCTGCCCAGGTCCAACAGTTGCCCAGCTCATCTACAGGAGAAGCAGGGAGGTTTTTGTACGTCCCAGGATCATCTTTCAAAGGCATTTTGGCCTCTTCCACTCAGTCCAAAGTAAGCAAGGCAGGCAGCTCAATGCTGACTAGCGTGACCGCAAAATGTGTACACTCATTTCGAGAAGCCACTTTTGTTCTACAAAGAAGCAACCAAAAAAAGCAGAGGACCCTCAGGCCGGTTCAGCCTCAGTAAGGGCTCTCTTCTCCCCTAGACTTCCATCCCAGGGATGCCATCGACCCTGTGTGCTGAGCATGCCCTGCAAGCGGTGCCAGCGGCAGGCTCCACGGGCACTCCCAACCAGCTCAAAGGTTTGACTGAGCACCGCACCAGGAGCTGCTTCTCCAGCCCCGTTCGCTTTCTGGCCTCAGAGATCGGTCACAGGCGCAACAGCCCGAGGGATGCTGCGAGTTACCGGGGAAGCTTCGGCAGCCCAGGAGATGGGGAGCCAGACTGGAGTCACTGCAGGCCCAAGGGCACAAACTGCTATTGTTAAACAGGCGCAAGCGTTAGAGGAAGCACCACACGTCCTGGCAAGCGGTGTAAAGAGCGGACAGGAGGCGGCAAACGCCGGGAACAAGTTAAAGTGCAGCCGCTTCTGACACCTCAGGCAGACGGGCAGCATATGAGGCGATACGAGACTGCAATGGCTACCTGCTCCAGAGCAGCTCTGCTATCACACACTCCCTCCCTCCCTCCCTCCCTCCACAGCCGAATCCCCGGCACAGGCCCCAGCAACCCCTCAGCCACTCGCCCCCGCCAGCCCCGCGGCTCACTCACCGAAATACTCCTTCTTCATGTGCATCTCCAGCTCCTTCTCCAGCTCCAGCGTCAGCGCCTCCAGCCGCCTCTCCGCCTGGCTGGGGCCGCTCTCCCGGCACGGCGTCACCTGGTAGGGGAGCTTGAATTTGGGCGTCGGAGCGGAGCCTTTGGTGGGGCTGTAGGCGTAGGGGGGGCCCGCCTCGGGGGCGCCGGCCGGGTGCTGCTGGTCGTGCCGCGGCGGGGACTGGGCATGGATCTTGTGGTAGACGTCGCCCAGGTCGGGCACGACGCCGTCCTCCTGCGGGCCGGGCGCCAGCAGGGAGGAGCGGGGCGAGGGCAGCTGCAGCTCGGGGTAGGTGCTCATGGAGCCGCGGGAGCTCCGCGAGCTCTGGCTGGAGATGCTGGAGCGCGGACTGACCACGGCGGCGCCCAACGCGGCGCGGCCCTCGGGGCTGCACAGGCTGGAGCGGGGACTGGCCAGGGCGAGCCCGGCGCCGCCCGTCCCCTCCGGCTCGGCGCTGCCCGGCAGCCCGTACCTGGAGTCCGAGTAGCTGGAGCGGGGGCTGGTGGTGCAAGAGTACTGGCTGGCGGTGCTGGAGCGGGGGCTGGCGTGGCGCTGGTCGTAGCCCATGCTGATGCCGCTGGTGCGGTTGCTGCTGGGCTTGCTGCTGCCGCCGTCGTAGCTTGTGAGGCTGGCGCGGGGGCTGGAGTGCTTGCTGGTGTCGCTGGCCGTGCTAGCGTAGCTGGAGCGGGGGCTGAGGGCCGCGCCGTCGTACTGCACCAGGCTGGCGCGGGGGCTGCCGTACTTCTCCTGGCCGGGCACCACCAGGCTGGAGCGGGGGCTGGTGTACTTGTCGTAGGGCAGAGCCGCCGCACTGCCTAGGCTGGAACGCGGGCTGGAGAGCTTGCCGTGCTCGCCCGCGGGGCCCGGCGAAGAGGTGGCCAAGCTGGCCCGCGGGCTGGCGGCGCCGTACTTGCCGTCCGGGCCGCCGGGCGCCCGCCCGCCACCCTTGGCCACGTAACCGCCGCCCTCGTAGGCGCTGCCCGCGGCGTAGCGGTAGCCCTCGGCCGAATAGCGCTTGCCCTTGTCGGCGAAGCCGCTGTAGCAGGGCAGCGCCACCTCGGAGCGGGTGCAGAGCCCCTCCTCGCAGCACGGCGGGCCCGCGGCCGCTGGCGGATCGGCGGCGGCGCGGCCGNGGTGCCGTTCATCTTCCGGCCCCGCTGCTCCGCCGTCATGTGGGCGGCGATGACCCGCTTGGTCTCCTCCAGGTCGGGGTGCAGCAGCAAGTCCCGGCGGCCCCCCCGGCCGTACAGACCCTCCGGGCAGGGCTCGTAGAGGGACAGATCCTCCATGAACTTGGTGGCCTTCAGTGCCATGTCCTCCTCGTACTTCTCCATGCTCGGGCCGGAGCCCCGCGGGGCTTGGGGAAGAACGGCGAACTCTGCGAAAGCACAATCCAGA
>VWZI01020604.1:1015739-1030370 GCA_013396835.1 Psilopogon haemacephalus | reverse complement strand
AAAAAAAAAAAAAAAAAAAGCCAACAAACCTCATAAACGTGCAGAGCAAGACCTGAAAAGCAAATTATTAGGCACAGGAGAGGGAGCTCACTGTCAGTGTGAACATGCTCGTGCAAATAAAAGCAGCCTTGGGAGTTAAGTGCTCTGTTTCCACCTGTTCACATTGCCCTCTCTGCAAGTCACGTTTCGCCTCCAGGTGTCCGATGGTCAGAGGCATCTCTTGCAGTGGTGCACCCTGGTGCCTGTCATCACTGTTCCAACCAACACGGCGTGGGGGATCGGCAACGAAAGCTTCCCCTGCCACTGTGCCCCGGCACTGAGCGGGCTCAAAGCAGCAGCTCCAAGTCCCTGTCCCACTCAGACCTTGCATCTTGATAAAGCAGTCAGCAAAGACACAAACCCATGAAGCATGGACGTGTACCCACTGCTGCCTGGGAGCTTGCTTCCACAATGCACCTGGAAATCACTCTTGACTTGAGCCCTCATCTACTCCACCTGGAATTCCTGCACTAAGTTCTCTTGAGGCAGGTGGGAGTCTCCGGGGCTGATGGTTTCAAGTGAGTCCATGCAGAGCTCCTTCTTCAGTTGTTCCGAGGCCTGCAGTGGGGTGAGCTATCCTCTTACTGACTTAGAACTGCTCACGGTCCCTTTTTATAAGGTTGTCTTCCTGAAAAGCTAGAAGAGGCTCATGGACAGCCTGACAACTTGGTCCCTCAGAGCACATGTAAAGAAAAAGTAATTTATTCCGGTTTAAATTTTTGTTTTTTTGGTTTTGTTTTTTTTTTTTTAATTAATTTTACAACAGGACACAACTTTTGTGTCAGAGTGGGCAGGATACAGTGGGAAGCTCTGGTGAGTGCTCATGCAAGGAAGCACTTTGAACAGCTATCTTTAAAGCAGGGCCCCTGTGAGCCACAAATCTGCCCTCCTTCTGCCTTCTGAGCCAGCACAGTTCTGTCCTGCTTCTGCTGCCAGCAGGTTGCAAATTTCTGCCGTAAGGCTCTTGGAACATAAGGTGTTAAAGCATCCTGGGGCCTGGGAGAATCTGAGGAATCCGAGGGAAGATCCCTTTCTAGTAAGCAGTGTGTCCCAGAGGATGCAAATCACTCGGCTGCAGTGCTGAAGGCCTAGGCTGGGTAAGCAACTCCTGACAGCCAGGCCCAGCAGAGCCTCTTCCTGCGCCCCCTTCCCTTCTCGGCCCTGCTGCAGGGGCACTACTCCATGTGCTCTTTGCCAGCAGCTCCCACTTCTGTCGCGCACACAATGAACATCCCATCGAGTCACACCACAGCCGCAGGTGTAGCCCACACGTGTGAATAAGCAAGTCTGCAGTGGCTGGAGCCCTGCTGCGTTGCTCCTGGAGTGCTGTACCTGCTGGGCTGTGCACACACAACGTGCGGGCTCCAAGCTGCTGGGTGCTGTGACAAGTACCCTCAGCTTTCTCCTTAACCCTAAACCCAATTGCAGCTTGACAATCCGCAGGGTTTGTCCTTTTTTTTTTTTCCTTTTAAATATACTTGCTTCGTTTTAGCCAGCAGTAAAATGTGTACATTGCAAATGAGACTCACACTTCTGCAGGGAAGAGCACAAGAGCTGCCACAGCCTTACAGAAGCCGAACTTCAGTTGTGGATTTGGTGTGGTAATCCTTACACCTGATTTTGTGGTCTATCAGTAAATCAGGCATTAAGGAAACGCAGCTGCCTCTGTTAAATAAACTCCTTTGTCTACGACTTAAAGGGAGCAAAAAGGCCAGGTGGAGTTATTGATCTGTGAATATCAGCTGGCTGGGCCTCACAGGCAGCAGCTCCTGCTGCTAATTGCCCCTGCCTGCAAGGAGACCCTGCCCAAGCCACCAGGCAGGGAGACCCAATGGGCTAGCAGCTGGGGATTTTGTCTCCCCGAGCTGCAAGTGGTTTTATCACCAACAAAGCAGAGAATGGGTCCGTGTAGGAGCTCATTGCTGAAACTGCAGAGCTACTGAAGGCAGTGCCAGAAATCCCAGGGACTGCTCTTGCGGGGGGTGATGTATCTGAGCTGGATTCACTGATGCAAGGCAGGACGCAGCTCTTTGTCTCACTCCATCCAGCTACCAGGTTGATGCTGCTCTGCAGATTTGCTTATTGAGTTGCCTGTTGCCTGGTTTGTGGTGTTTGGTTGTTTTGGGCTGTTTTGTTGGGGTTTTTTTTGCATTTTCCCTCCTCGTCTCCAACATTAAGAAACCAATTAAATTGTCCTGTGAAGCCCACGAGGTAAGTGAGAGTTATCAGTGCCCAGGGATCTTCTCTTCTGATTTCCACTTCCAAAACTGATTAGTGAGGATATTTTTTTCCCCCACTCTGGTCTAAGCCCTGTTAAAAAACCAAAACCCGTGTGAAATTAATCCTAAAACTATGCTGAGGACTATTGTTCATTTTGGAAGGAGTGACTGAATTTCTTTCTTTTTCTTTGGCACAGTAGCTGCATTGTGGTTTGTTGCTTTGTTTTGCTTGTTTGGGTCCTGTATGTTAACTTGTGCAAGCTTTTTGGAAGGCAGCGTCTGGCCATTACTGTGCATTTGGAGTCGTTTGCAAATCACCTTGTTCTGACATGTTTCTTTTTTTTCTCAGAGTCCTCACGGGGGGTTGATCGCAGCTGTTCCCAAGTGCAGTCAGTGCCTGCGTTTTAGGGCACCATCTCCCGGCAGCCGCAGCACACTGTACGCGAACGGTTGTGCCGGGCACAACTATGCCAAGTATTTTCGACCGACACCGCTCTGCAGGCTTGCAGCTCATTTCTCATTCTAAACCTGCAGTAAAACGCTCTTTAACATTTTTTGCATTCCTCTTATTCACAGCCAGTGCAGCTATTCAATGTGCCACACAAATATAAGTTGGGACAGACCCTGTAAAATTCCAGTCACAACAGGCACTTTGTGAGCCACTTCAGTTCGACAGACAGCATCTGTCCAGGCACTCCTGATTAATACCCCATGTATGTATCTGATTTCTTTTATAGTCCCATCATCCACTTCTCTGACATATTTCAGACAATAACACTTCTGGCCAAAAGCAGCTTACTGGCTCATGCTCTGAGCCTAGTCATGCTTACTTGCCCCCACTCT
This sequence comes from Psilopogon haemacephalus, assembly GCA_013396835.1. Lineage (NCBI taxonomy): Eukaryota > Metazoa > Chordata > Aves > Piciformes > Megalaimidae > Psilopogon > Psilopogon haemacephalus. Next base: position 1,027,269 of record VWZI01020604.1, on the reverse strand, counting down.
GTATTCAAACACAGTCACTTAGCTTAGTAGCAGCCACTACATTGGCACAAATGCATAGTTTAGCCAGCTCAGTTAGCAGGGCACCCACTTCCTACTTTTAAGGAGATCTTAGGTTACAAAGCTGCTTGTTAGAAAAACAAACTTGGGAGTTACATTTTTTTCCTGACGTGATGAAAAGAAAGCCCTGATACTGGAAACCAGCATCTAGCAAAGAAAAAACACAGCATTGCTGCATCTACTGAAAGGCAGAAGCACTGTGTGAGGGTCAGACTGCTCTAGACGTGCCCCCTCTTATTCCCTGGTGCTGCAAACTACCAACTAACTGTATGCACCTCTTAGAGGCAGGCTTTGAGTGCTGGCCTCCTGACCTGCCACTACCACACTCCAGCTCTGATGAGGACCACTTCAGGACAGTGTTTTGTTTGGAACACCAATTAATTTACATTTTCCCCATCAAATGGTTCGTATTATATATATTATATTCCATATAAAATGATTACAGTGGTTAGCTGAAAGCAACAAACAGGTTTGTGGGAAGTACACCAGAGCTGTTCTGTACCCTTTGCAGTCTCCATCTTGTAACCTCCTCTCGATCCCCAGTAATGCTGCAGTTCTGTCACCCCTTGTCCCACAGAGCTCTCCCACTGCTGCAGGACTTGCCTCAGTCCTCAGCCAGTAGATACTGTACCTCCAGGTTCCTCCATGTTCACCTACCTCCCTTGAGACAGACTTAGAATCATAGAATCAGTCAGGGTTGGAAGGGCCAGTGCTCTTGTCTCTGACGTAGCTTCTCTCAACATCTTATTTCCCAGCTCCACCTATGTACCACCTTCTCTCTGCTCTTTGTAATACCCACAGCTCATAGTGGCTTCTTATGCTCATGTTTAGGTACCTGAGCTACTCCTTTTCCCCCAGGACACTCCTGCTATCTCCAGTCATCACTGGTTGGATGTGCAAAATGCGGCAAGTTCCCAGGCTTGCACAGAGACCCTGGCACCAGCAGGCAGTGTGTGAGTAGCACTTCTGCCCTCCTTAGCTACAACCACTTACCTGTGTAACTGCAGTAGCACAGAGGTCAGTGGTGCAATTGCTTGATGTTTGCAAGCTGCATCAAATGTTGCTGGACTGGCAGAGCACTTCTGTAAACATCTTTTTCTCCTAAAACTGTCTCACTCCTCTCATGTGACTGAAGTGGGCTGATGAGAAAGACAAAGAAAACGACATGGATCCAAACAGCAATCTTCTTAGCTGCAGCAAGAGGAGTGTGGCCAGCAGGTCAGGAGAGATGATTCCCCCCCTTGACTCTGCTCTTATGAGACTCCACCTCGAAGGACCTTGAGGATGCCTCTCAACTAGACTTGGCTGCTCAAGGCCTCATCTAACCTGATCTTGAACACCCCCATCGAGGAGGCATCCACAACCTCCCTGGGCAACCTATTCCAGAGTCTCAGCACCCTTCTACTGAAGAACTTCTTCCCAAGATCCAGTCTAACTCTGCTCTCCCTCAGCTTCAGACCATTCCCCCTTGTCCTACTGCTGAACATCCTTATGAAAAGTCCCTCTGCAACCTTCCTGTAGGATCTCTTCAGGTATTGGAAGGCAACTCTAAGGTCCACCTGGAGTCTTGTCTACACTGAAGAACCCCAACTCCCTCAGCCTATTTTCACAGCAGAGATGCTCCAGCCCCTGGATCAATTTTGTGGCCTCCTCTGAACTCTCTGCTGGGGACACCAGAACTGGATGCAGTCTTCGAGGTGGGGTCTCACAAATGCTCTAACTTAAAAGAGGCCAAATAATTGATTGTCCAACAAAAAGAACATTCACAAAAGTTTTATTAAAAAAATTCCCCTTTCACCTCAAACAAGTGAAGCTTAAGTTCTGTACTACTAGGTTATGCTTAGAAAAATGAAAATAATACAGTCGTTTTGGAAGGCTATACAGTGTAAAATCCCACCAGTCGGCATCAGCGTGGACTGTGCAAGCAAATAGAGCAAGTATTGCAGATGTCATTTATTTGGTCCATCAGATGTACAGTATAGGAGTATCTGAGCTTACAAAACATCAAATATAAATAACCTGAAACTGTAACAATACACCAAAAAAATTTGCTTCTTACATTGACATACCAGGCAGTACGAGCTGAAAACCTTGAGGAAATGAGAACAGTTTTACAGTAATGTACAAAGTGCCAGCTGAGCTCAAAGACCACTGGTAAAAGATGGCACTCCTCTGCTTTAGCCAATTCTCTTCTTGATTGAGTTCTCTTCTTTGCTTGTTCAGGGTGTGAAAAATGTTTAGGACTAGGCAGAAAAGATTTTTCTTCAAGTGAAAATAAAATAAAATAAAATCTGAAGAACCAGAAGTAGTCTCTGGAAATCTGGGCATCGGGTGATGACCCTGGGCTAAACAAGAGCAGGGTTTGAGCTTTTTCTTTTCGTCCTATTTTATTATAGCAAAAAGGTATTTACAGTAAAACAACATGCTTCTTTCCATGACTGTTTAAGCAAATACTTATCTGTGAGTATTTATAAACTATGTTTCTACTACATTTAATATATGGAATTAATGGAAAAAACTTCTGAAAGAGCCTATTGAGATGAGAGCTTTATCATCAAGAGAAACAGACACAAATTGGTTCGGTACTCACTTAGAACAAAGGCCTTAAAATCGGTCTAGTTCTGGACATTTTTCACATCCCAACAGAATCTGCTGTTACTGGATTCCATAATCTGAATCATTTTGTCAAGGGGCATTGGCACGTTCAGTCTAATGCTATAATTTCATCATCATCATCATCATCAGTCTGCTCAGCACGAGCTCTCTTTGTCCCACCACCCTCCTTCTCTTCCAGCTTTCTCTTGCGGCTTTTGCTCTCCTTATCTTCAGCAGCATCTCCTGAAGTACCCTCACCCTCTTCAATAAGCACTACTTCATCTTCCTCTGGAGCTGCAAAATAGAAGGCTTTAGTTCAAAACAGCCCACTCAGCTTCACACAGAAGAATATCAATAGCACAACAAAGGCATTTTGGAGCATTCCTTGCCATAGTCTTTATCATTCAGCTGCAGAGCAGGACGAAACAGGCTTCTCACTGGTCTCAGCCCCATCTATGTGCAGGTGTCTCTGGTGACTGCAGGGGGCTTGGACTTTGGATGGTCCCTTCCAAGCCAATACAACCTGTGAATCTGTTGTTCCCTCTTCACTAGAAGTATGGAAAACAATGTAGTAACCCAAAATGATGGAAAATTAATCCTAGAGTGGGTCAGGTTGGAAGAGACCTCAGAGATCATCTACTTCAACCTCCCCAAGCAGAGGCAGGGACACCTCCCACTAGAACAGGTCGCTCACGGCCTCATCCAACCTGGCCTTGAACACCTCCCTGGGCAATCTGTGCCATTGTCTCACCACACTCACTGTAAAGAATTTCCTCCTAACATCCAGTTTCAATTTCCCCTCTGTCAGTTTAAACCCATTACCCCTTGTCCTGTCATTACAAGACCTTGTCAATAGTCCCTCCCCAGCCTTCCTGTAGGCCCTTTCAGATACTGGAAGGCTACTATAAGGTCTCCTCGAAGCCTTCTCTGTGTTATATTTATACACAAATTATCCTATTTAAAACAATTTAAATGTTGTTTATTTAATGTTGGCAAATCTAAGCCAACTACACTGCTGAAAGACTGTTCTATTTAATATTGATACTGTTACTTACCTGTTGATGTTGAGGGCTGTGCTCCATCATCACTACCGTTAGTAATGTTCTTTGACGTTGGTTCTGATGGTTTAGGGCCAATTTTTTCAGGAGTATCACCAACAACTTCGAATTCTACATCTTTTCCTAGGTCTTCACTGCAGACAAACAGAGAAGCTTTTAATTAGCTAGGTGAAAACCAATCCCCCAGGCTTTTTTCACAGGGTGTGGCATTCGAGTGTTAGAGCATCCTCGAGAAAAACACTAAAAATGAGAAAAATCTGTTCAGCCCTCCCTTGGAATTTCTGCTTTGTCTACACACAAACACTGCTCCACCCAGAAAAAAATCCTTACTGGGGGTTATCTCTCTTCCTCAATGTCACATAGCAGCCTGGCATTCTGTGCCTGTGTGGTTCCTATTCTGACTGAAAGCACAGCGTGTTCAGTTAGGATGGATCTTACTATCCAGGGTTAAACACACATCCCAGTTATCAGCAAGTGACTTCTAGCTGCACTGCTCTACCTGAACACAGCTACTCATGCAGAGGACCTACTAACTCCAGCAGGCAGGGATGGCTTGGTTTGGTTTTCACCTTTTAAAACTTTTATTTCTAAACAGAAGTTTCTCACTCTGTTGGCTGCCCCAGAAGTAAATATGGTGTTTTGCTCTGCATTTTTATGGTGTGGAAAAATAAATGCTGTGTAAAGACAAGTTATTTAAATAAACTTTGTCCAGTTACCTTTGTAAAAAAAACCAAAACAAACCAACCCACCCCCCAACCAACCACCACACCAAGCAAACCAAAACCCAACCCCCCTAAACGCTATAAATTCATTTAAAAACCCCAATTCCTTTGTGTTCTGTATTAAAAAAAAAAAACAAGCAAAACCAACAACCCAAAACACAGCAACCCCAAGCCCCAAAACTACAGCCACCAAACCAATACCAAACTAAACCCCCTAAACTCTGTAAATTCATTAAAAAAAAAAATCACAATTCATTTTTACTCTGTATTAAAAACAACCAAACCACCACACCAACTCCCAAACCACCACACCAACCAAGCTAACTACCCTAACCTCTATCACTTCATTAAAAAATAACAATTCCTCTTTTGACTCTGCACTTTCTTTCCACAGCTTCATCTCTGAGCTTTATTCATTAGTTTAGAATTCCAAGTTGGTGGAACTGTAGTACACATCTACACAAACAGAGTGATTTGGGGCTCCTTACCTATGCAGCACATTGATTAACAGTGTGTAGTCCTGGAGGAAATCATCTGCTTGTAGTCGAGTGCCATTTCGAATCCCAAAGTCTGATAATTTCCTGTGGTTATTTGCTACAAGAAGAGGGGAAAACTGCCTGGATACAGCTTTTAACCAAGCTCCTTTGCACCTGAAGCAAGGTGGTGAAATGGGTACTCCAGCACTTTTGTGTAGAGACATAACATTACCATTAATTAGCTCTATTTGAAGCTGACTCTGACACAGCAGGAGTTAAAACTGCTTTTGTTTGACTTACATCATATTCAAGCACTTCACTATTCATGGAGTGGTACTGGGTGGAAGGGACCTCTGGAGATCATCCAGTCCAACCCCCCTGCCAAAGCTGGGTCTCCCAGGGCAGATCACACAGGAACCCATCCAGATGGTTTAAAGAAGACGACTCCACAAGCTCTCTGGGCAGCCTGCTCCAGGGCTCCAGCACCCTCACACCAAAGAAGTTTCTCCTCACGTTGAGGTGGAACTTCCTGGGTTCCAGTTTGTGTCCATTGCCACTTGGTCCTGTCACAGGACACCACTGAAAAATGCCTGGCCCCTGCTTCTTGACACCCATTCCTCAGATCTTTGTGACCATAGATCAGATCCCCTCTCATCCTTCTCTTCTCCAGACTCACCAGCCCAAGGTCTCCCAGCCTTTCCTCATCAGACAGATGTTCCAGTGCCTTCATCAATCTCATAGCCTCCACTGGGCTCTCTCCAGCAGATTCCTGTCCCTCTTAAACTGGGAAGCCCAGCAGACACAGTATTCTAGACATGGTCTCACCAGGGCAGAGTAGAGGGGAAGTAAAACCTTGACCTGATGGCCACACTCTTGTAAATGCACCCCAGGATACCATTTGCCTTCTTGGCCACAAGGACACATTGCTGCCCCATGGATAACCTTGTCCACCAGGACTCCGAGGTCCTTCTGCATGGAGCTACTTTCCAGCAGGTCAACCCCCACCCCATACAGGTGAACTCTGTTGCTCCTCCACAGGTGCAGGGCTCCACACTTACTCTTGCTGACCCTCACCAGGCTTAACGTTCAGGAGATAATATTTGCATGACAGTAGTGCCTACAAGCGTCCTAAAAAGACCAATATCTATGAACAAGACCATGAAGGAGATATTCAAAGAGAAGCATCTGATATAGCTGAATAGCTAATTTTGACAGGAATCCAATGAAAAGCACTTCATACAGGGAGGCTGAAGTGGACAAGCAGGCTTGTAGACACCACCATTAACTCCTACTGAGTCACTTAAGTAGTTGCAAATCCAGTTCTCTTCAAATACTGCTCTACAGGATGAACCCCAGAACCTCTGCTGTACTTGTATAGTTTGGTTTCTTCCTAGTTTGTATCTACTTTTTTCTAGAAAGCTCTGGTATACACACCTTCTGTTTCACCTTCCTCTGAAGAGATAAGGATAGTTCCTTTTCCATCATCTATTTGTACGTCTGGAGCTACCATAGCAAACTTTTCTTTCACTATCTGGAAAGATGAATGGCATTATTTAATCAGTGTCTGATTAAAAACACTTTGGAAAGAAAGCACCTTGAAACATTTTGATTTTCTGGCCCAGGCTCCTCTCAGGCATTTGCTGAAAGCCTTCACTTCCCCCCCTCCTCTGCCACTTTCAGGAACAAAATAACTGTATTTTACTGTCTGAAACCCACAGGTTCTGATTGGAAAAAAAAAAATGTTAAGTATATTTCATAAATAAGAGAATTCAGTCAGTGACTGTGCAACAGTAACGTGGCTACTAAACTATTCAAGTGAAATACAAACGTAGTTTTTGCTGTTATATATGGCCAGGCTTTAAAGCCACCACAAAATCAAAAACTCAGAAGCTTCTTTCACAGGAGATAAAAGGGCAAAGAGCACACTGCCTCATCTGGCTGCTCTTAGAGCCGAGGGAAAGGTAAAATGTAGAACAACCATAAACAGCTCATGCTCAGTCAGAGTATTCTGAGCAACCCCTAACTTGGATGATTTACAGTATCAGAATGAAAATGAAAGCTGTAGCTAATACTCAAGCTTTACCTTGTCCTGGAGCGTGAGCACAGTAACTTTGTGCACGTTCAGTTTCACAGTCACTTCTGGCTTACTTGCACACACGTAGCAGTTAGGGTTTGGTGGATCCAAAGCACAAGGAACTAACAGCTTCTTCCTGGGATTTGGCTGCTTGTTCAGAAAAATCTTGAGACAGACAAGAATAAAAGAAGTTATTCTGAAAGTAACAGCACTTGTAAACCTGCTTTCCTACACATCTGTTGTCCCTAATCCTCTTTGATGTGCCTGCTGAAGAGGAGTGAGTGAGTACCACAGGCAGTCCCCAAGGACACCTGTGTGGTTGACCAGCTATGGCCAAACAATCTGCAATAGGAAATGTTTCAAGGGATGTCAGCCTGGTTCTCTCTCCTATCCAGCAGCTAATTTTCATTAATTCAGAGGAATTTGATCATCCTTGAAGCTTTTGCTTGTCTTTTCATCGTGACTTAAAATTCCCAGTACATCCTGGGAATCTCCTGAAGCAACAAGTGAGAAGCAGTGGAAGTGCACAGCAGTCAAAGCAAGAGAAATGTGACTTTTAAAGAAAGAACAAGGAAGTAGAAGTATCTCAGTCCCACTTACCGTTCTACACTGATCTATTTTTCCTGATAAGATCTTCAGCCCCTCCAGCACTATCAGGCCAGCTATGACTGCATTAGTAGTAGCTATGGCTGGGATGATATTTCCTGCCATTGCTGCAAAATAAGCAAGAGCAGGCAAGATTTTTAACAGTAAGTAAGTAGCTTAGATTATTACCATTGAAATAAAACAATGTTGTATTTTATCCTTACACTTGATGTCAAATCTGCTCTTCATATTCATACTGAAAACATGCATCCTGAGATTGGCAGCAGAAGTGACAAAATCCATTGCAGAAGGGTCGTCCTGGCAAGAACACAAAAAAAAAAAAAAAAAAGAGTAATTTCAAGTTAAAAGTTTGCAACACATGGTTCCTAAAATGGTAACTGCAGGAAGCTTTACTGTAGAGACTTCTTTTGTATTTTGTTTCCAAGTCACACTTCCTCTTTCAAGTGAATGCAGTTGGAATTTGCACTGCAGAGGTTCTTGTGTGTCTGGCAAACTAACCTTATCCCAGATGAGCTCTGCTCCGTCACCCTTCTCAGTCAGGTGAAGTCTCAGGGTTTCAACACTCTTTGAAAATAAGCGCGCATAGCTCTTGACATCCAGAACCTGCTGATCCTTCAAGACTGCAGGGGATTCATTCTGTTGGTCAGATGTGTTTTTCTCTTTGGGAAAAGAAAAAAAAAAAATTAAGATGAGGAATAGCTATAAAGCCCACTAAAAGTTCTCTCTAAGGAGAAAGATTTCCCAACTTCAGCAAGCCAAATACTTTCTAAATTGAAGAATTAAGCTACAGTAGCCCAAACATTTTGCAACAAATCTGTACTTAAAACTGCAACTACAGCTGGACTTACATCAATCACCTAGACAGGCACAAGGCACAGCAAAATCACATTTGCAGCAAAACTCAGCTTTCAGGCATAAATGCATCAGAGTTCCTGGTAAGGTCTCCTAGAACAAGCTGACCTAATTCTGTGACTATCTAATATAACAAACCACAAAAGAGGTCTAGAAAAACATTTTCTATCTAGAGACAGAATTAAAATCTTTGGGAATGGCAAAGAATTGCTGTGTTCATGATGAGTAGCCAAGTGGGCCAGTGAGAAGATGATGTGTTGCAGTAACAAACAGCAGGTATGACTTTCAAATACACAGTGGGAGGAAGGACAATTACCTTGATTTTGTACCTCAGCCCAGTCCAGTGGCACTGGAGGCTTTCTCTTCCTCCACAGCTTATCCATTGTCAGCAGATATTTGATGTCATCTTTGAAAAGCTAGAAAACATAAGAAAAAAACACAAATCAAACTAAGAAAAAAAAACATTAAAGAGGGGGGAAATAGGCACCATTTTTATACTTGCTGTGAAATTGAAAAAAAAAGTCAGCATTAGATTGATAAGGTTTTGCTTTTGTTCTTAAAAATACTTCCAGTGATGCAAATAAAAATCAAACTCCATAGGAAAAAGATCAGAAAAGCTTCTTCTCTTATTCCACATTCTCCAACACTTTCTGCATAAAGCAGACACAGCTCTGATTAATTCGAGGAACGGTAAAAAAAACAAAATCAAGCAACATCAGCCCAGAGAGCAGGCTCAGGTGCCTACTGAGGCCACCAGCACAGCTCTCCTTGAGATATTCTTACCTACAAGCCAATCAATTTGCTAAGGACAGTGAGTCCTACCCATCAGCCACACATTCTAAACTCATTTCCTCTATTTGCTCACTTCTGCCAACTACTCCTAAACCAGTTTGCATTTTCTTAGGCCACAGCCTGACGAGGCACAGAATGTGACTGATGGATTGGCTCTGATTGTGCCCAGTGAAACTCGTAGAGCACTCCAGGTTAGTTTTTCATATTAAAAATGATGCCAGTGAAGTGTTTGCTGTACAGTATGGCCAAGCTGCTGAAGCCATCTGTGCAGAGACAGATGGAATGCAGCAAAACAAGCAAGTGTTGTGCAAGACGAACACCACAGCAAAACTGGTGGCAATCATCACATAATGACAGCACTGATGGCTAGCATTAAGTGTCCCAACTGGGCTTTGACTTCCCTTCAGAGCACCTCACACACTTCCAATAAAGAAGATACCTTAGTAAAAAGTTTAACTGGGTCGTATCCAGTCGATTTAGCCCACTCCTTGGTAGAAACACGTTTGATGTCACCATCCTCATTGGATGCTCGTGCTCTGGCTTCTGCTTCTGCTGGCTCCCCTGTTAATAAAGTGCCAACCAATATTTTAGTTCAACAAAAGAAAACCACATCCAACTGTTTCCTCTAGAGTCAATAACCAGAATTATGCAGGGCCCATAAAATGGCTTTACTGCCCTCAACAAGATGAATCAGACACAGGGTGACCACTCCTGCTTGCTTCTTCAGCTCCCCAATTTAACCTGTTGTCATCTAATTCCTCTATTTGCAGAAAGAGTGAACACCTGCTTCCTGTTCATTTTCTCCATGCAACGTGATTTCATCACAGCCATCCCCTTTCAGTAGTCTTTTTCCCAGGGTGAGGAAGCTTAGTTTGGGTAGAACTTCAGCACAAAAATAAATCAACTTCCTACCTCTGGTTATTCCTGCACAATAAAAATCCAGGCACACAGATGCTATTCATTGTGTGCTTCTTTCCCAGTCACATCCTACAATTGCTGCCATGGCTCTTAATAAGCAGCAGGCTGATGTTTTCACAAAACTATTTATTAACATCTTGACTGACTGAGGAAAAAAACAACTCCAAATTCATCACTTTATGACCATTTCCCCTCTTTCAGCAGTGCATCATTTCATATTTACCTGCAGCAAGCAGACACTATTGCCCAGCCATTCTGTATTGTGAAACTTTCCACTACCTTTTGTAGTTAGTCCTCACTTTATTATTAATGATTTAATCATGCATGCTGAACCCCGGTCCAAGACATTACTCTAGTCACAATTTATCTATCATTTAAGCAGTGCAAACATTTCAAGTCCTTAACCATTATTTTGGTTCTTCCCCTGCATGTCTACATAGCTCCTTCAGGTTCCTCACAAAAATCTTTTTGAGTGCCCCCTGCAGACTGGAACCAGTGTAAGCCATAGATGCTTGTCCAGAGGTTTGTGGATTGCTTCAAAGGACCTGCAGAGCCATGCCAGATATGAGTTCCCTTCACCCAAAGTGCACTGACTCCTCCTCCCTGACACCATCCACGTCCACCAGTTCTAAAGAGCATTACTGTATGGACAATCTGCTCATCACAGACATAAGTGAGCTCCAGCTTAGGCCTCCCTGCAGCTGCCATCTTTGCTTATATCAATACCACTGTGTCTGTCACCTCCCCAGCATCCTAGCAGCTGTTGTTTTCAGTGAGTTTATACATCACTCTTAGGAAGCTGCAGCTCTGAAGAGGATCTTGTGCACATTCTCCATGCAAAGAAGCTATGCATCCAGGTAACTAAAACCCACTGAAAACGTTTCAAATGTCTGATAAGCAGCAGTATGCACGGTGTACATGAGGGTCTGATTGGGAAACTAACTGTTAACACATCCCAAAGTCTTCTTGTCCAAGGGTACAACAAATGGAATCCTCTTTAAAGGAAAATGGAGCTCGACTCTGCAACATTAAGGAACCACAGAAATAAGAGAACATTTCAGTAGCAGGGTATGCTCCCAGCTTCTATCACACTCACAGGCAGCTTCGGGATCAGCTCTGTCAGGGGAGACTTCTTGATCAGCATCTTCTTCTCCAAACAACTGGCTATAAGAAAACACAACACTGGAATTTCATCATACCATAGCACTTCTCCAGATTTTCTGTGATATCAGAGCAAGGCCTAAGCATTAACTAACCTCCCAACCCTCCCCCCCGCCAAACTTAAAGAATGGGAGACTTCAGCTATAATTAACACTTGTTGCTTTTAAATCCCCAAACCTACCAAAACCCAAACCTAAGAAATGTGTCCTCTTTTTCTCT
>VWZI01020604.1:984972-1008824 GCA_013396835.1 Psilopogon haemacephalus | reverse complement strand
CCCCCTCTTTTTTTTAAACCCCACTTCTAGTGCATTCATTTATGCTGCAGCACTAAACCCGTACAGGAAGCTTTAAGGACACTTACTTAAATTACTCCTCCATTAAGTCAATTAAACTGCTGCAATTTAGCCTAAACCACCAGGGAACTGCACTCCAGGATTCAGTTTAACTACAGCAGCTGGATGAGCCTGTGAGCACCAGGCTGGTGCTGTACCTGCCCCTGCCCCCTGTCCCTGAGAGAAATCCTCCTCTTCCTCACCCAGAGCAATGCGACTCTCAGAGCTCATCTCGGCCCTGCAGATGTAGCTTTATCCCTCACTGCAAAAACATCTCCAAAAGCTTCATCACGGGAAGGGATGCAGTGACAGCAAGGCCCTTTCAGCCACTGCCCACCGAGCTTCCAGTCTGTGGTTAAAACAAAGCCGATCTGGCTTTCAAAATCCAGCTCAGATTTGTTTCTTCACTGCCAATAGTTCCTAAAACCTGGATCCTGTCTGACTCAAAAGTGACCATCTCTCTTGGGACAGAAGACTGAGGGACTTGGGGCATTTTAGCCTAGAGATCTCCTCGATGCTGATCAGTAATTCAAGGGTGGTCTCAGGAGGACGGGACCAGGCTTTGTCCAGTGGTGCCCAGTGACAGGACAAAGGGTAACAGGCACAAACTTGAACAGCTAGACGTGAGGAGAAACTTCTTTAAGGGTGACAGAGCACTGGAAGAGGCTGATCAGAGAGGCGGAGACATTCCAAACCCACCTAGGCTTGTCCCTGTGTGACTTTCTCTAGGTGACCCTGCCTCGGCATGGGGCTTGGACTCAGTGATCTCCAGAGGTGCCTTCTACTCCCAACCCTCAGCCATCACTATCCTCCCCAAAACATTAAGTGCACCTAGAATCATGAAGCAATCCCCTACATTTCCACATGTCATCAAAATCTGGAAGGTTCTGTTAGGAATTTGGGCAAGCCAGGACACGTATCCTCCACGACAGGTATCTGTCACCAGATTTCAGAGGCTTGCTAATAGGTACTGCAGTCAGTTATTCCTGGAAACAAGCACCACGTCAGCAAATCAATTGCATTTTCACCACGCTGAGGAAAAAAAAAAAGCTCTGTTGCATAAGTACACACTGTCACCTGCAGCAGTTAAAAACCACAACCCACCAGCCTTTCCAGCTACCCACAGAAATGCCATTTATTTAAATAATCTCTGATCTGGGTCTTCTTGTACAAAAATAAATTCTTCAAGGGGGGTTTGATGATTTGTTGGCCAACAGCTTCTCTCACATGTGTAAACTAGAACGGTTCCAAATTCCACTGACAGATCTAAAAACAAAGCAATAAAGGTGTGAGAAAATGACATCGCCAAAGGCTGCTGTTTATTGTGATCCTTCAGCCTGTGCCACTCAAAAATGATTTGTCACATTCAGTCTCCGTTTCCTCATTTGAAAGCTTTTAAAGAAAGCTTACCCTGACTTTTCAAGGAGGTTAAGTGCCTGCAATCTTACCTGACAGTAGTTATTATTTTTCAAGGCAATAAATTCCTCCCCATGGCACAGAATTGTCTATATTGCTGTTATTGATGTTCACTGTTGAGTAAATGAAGTTGCAGTCACAGAGCCTCCCTAAACTAGAGTTACAACTTCTGCTTAGTGAAATCCTTAATGGAAACTGTGGATTCTATTCAGTTTTGGACCCCTCAAGTCCAAGGACAGTGAGGAGTTGGAGTGTGTCTGGAGAAGGGGAACAGAGCTGGTGAAGGGTCTGGAGAACAGGGCTGGTGAGGAGCAGAGGAGGGAACTGGGGGAGGTTATTCTGGAGGAGGCTGAGGGGAGACCTCATTGCTCTCTACAGCTCACTAAAGGGAGGCTGCTGTGAGGTGAGGTTGAACTCTTCTCCCTAGTATCAGATGATAGGAGGAGAGGAAACGGCCTGAAATTGTGCTAGGGAAGGGTTAAGTAGGAGATTAGGAAAAATGTCTTTGCTGGAAGAGTGGTCAGGGATTGGCACAGGCCGCCCAGGGAGGTGGTGGAGTCCCCATCCCTGGAGGTGTTCCATAAACGTGTGGCCATGGCACTTGGGGATATGGTTTAATGGCCATGGTGGTGTTTGGTTTATGGTTGGGCTCCATGAGAGCTTTTCCAACCCAAACAATCATAAGACAATGACTGCAGTTACACAGCTCAGTGCATGTGGTTAGCAAGCACCAACCCAAACCACAGTTCACTGAACTTTACCACATTCAGTAAGACAAAGGTCAACACCTGAGTCACTCTGGAGCATGCTGACCAGCGCCGGCATCAGCTGAAATTCAAATACTCTGCTGCCTCCACAGTTACTGCAGGCTGGAATACCTTTGTCAATGTTGGCTGGAGGACACGTTATGAATAAAGGCTGCCCACCCCTAGAGTACCTAAGAGGAGAAAAGAAAGAACTATTCCATTTTTCAACATGAATTTCACAGGGAAACGTACACGTTGGCAACAGTGCTCAGGATTCTGAGACCTCTGAACTTGCTTGAAGTATAAAAAATCACTGCCAAAGCTTCAGATCACAGGATGTTAGGGGCTGGAAAAGATCACTGAGTCCAACCCCCCTGCCCGAGCAGGACCACAGAATCTAGCACAAGTCAAACAGGAATGCAGTTCCAAGTGCTCTCCTGAAAACTTCTGTGCATGGGTCTCAGCAAGTCTTCAAACCCTGGGTCTGTTCTCACCAGGTCTTATGTTGAAAAAAATCTCCCACAGCCAGACTCTGACCCTGCTTTGCTATTTGGACTTTGTTCTAAGAAGCCCAAAGAGGGACTGAACTCTGAGCACAGAGCCAGGGTAAAGACCCTCTTGGCAATTTTGTTGATGAAGGAACACAAATACCTATCCAATTCCAACAAAAAGGTTCATTTTGATGTACAGTCCACAGCTGTGCTCTCTATCTCCCTGTTGCGACCAGAAGGTCAGCACACCATACCTCAGGATCTGTTCAGGACACACAGATACTCTTTTCATAAATTTATGGAATGTCTGGTCTCTGCCTTTGACCTCACTCTTCTCATATTTTTCACCATCACCTTCACCTGCAAAACTGTAAAAGAAGAAAAGGAGCACAATTTCTAGTAAGATATGGATGACTGAAATAAGCAACAGTTACTACAAACTCACATTAAATTATACCAAGTACACTAAAAAAAAAAAACCCAAAAAACACTTATGCATGTTAAATTAAGAGGCAATTCCTGCAGGAGGTTCCAAGTGAGTATTTTGCTTCCAGTTCTTCAGTTTCTGGTGGCTTACAATTACTACAGAGTGTTTCAAGATTCGAATCTACCTGATCCCCACTTAACTCCTTAAAAAGTGACTCCTTTAGCAACCTCCCCTAAGATTTACTAGTCTTTACATTTTTAATTGAACCTAATTAAAGTTCAGTGAGCCTATAAAGACCAAGAAAACCACTACTAAAAAGTATTCTATGCAGTTTTAGTTTCAAAAAAAATTCAGTGTTGTCCCCAATTCAGGAGAAGTCATTGTAGGTGTTAAAGTAATCAAATGAGGAATGGTCTGGATATAAACCCTCACTGACATCACTTTTATTTTTAGTAGCTACATTAAAAAATTGGTTTTCAGACAATCTTTATGAAGTCTTTGTGAGTCTTACCATCGCACTTGTCTCTGGTTAAAATTCCTAAACAACTGGACTCTTGGAAGGGCAACTGGGATAGAAGAAAAGCTTTAGTCTTGTAAAGGAAAAAAAACCCTCAGTGTTACAAGGTAAGCTCTGCCATTTAGCAGGGGGTGGTTTAAACCACCTCAGTGTGGCTTCAGAGCCCTAGGGCTCTGTCTGGAGCCCTATGACATTCAGACTGCTCAGAGATGCATTTCTGAGTGACTCAGAATTTGACAGAAGTGGGGGCATTGTCGTGTTCTTCCTGCAGGACTCAGTTACAAAGAAAACACGTTCAGATTCAGTGAGAGATTTTGACTATCCATCATCACACGCAAAACTACAGAACCCCTTCAGTTTCACCAGGAAGTCCAGACCTGTTCTCACCTTTCTGACATCAACTGTTCCAAATCAACACCTTCCCTCTGCTGATACTCCTTCAACAGCTTATCTGCATGCTCTGTATCAAGGAAATCCGTGTAGTCTTCCTCATTTACCACAGCAATGTAAAAGGGCTGGAACAGGGGAGCTGAGCTCTGTGCTGCAGTTCCCATTGCCTGGCTGTCTGGAGGGGAGATGTTCAGGGCTCCTGGCCCATCTGCAGCTTCAGCCAAGCACAGCTGTTGGAACTGAGATGCACACTCCAGCTCTCTGGACAAAGAGCTGCCCACCGCTTCATTTAAGCCAAGCAGCTGGAGGGAGGCAGATGTAGGAGATTCTGCTCCATCACAGACTCCCCAGTCATCAGCTTCAGCACACCAATCCTTTGCAGCAAAGTTTGATGCTTGTTTCTGAGAAGAACAAAGAGAGAAAAGAGACATCATCAAGATCAGCTCCTATCAAGCACTTTGAATGCAGTTGATAACAGGTAAGAGAACTAAATCCTTCACCTAATGCTTAGAGTTGTCTCACTTTGTGTTGGAAAAGCCCTCTAAGACCATCCAGCCCAAGATCACCATGGCCACAAAACCATGCCCAGTGGCCCTCACCACCACACCCACATTTACTTTGTGCAGCAGCACAGGTATGGCAAAAAAACTTCTTACAGCATAGAAACAGCAGAGGAATTTCCTGGCCAGTGGAAGGCCTTTGTGCATGACGCTGCCAGCCCCTGGCTGCTGCCGAGCTCACTGCCAGCTAGTTTGGGTGCATTCACCTGCACTTACTGCACCACAGGCAGGCTCAAGGGGCAGAACATGGAGGGAAACAACAGGAAGAGTCTTCTTTTATCCAGAATATAAGCTCATTTCCCACAGACTACAACTGCACACTGGAAATGTGGAATAAACACCTTTTGTCCATCATGACTAGTTTGACAGCCATCCTCCTCTTTCAGCCTCAAGCTTTTATTGACAAGCCAAAATACCATAAGGATATTAACAACACAGCACAGCTTCCCGAGAGAGGGTTTGGTCACCAGAACGAGCAAAGTCACCCAACTCAGCTGCAATTTTAAGACCTGCTCCTCAACACTGCGCCTCAGTGCAGGGCAGAAGCCAAGAAAGCAGTTTATCGACGGTACCTGGTTTGTGCTGCACTTCCGTGTTTCCTTTTCTTGGGTCTGCAAATACTGGGAGCGCAGCACCTTCCAGCTTCACCAGCCCGCGGGAAAACAAAAGGAGGACAGGTAAGGGGACAAAGCACTCGGGCCGGGTGAGCGGGGTGAGCGGCAGCAGCGCCGCGCCCGCTTAAAGCACAGGTCCCCAGCCCGCCGGAATACAAAAGGAGGACAGGTAAGGGGACAAAGCACTCGGGCCGGGGCGAGCGGCAGCAGCGCCGCGCCCGCTTAAAGCAAAGGTCCCCAGCCCGCCCTCACCTCCCGGGCGCTCCCCAGCAGCCCCTGCCGGCGCAGGCGAAGACGTTGGCGACGCGGTGGCTGGGGGACCCCTCCAG
This sequence comes from Psilopogon haemacephalus, assembly GCA_013396835.1. Taxonomy (NCBI): domain Eukaryota; kingdom Metazoa; phylum Chordata; class Aves; order Piciformes; family Megalaimidae; genus Psilopogon; species Psilopogon haemacephalus. Next base: position 1,003,277 of record VWZI01020604.1, on the reverse strand, counting down.
CGGGCAGTACACCTGCAGCAGGTGCGCCAGCGGCCCGCCGCACAGCCCGCAGCGCGGACAGCCCGGCCGCACGGAGGGCACCCAGTCCTGAAAGGCGAACGGTACCCCCGCGGCTGCAGACGCTCTGAGGCCGCCCACGGCCTCCGCCTGCCGCCGGGGGAGGCTGCTCCGCCTCCGCGGCCACCCCCTCCCGAGCCCTCCCCGGCCCTACCGCGGAGCCGCCCAGCTTGTTGGTGGCCCAGGCGGGGCCCTGCCCGCCTCCCCGGCACGGCGCCACCACGGCAGCGTCGCGGAGGCCCAGCAGCACGGGCGGCACGGCCGCCATCACGGCACCGCCCGCCACGGCCCCGCTACGGCAGCCGCCACTGGACACGCCTCACCGGAGCGTTCGCGCCCTGCGGCGCGGCCGCTGCCTCTACGCAACCCGGCCACGACGGGCGGTGACTCACAGCCACCTCCCGGGCGGCAGCAGCGCCTCCCCCGGGCTCGGCGGCTCCTTTGCGGTCGCTAAAACGGAGACAGTTGGAGTTTGGCGTGGCGATCAGGCAGGTGTGGGGACTCACCGGGGAGCAAAGCGCTCCGGAGCCGTTGTGCCAGGCTGAGGCTCGCCCGCGGCAGAGAAGCGGATCGCGGCGAGCTCACGGTGAAGACTGCCGCACGGCTGCCTGCGGCTGATGCACGGAAAAGCTGCGAGAATAGTAGAAGTCCTTATTTTACTAGAACATTAAAAAAGGTCTTATCAGTCCTCAAATGCAAATGATGAGTAAGCTGAGCACACCCAGATACCGGCCGAGAAGGGCTCTCCATGTCCGAAGTTGCTGTCATCAGTGCGATCTGCTTTCAGAGAGCTGAGTTTGAGCATTTAGTTGAACCTGGCTGGTGCTGAACTCATAACCGTATGCTGGATTGTCTCACAAATAAGCGAAGGAAACACAGCGCCGGTGCCTCAGTGCTCCCTTGTTGCAGCTCCACAAGCAGGAGTTTTGCAGCAAGCTCAAAGGGGAATTATGCTGGTACCTGCTCAGGTGCCACCAGACATCCATTGCTTTCTGCTTTCCCTGTGTCGAAATCACCGAGACAAGACAAACAGAATTGATTTTTTTTTTTTTTTATGAGTTTCCACAGACTTGTCTCAGGCTCACTCCGTTTTGTTCTGAGATAGGTTTGTTCTCAAGCACATGGAGTGCCTCCTGGAGCAGGGTCTCTGAGGACTCAAGGGCTGGACCCTCTGCAGAGGCTGAACTACAACCTAAAGCCCCCCTCTGCACCTGGCTCTTAGCTGAAGGCCAGCACTACCTACAGTTTTTTGTTGTATTTATCATCTCTTGTTTTTTTTTCACTGCAGCTGAAATCAGGTTTTTCACAGACAATGTAGCTGCAATTCTCTGCAATCAGCCTCACCAAAGACTCACAATTTTCTCCTGTTAACTGTGCTGCTTACTCCTCCGTGGGCAGTGCTTTCTTCAGCAACTGAGTCACAGTGACAGGCATCAGCCACCCTGTGCTGACAGTGCTACATGATTCTGCAGAACTCCAAGCTGTTCCATCACAGCTGAAGGCTGGAGTCATCTTTCATGCAAAAGCTGTCACATAAATAAATCACATCATGAGTAAACAGAGCACGAGTAACTACAATACTGAGTATCTGAGGCTTGAACAAAGCAGGATGGGTGTGCCAAGGGATTTTTTTTTTCTCTCAGAAAGCATCAGTGTGGGAAGCTACCATATTAGAAGACCAGCAATAGAATACCTCTGAGGTCCTAAAATGTGGGGGAATATACCTTTTAGAATTGCTTACTTGAGCTTGTTTTTCAGGATGCTCAGTTACCAGAGTGCTGGCTGCTACTCCAGCCTCTGAGACAGCCCTGTGGAACAAACTCTTTGCCACAGGAGAGATGATCTGAGAAACAGCAATGGTACATAACAGATACACTTGGTGACCTCCAGGAAGGCTGGGAGGGGACTGTCCAGATGGGCCTGTGGCAACAGGACGAGGGGCAATGGTTTCAAACTGGAGCAAGGTAGATTCAGGTTGGACATTAGTAGGAAGTTCTGCACAATGAGGGTGGGGAAACACTGGAACAGGTTGCCCAGAGATGTGGTTGAGGCCCCATCCCTGCAGACATTCAAGGCCAAACTGAGCAACCTGATCTAGTTGGAGATGTCCCTGTTCACTGCAGGGATGTTTGGCAAGATGACCTCTGAGTGTCCCTTCCAAGTCAATCCATCCTGAGGTTCTGTGAAGCCTGGTGGATGCATGCTGTGCACATCAGCAAGGCTGGATGCATGCTGTGCACATCAGCAAGGCTTCCTGACGCCGGCATCGTGCAGACAGTGTGGAGTCCTCTCCCAGGGCCACTCTCACACTTAAGACCGTAACTCCCTTTCTTATCTGTGTTTAACTTGCACACTAACCAAAGAAAAACTTCAAAACCCTAAACCAGCCTCTTCTACAGCATTTGAGAAACGTTTCAAGACACTCCAAAACAAGCAGGGAATCTATCCACTACCTCCATAGGTTTTCAAAGACAAAGGAAAAGAGAGTAAAAAAGAGAAGCCTTTGAAATGCAAGCCGGAGGAGTGCAAGCTCCGAGTAATGAAGCAGCCTTCTGATTTTCAAGCTGGGCCTACAGACAATGCTGATCTACCAACATGCAGTAAGCAACATCATACTTTGCTTTCTCCTCTGTCCTGCCACCAATGCTTTCTACACACAGCCAGTGAAAGGTGAATTCTTTGCCAGGAAGAGTTAAATAAAGAACAGATCCACAGTGCAGTCTGTGGAACCCCTAAAGCCCTGAGACTCAGGTTCTGCAAAGAAAGCTGGAAAACTTGTATCTGAAACCCTTCAGGCTGAAACAAACTGGGCACATTTCTGGCTTCTTGGATATAATTTAACCTCTTGGAGTTACCCTGTTTCAGTTTAGTGAAAGAAAAGGGAGTTCCAGTAAAATCAAAAGCAACATTTATTTAGAACAGTTCCCAAACCAAGAAGCAAGCAGGGATTTTCTGTCCTTATTTGTGAATTATCCAGCCCCTCTCACAGGTGTTTTTCTGATGGATGCTCTGCTGCCTAAAAGTTACTTCCAATGAAGGAAGGTGGAGAGAGGCTGTAAGAATGACAGCTGACTATTCTCTTTTGAAAGAGGAGGACAATAAGCATAGAGAGCAGTCTGACACTTGTGATATATTCTGCACAGACAATTTCTGATATATTATTTCCCAATTTGCCCCCCATTCTCACTTCTGACAGGAGGACTCTGCAGCTGCGATATCCACCGATACTACTGATATCCATTCCCCAGGGTCTTTATTGAGCCTGAAAGATAGTGGGTTCATTAGATAGCACTGTTTAGTTGCACCAGCACTCCAGGTTTCCCTTGATTCCCTCCTTTCATTATGATCCTATGAAGAGATTACAGAGTAGGGAGTTAGGAGGTGATTATTAAGCTCTGCACACTGGCAAACTCGCTCTGTGTTACTTCAGCTTTTAAAAGCAAACTGTGCCCTCACCACACTCATAAATCTGTGTGTTCTCTCTTTCCATTCATCGTTTGCTCTATGAGCTGTATCCAAAACTCCATTTTGCCTTCTTTCAGTTTCTTGGATGCTTTTGGCACGGCGTCTATTTCCAGGTAGTTTTCATCCTGATCATACTGAGGCCAATAGACCAGGTCTTCTCCGTTGGGATTTCTGGAAATCATACAATGAAAAGTTAGCTTCCCGTTTGCCTCTCAAGTGTTCTCTGACTGCTGGGGTTGAGGGCATTTCAGAAAACCAACAGGAGCTGCCATTAGGTGATTCTAGTACCTGAATAATTTGATTTATTGAAATAGTCATCAGTACAGTAGCCAAAGGTTAATGGCTCTCATTACTTTTGGATTTAAAATTCCATTGCAGATGGATTTACTCTTTTGGATTCTTGGAGTCACTGCTAGATTTCCACAGAAGTGCTTTTTAAAGAGGGGGGCACTGAGGACAGGAATTTGGGGTGTACTTTCAGTTGCTAGTTGCTAGTTCAGTTGCAGCAGGCATATACCGTGTCTGCTGCCCACTACTACTTCATGGTAAGGAGCGGTAAAACAGAACAAAGTTATCTGGTTTTTGTCTACAGATTCATTTAAAAGGTTCTCCTTGGAATCATTAAGAATGGAAATAATCTACTTCAATATCTGTCTTAGATTCTGCCAGATTTGTAGGCTCCACCATATAAGTAGTGCTTCAGGCATGTGTGAGTCTTTCAGGCAGCACAGACACAACCGGAGCTGTAATTCACAGATTGACAAAATGGTTTGGGTCAGAAGGGATCTTAAAGATCAACCAGTTCCAACCCACCTCCCACTGGACCAGACTGCTCAAGGCCTCATCCAACTCGGCCTTGAACACCTCCAAGCAGAGAGCACCCACAAGCTGACTGTTCCCCTCACTGCAGGGTTGGTGCAAAATCAGTGTTATGGTTCTCACCCAGTTTTTGCAAAGTTAGTCCAGTATTTCATAACAGTTCTGCTAAGTTTGCTTTCTTCTTCTGTAGCCTGCCCTGTGAAGTGAAAGATGAAATGCCAAAGCTGAAAACTCAATGCATAAAAGAGTAGCAGCCTCATCAGTTCCAAAAGCTCTGTCATCAGCTCTACTTGTTAGTCTGGGTGATGAGAGTTTTACTTGAGCAGAACCCTAGGAGAGGATTGCAGTGGACTACTAAAGGCATAAAGTGTTTATGTTGACTCCAGTACTTCTAAGAGACAAAGCCCCCCAGAAAGTGAAGTGTATAGCAATGCTGTTTCAAAAGGAATAGTGCAATAAGCATGGATACATCACCAGCTAAGAAAGGCTTTCCTAAGACAAAGGCAATCTCAGCTCCGTGATCTGCTTTCACAAACTCTGGCACCATGCTTGCCACTGAGCTTGGGCGATACTGAAATTCATAGAAGTAGACCTGGTTGCCAGCATCTAGGAGAAAATGTAGAAAACATTGTTAGTCTAAGGGCTGAAAATACCTGCCACTAAAGAAGATTGAAGGCTCAGGGTTGGGCCTGACAATCTTAGAGGTCCTTTCCAACCTTCATGGTTCTATGATAAGAGGAACTTCCTTTACAGCTGTTCTGATAAAATAGAACCGCTCTCAGTTCTTCGGATAACGCATGCTGCGTGCTGTCCACAGACACATCCCAGGACTCCCTAGTTCTGCTCAGAGATGCAGAGACTCACCTCTATGGTATCTAGCCACTTCAATGCTTGGGACAACAAACACCAAGTCTCCCAGCGCATCCAGGAGGCCATCGCGCACCTGAGCACGGTTTTCCGCCTTCTCAATGTACTCCTTGTATATTCGCTTAGCAGCTTCAGAACTATCACCCTGAAATGCACAATGAAAATACTTCTGGTAGTGGTGGGGAATACTGCAAAGAGTAACAAGCACTGAGTGTGCCACCTGTGTGACCCTCTGCAAGGCAGAGAAAATTCTCAGCTGTACCAGTGTGGCTCAGAGCTGAAACTGGGGAGTTACACAGCTGCCAGATATGGATGCTCCCAGGGAAAAGAGGTTTGCAAGGTCTAAAGAGCAAACATCTTTAGGTAAACATCAGTCAGTGATGCAGTGATCCATGCAAATCAATTTTTCTTGTGGCTGGCCACAATTTACTCCCTTTCAGAGCAAGCCTGGGCTCTGCCTTTCCAAGGCCATGATGGATGTCTGTGATGCTGAAAGATCCATTGCAAATCCTGGCCATGTTTGTAAGTTTTTGATTCTTGCCTAATATTCTGAGGTTTTCTGTGTTTAGTAATTTTGGGAGGGCACAAAAAGATCAGAAAACTAAGAAACCTGAGTGTAGGTCCCTGTGCCACTTTAAACATCTCAGGTGATCCCTTCTAGACTCTAGCTAGTGCTTAAGACAGATGTATTCTATAGATCTTGTGTCATCTTCGCTGGTACCATGCAAGTCTGGAGTATCTAAAACATCACAAGGGACCTATGTGTAGGTACCTGAATCACTGCTGGATTGCTACTGAACTCTTTAAAAAGAAGCATTCAGGATAGCAATCTGGGGGGCATTTTCAGTTGCTAGTGGCATGAGGAGTACACCAGGTCTACTGCCCATCCCAGGCTCACAGGATGTCAGGGCTTGGACCCAAAGAGATCATCCAGTCCAACCTCCCTGCCAGAGCAGGACCAGACAATCTAGCTCAGGTCACACAGCAACACATCCAGACAGGCCCTGAAAGGCTTCAGAGAAAGAGACTCCACAACCTCTCTGGACAGCATGAGCCAGTGCTCTGGGACCCTTCCAGTCAAGAAGTTGCCCCTTGTGTTGAGCTGCAACCTCCTGTGTTGCAGCTTCCATCCATTGCTCCTTGTCCTATCCCAGGGAGCAGTGAGCAGAGCCTGTCTCCACCCCTTCCTGACCCCCAGCCCTCAGATAATGATAAACATTTATTAAATCCCCTCTCAGTCTTCTCTTCTCCAGACTAAGCAGCCTCAGCTTCTCCTCCCCAGGCAGTGCTCCAGTCCCCTCATCATCCTTGTAGCCCTCCACTAGATCCTCTCCAGCAGATCCCTGTTCCTCTTCAAATTGGGAGCCCAAAACTGAAGGTAGTACTCAAGATGGGGTCTCATAGCATGTCAAACAGCAAAGTTTGCTTCTACAGTATAGCCCTCTAGGAGCACAAATGTAGAAACCAGAGGAGTGAAGAAGTTGCACTGTGTTATCCTGAACATGGTCTCTCACCATAGGCTCTAATGCCAAGCTCGTCTTCAAAATCTGATGTGCAACATCTTTATCCAGACCATCCTTGAAGTCAGGGAAATTCATCATCATCTGCATGATAGAGAGAATCACCTTTGTTAGAACAGGTCTTGTTAACAAAATGATATCTAAATAACAACACTAAGAGTCTCTTACCGTAGGAATTACCCATCCAAACTCACAGTTATTTACTCCTATCATGTAGGGCACTGGATTGATCATTTTTTCAGACAGTAATTCTCCAGGGCTCTTTGGGAAAAATACACCATCTGGACAGCCACTGATGAATGTAGGAGGCTGAGGGGAAAAAAATGAAAGCTTTTTGCTTCTCGAAAAAAAAAAACAACACATTTTTTTTACTGTAATTCCAAAGCAAATCTAATTGAGTGCCAGGTTGAAAAAGAAGTATCAGTATTGAAGCCATCCCTACATTTTCTCTGGCAGATTTTGTGCATTAGGCACATTGTATTTTTAATGTTTGTGAGACATAAGTGATGGTGTCCAATTTTCATCTTAGTTCAGTCCTGTTCTGGATGTGTGGAGCAGCGGGGAGAAAAATAACTTCTGTGTTGAAACTGCAAAGGGAGGTAGAATCCAGAACTGGGTATTCATCAATTTTCAGGTTCCCCAGGAGAAACTGTTGATATTTCCCCCACTCCTTTCCTTTCCCTGGTAGAGCATGCCAGCCAAACACAAGATGCTCCAAGTCCTTGCAGGATGAAAGGGAAGGAACCTGCTCACATATGTCAGGTGTCAAGGAGGTCAAATGTTAGACTCCCAGTTCTCCTGAAGGCACAACACACAAGCAGCATACTCTGTTATGGTAAGATCTGATCTGAGAGGTCAATGCAGGAAGTATAATTTCACCTACAAATTTTAGTGTTAGCTGTATTAGCTCTTCTTCCGATTTTTCTCTCAAGCATTCCACCATTGCAGCTGAATTGGTCTTGTCACAGCCAGAGGCAGCAGCAATTTCCTGCAATCAATAAAAAACAAAGACTCCCTTTTTCATCTGTTTCCCATAGAAGGCTTCGTGTGCCACTGAGCCTGGGATTCCAGCAGGAGACAGTCTAAACCTCTGCACAAGGATCATTGAAGCCAGGCAGGTTTCAGCTGCAGAGGCAGGGGACAGGGAGCACTCATAACCCTTCACACTGTGGGCTGAGCAGCAGGACAAAATATATGGCTCCAAAGTAGTTAGATAGGCAATTACCACAGACTACTAGAAAGGCTCAGGTTGGAAGGAACCTCAGAGATCCTCTGCTCCAACCTCCCCCACCAGGGGCAAGGACACCTCTCAACTAGACTCAGCTGCTCAAGGCCTCATCCAGCCTCGCCTTGAACACCTCCAGGGAGGAGGCATCCACAGCCTCCCTGGGCAGCCTATTCCAGAGTCTCACCACCCTCATACTGAAGAATTTCTTCCTCAGCTCCAGTCTAACCCTGCTCTCCCTCAGCTTCAAACCATTCCCCCTTGGCCTGAGGGAGTCTAAGAGACAGGACAAGTCCCTCTGCAGCCTTCCTGTAGGATCCCTTCAGGTACTGGCAGGCAGCTCTTAGGTCCTCCTGGAGCTTTCTCTTCTCCAGGCTGCACACCCCCAGATCCCTCAGCCTGTTATCAGCATACAGAAATGCTGTCTTCAAGGAGTGTGGTCAGAGTTTCACAAGAAGGAAAAAAAAAGATCTGTTTCTGGAATTAAACAGTTCAAGATAGGCAAAACTACCTGGAACAAATAAATGCTGTTACCACAAAATACGCACTTGTGCTTTCTCCTGGGGGTGGTCAGTGAACAGAGTCCTGATTGCAGTGCCACTCTCTGAAATGGCCTTGTGGAACAAGCCCTTGGCCAGGGGAGATAAGACCTGTGAAAGAGCAGGAGCAAACATTACCAGCATGACAAGCATTATGCTCTGGCCATTGCCTTAGGGCTGCAGCATCAGGAATCAATAGCAAACGACCTAAGAGCGTTACTCTGCAGCCGTGCAAAGGGCTTTGGCAGTGCAGTCAGGGACGAGCTGGTGCCTGCCCGTTGACCTCCCAGAACACCTTGCTTCCAAGATGGAACGGGATGGCAGGGCGAGCCAGGCACCCATTGATCCTGGCTGTGCCCAAGACAGCCTGCCTGTGCCGCACAAGGGGAGCAAACAACTGTTGGCCAAAGGGCAGGAGCTTAAGAAACAGGATTTTTTATTACATGTAGCCCTGAACCCTGGCTTCATGCTGTGATCTGTCATAGACTCACAGAATGGGTTGGTTTGGAAGGGGACCTTAAAGGTCATCCAGTTCCAAACCCTGCCACAGGCAGGGACACTTCCCACTATAGACCAGCTTGCTCAAGGCCTCATCCAACCTGGTCTTAAACAATTCCAGGGACAAAGCATCCACAACCTCTCTGGACAGGCTGTTCCAATGCCTGAGCACTCTTGAACCAAAGACATTTTTCCTGATCTCCAACCTAAGCCTCCCCTGGCACAATTTCAGGTTGTTTCCTCACATCCCATTCGCTATCAGATCCTCACTTTTCTCTCACTGACTTCTCATGCAAGTGAGTGTGGACAGTGTTGGTTTTTCTCCCCTAAGTAATTAAAGACATTACTGTGAACTTACAAGAGCAGAAACACTGATTCCTCCTGCAGATTCTCCAAAAATAGTGACAGATCCTGGGTCTCCTCCAAAATGGATGATGTTCTCCTGAATCCACTGAAGAGCTGCTACTTGATCTAAGTACCCCCAGTTGCCCCGGGCATGCTCATCACCAGTGCTGCAGAGAAAGCAGCAGATTTGCTTAAATGCTCAGCACAGGAGGGAAAAAAGACAGGGAGAAAACAGCTGTGGTGTGAGAAACCAGGTGCCATTCTCTACACAACTGGGAAAATAAATGACTCAGAGTGTTGAGATTAGAGTATCAATTGAACAAGAAGTGACTTGGAAGCTGACCTGGGACTTGTAAAGTGTTCACAGCTCTTGCATGTGCAATTAAGAAATGCAGAGCTGGTTTGCATAAGCAAGTATCTGCACATCTCTATACCAACACATTGTTTTGGAAGTTACTTAGCCAAAGCTAAGCTAAAAGAGCTTACCTAAAATACCCAACAATGCCCAGTCTGTACTGAATTGTTACAACCACCACGTTGTCCAGGGCTGCTAGTGCTGAACCATCATATGACGAAGCCGCTCCAAAAACTAATCCACCTCCATGGATCCAGACAAGGACCTGGAATGACAACACCAGACACCACCCAGCACTGAAAAGAGCTCCCAGTGAGAGAAATTAAATATAAATCAAAAGCTCACATTTTGTGCTGTTTCATTCCTGACTCTTTCAGATTTCTTTTCACAAATCATAGTGTGGGTTAGGTTGGAAGGGACCTTAAAGATCATCCAGTTCCAACCCCCCTGCCATGGGCAGGGACATCTCCCACTAGCCCAGGTTGTTCAAGGCCTCATCTGACCTGGCCTTGGAACAACTCCAGGGAGGGGGCACGGTAGAAGTCTTTCAAATCTGAGGCCTACATGTTACAACTGACATTGGTTTCATTAATTACCCAGTGCCCTGTGACTCGGCAGAGATTCTTCAGAGGAAATCAAACACTTCCCAGTCACAATGGCAATAAAATCTTATTTGTAAAACAGGATTTCTGTTTGTTTGTTAAACTTCAGCAAACATTTACTGAGGCAAAGGGTATAACCTGATCAATCATCATTACAAACCAGCACCTCCAAGTCCACAATTAGCACAGGCTGTAGGTTTGCAGGAAAATGATTTTGCTAGAGGTTTTATCATTTTGCTTACAGGCAGCTTCTCAGGTGCCTCTGCAGAAACAGGTGTATACACATTGAGGTATAAGCAATCCTCAGACATTTGGAGAGGAACTTTTTCTTTTCTGTTAGTAACAATATCCGAAAGAAATTGTCCTTTGACTTTCTCCTGCAGGCACCTGAATAAAGGAGAAAGCAACAAGCCACAGAAATCATTAAAACCTCAAATCTGCCTGGTGTAGCTTTTTTGTACTTCCACGACAAGCTGCAGATCAGAAACCAATCTCTAGTACATTTCTAGGATATTTGCAACACAAAAGATCTTTTTTTTTTTTTTCACTTAATGTATTTTCTTCCTTTGACCTGGCATGAAGGAGGGGCTGTAAAAAAGAGCTACAGCCTGCAGCAGCACGGTGAGATGCAGATCTGCTTTTGCATGTATCCAATTACAGAAATATGGCTATAAATTACTTCAGTGACACCACAACTTCATTATTTGACATCTTCAAGGGCTTTTTAGATTTTAATGATAAGTATGAGGCTTCAGGCACTAAACAAGGGCAGTGGAATACATGGAGTAAGCTCTGCTTTTCTTATGTGGCCTGTTAAGTGTGAGACTCAGTCAACATTTTTTTTGTTCTTTCATTCCAACATTTCCTCATCTGCTTTCTGCCTCTGCTCCAAAGCTACACAATTTGTAAACATTGCTAAATGCTGCCAAACCAGAATATTCTTGGCAAAGTGCCGGTCCACATGAGTTGGTAGTTGATCACTGATACCCATTTTCAACCAAAAGAGCAGCTTACAGAGATGTCTTTAGAAATGCATTCACTGTAACAGCTGCAGGTGGTAAGGAGATGGCCCCAAGGGACTGATCTTTGAGGCCTGTGATTGCCCTGCACATCAGTGTCCTGGAATTGCATGTAAAGGATGAGTGGGTTTGGGAATTGCACATAGTGTAAAAGCATGCAAAGGATGAGTGGGTTTGGGAATTGCACTTAGTGTAAAAGCATGCAAAGGATGAGTGGGTTTGTCACTCTCTTACATTGGTGGGTAGGAAGTGGCATCTCTGACTCCTTTCCACGGCTCAGGTGGCTGAGGTTCAGAAAACCTCAGTGGTCCAACTGGTGGCTTAGCAAAAGGAAGTCCCAAAAAGACATTGACACTCTTCTCTGCTGCATCTACTTGGAACTGGTACCCTCGGACTCTCCCGTATTTGGTCTCCACTTCTGGCTGCTCTGCTTTTTGCCCTGGGGGACACAAGCACAAAATCCCATTGCTGGTCTATTTGTATTTGCAGATTTCAACACACCCCTTTTCTTTGCTGAAACTATTCCTTTTCATACGTAAGGGTTCACCAAACTTCAATCAGGATAGCTAGCACTGTTTCAGCCTTCTTTTGGAGTGGCTTGTCTGTATAATGTCCCTCAGGTTTACCATCTGCCTTCTCTTACTATGCACATACATTAAGAATTGCATATAGATCTTAGTGCTTTTCCATGCAGGTCATTAACTAAAAGTCCAAAGAATTGCTCTCATTAAGAAATGGCATCTCCTGTGTAAGCAAAGATCTGTGGGCACACAAAATCTGTTCTGGACCCTTCAATAGTACACATGGCCAAAAGAAAACGCTTCTACCATAGCTGAAAATAGTCTGGCACATAAAGATACTGTTAACATGCAGTAAGACCTAACCATGGAGTCATTAAGTTTTGGTAAGCTTAACTATTTAAGGACAGTGTGAAAGTTCTCAATGCCAAGCTACCAGTGTGGCAGAGGGGGCAACTCTGCCTCGGCAGACAAGGGGCTGGGGACAAGAATTGGATTTTGCTATTTGTAAACCAAACAAAAAGGCAAATAAGGCAAACGACTGAAAACAGATCACAAAAAGGAATTAAGAACCACCAGCTAGCCAGAATTAGTTTCTGTATAGCATGGGAGGTACCCAGCTCCTCGGAGGAAGCTGGGGTGCCCCTCGGTGAGCCAGCTGCACAGTTGTTCTGTCTCCGTAGGTAAAAAGAAAACCCCTTCCGAAGCTTACCAGTAGCTAGCAGCGCTGTGCCCCCGATGGTGAGGATCAAGGAGAGCAGTGTAAAGTCCCTTCCAGTTGCCATTTTGCAAGACGGTCAAATATTTACCTGCTAGGTGCTGCCTTTTATAGTCAGTGGAGTGGCGCTGTTACGCAAGGCGAGCGCGGAGCCGGGAAGGCAAGAGCGGAGCTGTGGCCCGCGCAGCTGCCCTGACTAAGCAGGCACTGCTCCGGGGTACGGCAGGGCAGCTGGGCAGGGCAGCTGGGCAGGGCAGCAGGGACACCCGCCCGGCAGACCGGCCCCACGAGTTTCGTGCTGGCTCCCTACTGCTCCTTACAAACCCTCTTCACATATCTTCAGGCATCGGCTCTCTGCTTCGAGCTGTTCTGAAGAGTCTGCTGCTGCACCAGGAGGCCTGCCCTCTTGATGCAACACTACCTGCTGGCTTGAATGCTGCAGCAAGTTCTGTCTCCACTTAACCTGGACAGCTTTGGTTCCTGGCATGGCAAAACTCTTTCTATGTGAGGTGGAACTGCAAGAATCTCTGCTTGTGTCTCGGCTGCCACCCTGCTGGGCATGCCTACCTCAGCTCACTTGTGACCTGCCAACTACAGCACTCCTCTGCTACAAAGCCAAAGGCTGTGGACTCTGCTTGCTGTTCTCTCCTGTTGCTGTAACAAACTTTATCTATCTTCACACACAGATTACTTTCCATCGTCTGATCTGTAGTGAATTTCCTGAACTCTGCCCCTTCCCATTTGCTTTCCCTTTATTTTCTAAGCCTTACTCTTCAACCTTTGTTCTACTTGCTACTTCTCCCTCAAGTCCTGGTTCTAAACCACGTCCCAGCCCAGCCCATAGCCACAGTCTGAGGGAAGCAGCCATTCTGACAATATTCCCAGTGCAAACTGCTTTCTGCAAACTCTCTCCATCTTATTCACAATCAGGTAATAACGAAATGGGATTTTAGATCCCTGCAGCTTTGCCTGTGGATGCTTTGTATGGATCTGTATGCGTGACCTCTGCAAATGTGGGTGGCATAGACTGAACTCGTGGAATCTGGAAACAGTGCAACATGCCTGGCAAGTGGAATTCCTGAATCCTTTTTTGGCATTTAAAAGAGAGCATTTTGTGACTTACCCTCAATCAGTGAGCAATGCGTAATTCAGGGATCAATCAAAAAAACCTCCTGACATATGATGACATTTGCCTCTCTATGCCTTAATGCACTTCTCCCTATCTTGATTTCAATAGCTGAAAAATAGAGACAAACATCACATTTATAGGGCCCTGCTTGCACAAGAACTCACAACTGCATTTTGCCTCCAGTAGGTATGGTAGAAACATTTAGAAATCTGCATGTATTAAAGCAGGCTCAGTTTGTTTTTTCACTCAGCCCCTGGTGAGTTTTCAACACTTATCAGAGTGTCTCTGGGACAAGGCAGAGTTTCAGAGTACTCCCCAGTAGATAAGAGCAAAATCTTTTCCACTGTGATTTATTTTTAGAACTGTGTCAGAGTTCCACTGCACCTCTCTGCACTTCCAACACACTTTTTCTGTGCACACAAACGCAATGCCCTCTGTTAATCTCCTTTGGAAGTCTCCCTCTGCTGTAAAACTGACTTATAAGGCAGAATGTTCTTTAGGTTTTGATTGGGTTTTTTTGTTGGTTTGTTTTTTGTTTTTTTTTTCCACAGAGGACATTTTGTATCTAAATCAGACCAAAACTTCTACTAAACTTCACAGTTTTACTTACAAATCAGGTCTTCCTTAATTTCATGTTATTTAAATCAGCATTACTGCTATATTCTGTCTTCAGTCATGGGGAAGCAGCAGGAAAAGAGGAACAGTGGGGGAATCTGGTGTTTGTGTTCAATAAGTGAGGCTTCAGGAAAAAGTAAAGCATCACATAGGGGAAATAGATCAGCTGCATTTATTACAGTGAATAATTGCAAATGTGACAACTGTGAAAAGAAGAGAAACTATTTTACCCTCAAAATGAAGTGATTTCTTTTCCTAGGCTAACAGTTTGCATATCATGTGCACGTGTAGGCTGTAAATTATAACTCTGAATTAACCTTCTTGGTGTTGTCATTGGTCCTTTCAAACACCACCTTTTTCCAGAAGGCTACCTTCTTTTCTTTCAGCTTTCTGGCTTTCTTTTGTTCAAGGTTTATCTGTAAGTATTCTTCATGTAGGTTGTAAGCTGGCCATTCAGCCAAACCCTCTCCATTAGGGTTTCTGGAACCAAGAAGAAAGAAAGAAAGAGTGAATGCCCTTCTCAGTCACAGAAGTTAGGACTGACTCAAGGAAGGAACTAACTCATTGGAGTCAATAAAACCAGTAAGAAGTGTAATGAATCTTATGGTCCTTACCCATTTCGAGCAAAGTTAGCCCAGTACTTCATTAGAGTTCTACTGAGATTCTTTTCTTCCTCTGTAACCTCACCTAAGGGACAAAATGAAAATGGATTATTGTGTGTGGCAGAAATCTAAACATTGCTAGCACAGAAGCAACATTTCAGGCTGTGAATATGTTATACTGACAGTCAAGTTTTCAGCACTCTGGATGAATGAGAGTAGCCTAATCACCCTTATTCTACAAATTGGGGAAAGAGGGGACAAGGAAATGAGGTGATTTGCCTGTGACTTTTCAGGAATCCAGAAATAACCCCAAAAAAAGAACCCATGTGTCCTGAGTTCCCCTGCAGCTCAAGAGGAGGCCACATGGGTTAGTTTCATAGATCTCATTCTAGCCCCGTGGGTCTTCTTATTATTCACAGAATCACAGAATGTTAAGGATTGGAAGGGGCCTCTGAAGATCATCCAGTCCAAACCCCCTCCTAGAGCAGGGTCAGGTAGAGCAGCTCACAAAGGAACACATCCAGGAGGGTTTTCCGTGTCTCCAGAGAAGGAGACTCCACAGCCTCTCTGGGCAGCCTCCTCCAGGGCTCCAGCACCCTCAATGGGAAGAAGTTTTCCCTTCTGTTCCCATAGCACCTCCTCTGCTCCAGCTTGCTCCCAGTGCCCCTTGGCCTGTCCTTGGCCATCCTTGAGTAGAGCCTGGCTGCATCCTCCCGACATTGCCCTGCACATCTTTAGCATGGGGAGTGAGACCAGTCCTCAGGCTCCTCTGCTTCCAGCTCCAAGCCCCAGCTCCCTCAGCCTGGCCTCAGCAGGGAGATGTTCCACTGCCTGCAGCACCTAGACTCTTTCAAGCAGTTCCTTGATTTATTTCTTGAACTGAGTGGCCCAGAACAGGACACAACACAGGCAAAAAGATTTGTTCCTCCTGATAGCCAGCAGTGCCATTCAGTGGCTCAACACTTCAAGAATATTCATTGAAATACAGTCACATGTTTGCCCACTGTATCAGCTATGTGAAAATAATTTTAGTTACAGTGTGCTATTAATTAGAAATGCACCTCAATACAGCAGAAAAACGTTGGCTGTTATAGTGCTTTCAGTCAACTCTGGCGATTAAAAAGAGAACTGGAAAGTGTTTTTCTAGATATCAGTAAAAAAACCTGAATCAAGCAAAATCAAGAGGCTCTACTAACAGATTAACAAACGGGTTTGCAACACAGCTGGATAGCTCCAAAGTTCAACGAAGTAAGAGGAAATACTTTCATTCATACAGGCTTAGAAACAGACTATGAGCCACTATGGAAATGGTAAAAATAAAAGCAGGGAAAAAATGCTAACTTAACTTAAAATAAGCAGGATTTTTGTGGTACACTGTCAAAATAAGAACTGCTCCTAACTGGTTTCACATGGGAAAAAAACCCCACCTTGTCCTGAGCCTGGTTTAGGCACATGCAATTAAAGCAAACTGCTGGATTCATAATACTCCTGTGGATGTGACCCCTTCTGTCTGACAGTTCAGTGGCTGGCACATGCATTTGATTCAGAACTTCCAGAAGCCTGTGAGAATGCCCAAACTGAGAAAGCATGGGCCATTTGGGGAGTGCACCCTTAACCCTTCCTCAATGGACCAGTTTCAGTTTGAAGAAAAAGATGAAATATTAACTGAGACATGGAACAAAAGAGTCTTTAACCTAACCGTTAGATCTTCATGCAGAAAATCCAGCACTAGGGTTCCAAGCCTTGCTTCAGTTAACAACTGAAACTCTATCTACACAAAACCTCAAGTCCCCCATGCTTTGGGGCAGACAGCCCAGGGGATTTCCTGGAAAGAAGGCATCAGCTTGAATCCCTCAGGAAAAGAGCCCAGATTTCCTTCTCCCCTAGCATTCCATTAATCCTCTGCAATTTAATTCACCTTTCCTTCAATTGATTTTCCTTCCAAAGCTTTTCTATTGGCAGATTCATGATCAATGCTGGCATAGTGACAGTGATATTTTCTAGCAAATGTCCTGCTTGCTATGTTGTTGACAAACAGCAAAGTGTAGATGATAAAGGATGGAGAAGAGAGCAAATCAGTGTTAAACAAAGTCTAACAGGAGTGGTGGGTTATACTTCAGTCTCAGTGTTGATAGAGGTGACTAAAATGGAAGCACCACCATTAAACAGAGTCCTGCCAGTGCTATGAGAGCAATTTCTAAGTGAATGCTGAATGCTCCTTACTACGTAGCTGAATGTCCCCAGTCAGATATGGTCCTCCAAAGACAAAGCCAACTTCATCTCCATGGTCAGCTTTCACATACTCTGGTTTACTGTCCCAGTAGGAAGAGGGACGGTGCTGAAACTCAAAGAAGTAGGCAGGAGCTCCAGACTCTGGAAGACAAAACATTTAAAGAAGAAAATTGTAAGGAAACATAACATTTAAAGAGGAAATGACAGGCAAAGAAGAAAGCTGACACCAGCTGTTTAAAACACTACTTTAAATGTGCCCAAAGCTTTATGCTGGGCACATTTTTAATGTGATATTGCAGTCAAATGTACTTGTATTTTGTAATTCCAAATGACAAACTCAAAACACATACACTAAAAAAAAAAAAAAGACTGACCCCAGGAACACCTAGAGGAAAGAAAATAACATCAAATAGTTTCCCAGTTCTGAGTGTTTTGGCATGGTTTGTCTACACTTAAATATCAGCAAACCTCCAGGCTACAGAGCTGCTGACTTCCCAAGCAGCAGTGGGCCAAAGGACAAGCTCCAGGTTGCTTTTATATGTTCTCATTTTGAATCCTGTATGCCTCAGCAAACATCCACCTGGGTTATCATGCTCTGCTCTCAGCATATTGTGACCATGAGCCGAAGTGCAAGACAAAGGATAAAGGATTATTACCAAGATAAAGGATTAATTGCTTCACACAACCCTGCAGACCTAGATCACTCTTCACCTTCGAGTTCCCAGGAGGAATCTCAAGAAGACTGCCTACACACAACAGGATTTGTGTCCACATGATTTGATCCAGCATGGAGTAAGAGGTTTGAGTGTTGTGCTAGTGTGGATTAGCTCACCCACCCCTGTGGTAGTTGAGTGCTCTAATGGACGGCATGATGAATGCTGCATCCCCTAGAAAGTCCAGAAACTGGTCCCGTAGCTCAGCAGGATCATCTGTGGTTCCTATATACTCATCCAACAGCACAGGCAGGAGCTCTGAGGGTACATTCTAGGAGGAAAAAAAGGGTGCAAGAAACCAACAGACAACTGATCACTTTCTGAACTGGTAACTAAAAATGGCATCTTGTAAGCTTTGGAGATTCACCAAAGGCACAAAGGTCCAGAGTAGCACTCATGTTGATAGGAAATAGTAAATTAAACCTATTTAGACTTTTTTTTTTTTTTTTTTTTTTTTTGGGGGGGGG
>VWZI01020604.1:960153-977336 GCA_013396835.1 Psilopogon haemacephalus | reverse complement strand
GAACGGGCCGGCGGGCGGCTGGGGCTGGCAGGGGGGCGCAGCTCCGTTTTCCTTAACCTGGCACATCTCATTCGCTCCATCAACGACCCCGAGCACCCTCTCACCCTGGAGGAGCTGAACGTGGTGGAGCAAGTGCGAGTCAAAGTGAGAGCCTGGTTGCGGCTGCTCCCGGCGCCGCCTCCTGACTTGCTTTGGCTGGGATTATGCGAGGGTGTTTGGGCAGCCTGCTGCACAGCAAAGCTGGGCGAGCCTCTGGGGAACAGGGCTGCTGAGGAGCGGCGGAGGGAGCTGTGGGTGCTTAGCCTGCAGAAGAGGAGGCCGAGGGGAGAACTCATTGCTCTCTGCAGCTCTCTGAAGGGAGGCTGCAGTGAGGTGGGGTTGGGCTCCTCGCCTAGTTGACAGGATGAGAGGAGACGGCCTGCAGTTGTGCAGGGGAGTTAGGTTGGAGGTTGGGAGCAATGCCTTTGCTGGCAGGAGGCAGGTGTTGGAGCAGGCTGCCCAGGGAGATGTGGAGTGGCCACCCTTGGAGGCATTCAGGAAATGTGTGGACATGCTTTAATGGCCATGGTGGTGTTGGGCTGATGGTTGGACTGGATTTTGAGGGCTATTCCAACCCGAACAATTCTGTGGCTTTATGGACAGTTAGAGATTGGAATCATGTCCCAAAGGAAGCAGTGGATTCCCTTACAGTGGGCAGCTTGAAGACTCAGCTTGACAGGGTGCTGGGCCAACTCAGTGCAACTAGGCTATTACCAAGAAAGGTTGGACCAGGTGACCCTTGAGGTCCCTTCAGACTTGACATTCTATGATTCTGTGGTACTGCAGGTAAACAGAGTGTTTAAAAATGTCAGTGAAGAGAACTGCTAAGCTTCAAGTTGCATTTGACAGAAAGTGCCCCCAGCCTCTGGGGTAAAGGCAGCAAGTTTGGTACATGGGAAGTGTTTGGCTTTTGACAGGTGAATGATGCAGAAAGCACCGTGGCAGTGGAGTTCACTCCCACCATTCCTCACTGCAGCATGGCCACCTTAATTGGCCTCTCCATCAAAGTCAAACTGATCAGATCTCTGCCTGAGAGATTTAAGGTGAGTCACCAAATCACCCTGGAAAGCAAAAGAGGAGGATTCTGATGGAAAAGATAAAAAAACCATCCCCACTCACAAACAACCAAAAATCCAAGGCTGAGTTCCAGTGGAAATTAACTGGGGTTCTTTTCATATCCTGGGTGAGGGGCACAGTCCAGGGACTGGGCAGGGCAGTGAGCTAAGTGCAGCGTTGTGGTTCTGTCACAGGCATGTCCAGGGTGAGTGGGGTTACGGGGGGAAGGCATCTGCAGTGCTCTGCATGGGAGGAGAGGTTTGTGCCTCACCTACTTGGGCTGAAGAAGGCTTAAGCAGATAGGAATGCAGACTCTTCTAATTTTTAGACTTCATTTTTTTTCTGCTATGTACAGTAATAGGAACTGGCAAGAATGTATTTTTTTCCCTTTCTCTCTTTTTGCTATTGCTTGCCTCATCTACTTGCTTTTATTGTGAAATAGTTTGAACTCAAGCTTCCTTTTTTTTTTTTTAACTTGTCCCCTTTTTAGCTGGATGTTCATATAACACCTGGAACACATGCCTCTGAGCATGCAGGTAAGGGCATTTTGGTGGCTTTGTGGTCTTTATTTTTTGGGTTCAACCTCGAAAATTAGAGAGGAGAGAGATTCCCACACCTGCAGAGCTGCTGTTCAGTACCTGGGACTTTGTGTGCGTCAGCTGCTGGGGGATGTTCCAGAACAGGAAGGTGCAATAATGACACTTGGATATGTTCTGTACCCTACTCAAAACATCTCCTCGGGCAGCATCTGCCCTCATCTAGTCATTGATTTGCTTGTGTGATGGAGGACTCAGAAAATGGGGAGAGGCAGGGGGGAAATGTCTTTTTGTGTTACACCTACACATGCGTGGCTCCCTGCTGCTGAGTCACAAACAGCCTGCTGGTTTAACTGGGGATAACGGTGCCAGCTTTGACTTGACAGCAGCTCAGGAGAGTCCTTAGCAGCTGCAGAAGTACCTGAGAACCATAGCAACAGTGTGACTGCCTCTCGACGTAAAATGCTGCGAAGAAGACACCGTGTGCCTGTGTTTTGACCCGTTTCTGGTGGTTCTCTTTGTTCTGCACAGTTAACAAGCAGCTTGCTGATAAAGAACGTGTGGCAGCTGCCCTGGAAAACTCTCACTTGCTGGAAGTGGTGAATCAGTGTTTGTCTGCTCGCCCATAGGCCCCTGGAGGAAACGCGTGGGATTCTGCCTGTGCTCGACACATTTTGTATATAAGTGGTGATGCTGCTGTTGCACTGGACATAATCTGGCAGCAAAATAAAGTCTCTTTGGATTTTCTTGAAAAAATGCTTCATTACTCCAAAAAGGTAGACTTAGATTGGAGATTGGGAAGAAATTCTTCCAATGAGGGTGGGCAGACAATGGAATAGGTTGCCCAGGGAGGCTGTGGATGCCCCCTTCCTGGAAGTGTTCAAGGCCAGGCTGGATGAGGCCTTGAACAACCTGGGCTGGTGTGAGGTGTCCCTGCTCATGGCAGAGGGGTTGGAACTGGATGATCCTTAAGGTCCCTTCCAGCCCAAATCATTCCATGATTCTGTGTGGGAAATACACTTGCAGCTATGAAAAGATAATGAAAATTGACTTTTACATTTCTTGGTCATTGCATAGGCAGGATTTGTTTCTCTAAAAAGCTTTGCTTCCACCTGATTTTAACCAGTTTATACAAAATTAGTTATTTTTAAGATTCATAGAACAACGTCTACTTTTTAAAAAGAAGGTTTTGCTCACCTGCTGGATGGTCATGCTTTGTATTTCTCTAGTATTTTGCCGGGGGGGGTGCTCAGATGCTGCTTTTAAAAGGGTGAAGCTATGAACACTGCAAGCCACAGCGTGGTGGCCCAATCTACTCTGTGTTGGGAAGCTGAGGAAACTGAGGCAGCAGTGACCTGAGTGAGACTAATCTAAAGCCACGAAGCAAAACAGCATAGAAACAAACCCAAATCTTCCCATTTCAGAAGTGAGGCTCCCAGTTTGCACTGGGCTTCTGCAGAAAGCCAGCTCTGCAGCAGCCTTAATATGCTTGTTTGGGTTAGCATCCTCTGAATGATCAGCACTTGCTTGGATGTATGAATGAAACTGTAAATAAAGGCAGTATTTATGTAGAATTAATTTTGGGAAAGGAGCAGAATGACCTGAAGGTTAATACTGTCTTTTCTCTCTGCCTCTTGCTGAATCACTGGCCTGATTAGTTCTGACATTGCCAACATTTGCACCACAAATGAAGCTTCCACCATGGCACTGCATGCAGGCAGCTTGCAGGCAGCATGCTTGGTTGGTTTGATTTTGGTTTCTGTTTTGTTTTGAGGGTTTCTGGGTTTTTTTGTGTTTTTTTTTTAATAGAAAATTAATTCTGCCTTCACAGATTTTGGGGAAGAAAGGAATGCAAATATGTGCCAGGGGGAAAACAGAAGGATGACTAAGCTGCCAACAGATTGCTTCAACCTGCACTCCAAATAGAGAAGGAATCAGTAAATTAATGCTTTGTTGAAACTCTGCTTGGCTTTCACCACTACATAATAACAGTGCTAAATAATTGATGGAGTTGTTGGCAGTGGCCTCACGAAGCACGCTGCACGCAGTAACCCTGGGGGTGCACTTTGCACCATTTACCTCTGGAGAAGCAACAGCATGAGCTGTCTTATAGAGGTGGGGGCTGGCTTCACTGGCAAGGACTTGTTGTGGGATGTCAGAGAAAAGGTCTGACTTTGCTGCTTGGGGATGGAGAACTCATTTAGAGCCACCATCTTTCACTAACTGAGGTGGATGTTATATTTATGATAGCAACACCAGTAAGGAACCACAGTTCAGAGCATCACACAAGGGTAGGGGTTGGAAGGGACCTCTAGAGATCAAGTCCAAGGCTTTGTAATAGGACACATTCCATCAGAAACTCTGCCCCTTTAGAGCAGCTGCGTTGAACACAAAGAGCCTCACTCAATCCCAGGAAAAATGCCAAAAGCAGGTATCTGGTTTGCATTCCTAGGCCCTGGGCAGAGCCTTCCAGGGATGGCTAAATGGCACTCACTACTCTGTCTGCAGACACTGCAGGAGGAGCTCCCTGGGGGAAAGGCTGCTTGTGCACTGGAGCAACTGCCCTGTGCCCGAGCCTCACACCAGCGCTGCCGCACTGCTGTGCCTGAGCCCCAGCAAGTCTGTGGGACAAACAGAATAGGAATGGGCAGCAGGTGCTGCCTACGAGCTTTGGGAAGGCAAAGGAAGAGAAAGGGAAGGAAAAGTCAGAGGTGTACAACCCCTTGTGGTCCTCAGTGTGTGGCACCGTGGACAGCAGGGACCTCCTACAGCGCTGGAGGCTTTGTCCTCCAAATTGCAGGGGAAATGCTTGAGCTCCCTTTAATGACAGACATCTCCCACCCACTGAGCCAAGCGGGAAGACCCAAGTGAGTGGCAAGTCGGCACTGCCAGGCTCTCTCTGCTGGGTGTGATCCTCCCCATGCTGCTGATGTCACTTTGAGGTGATGGTTTAGCATAGCTTTTTTTTTTTCCCCCTTCATCTACCCAAATTACTTTCATCTGGTTTCCCATCAGATGTGTCACACACGGCTTTGACCAAAATAACCTCAGGAGGTTGTCAGGAGCTTGCTTTAACCCCAGGATGCCTGGCAGCCTGATTTCTCTAGTGTAGCTAATGGAGGAGCTGGCACATGCTCTCTCTAAGGATTATGAAAGTATCTAAGCAGCAGTTCTTTTCCTTTCCCCTGCAAAAGTGACAAATAAGTCACCCATGCGGGCTGAAATGCTTGCAGAGGGAAAAAATACAAATGCCAATAGAGTCCAGCTATTTTTGGAAACAGTTTTCTAGAACACCACTGGTTTCCTTAGTGAAAATCAAGTCCCCTAACACTACACCCAACTTCTTCAAACCCATCATTACTTCAGCAGTGAGTCACAGAAATGGTTTCTCTGACTTGTTTTCACAACACTGCATTTTAGACACTGGGTTTTGAAACCAAAGGCAATAATGTAAAGAGCCTGTCAAATTCTATTTCATTGATGATTCTTACTAATGATGACCTTGACTAGCAGCTTAAAACAGCAGCTGTCATTTAAACAACTTCTTCCCCTTCCCCTTCAAACTCACTTTTCTGAGTTTGATCCTGCAAACTGGGAGTTTTATCACAGAATGGTTCAGGTTGGAAGGGACCTCCAAAGCTCATCCAGTCCTACCCCTTCAATCAGCAGGAGCATCCTCCACTAGAGAAGGTTTATCAGAGCCTTGTCCAGCCTGACCTTGAATATCTCCTGGGATGGGGCCTCAACTACCACCCTGGGCAACCTGTTGCAGTGTTCCAGCACCCTCATGGCAAAGAACTTGCTCCTAGTTGGGGTTATACTCTGGCTTATATTTTTAGCATAGAAGTGATGAACTCCTGTCACATTTGGCTTTGTTTGTAAGATGAGCATTGGGCCACTCCTGGTTTAAAAAATGAGAGTTAATTTGTTTTCCCAACAACCCCCAAGCATTGTCTCAGCTTTACCCTCAGTCAGAAACCTTACTTTAAATGCCTGTGCAATTTCTACGTACACATTTCAGCTCATCTACAGTCTAAGCACTTAGCTCCACAGAAGATGTGCTCATGCAGTTACCAAGTCAGATAATGAGGAGTTTCCTGCATTTTTATGGCTGATTAAATCGACACTACAGCTCAGATGCAAGCTGTGTACAATGTAATCAGGCCAGTTCAGCACTGACAACCTATTCTACTAATCCTTGTAACTGCAGGAACTTTGCTCTGCATCTACCTTCCCCTGACATTATTGTCCTGTGATCCAGGCTCTATCCCCTTAAAAGTAGCTTGAGCCTTTCTCTGACTAGAAATTATTGCTGTCTCTTTTTTTTTTGGCTGGCATGCCTAGCTGGGCACTGCCTGCTTCACCAGGATCAATGACATGATGAAGGAGGCAATGTGGCATGAATCGTGCCTCGGTTCAGCTGGGAAGAATGGAAGCATCCCACAGAACAGGCTGTGGAATACACAAATAGCATGCCAAGGAGAGGGAATGCACACAGGAGAGCTGCCAAGCCTCTGATGCAGTGTCTCAGAGTAGCTACCTTCCAGTCTGTACCAGAAAAGACACTTGCCACAGAAAGTGGCCTCGGGCATCGACAGCTGAATGCCCTGCCCTGCTCCAGCTCTTTGCCCTGCTGCCTCTGCCTCCCCTGCCCCAGCCAGGCTGCCCTGCTGCTCTCAGGCTGCAAGAAAAAGCTGAAATCTCTGCAAGTTGAATACATTTTTGCACATTCACATGGGCCAGCATCTGTCCTGAGACCGGGCCAGCGCAAACTCAGGTGAGAAACATGGGCAGATGTCTTCATCCAGCATTCCAAAGCTCCTGCTGCTTCTTGAAGCTGGGAAGAGTTCCCCCAACATCCAGAAGCTGGCCTGGTCCCTCTGTCATCCTCTATTTGCAGGGTTCATTGCCCCTACCTGGAACACCAAGACATCAATTCCCACCCTGTACCTGTTAGGTCACAGAAATTTTTCACCCTAACCAAATCCCTGCACAAGCACAAAATTTGTGCCCACCATTCCCAACAGCTCTGTCCCTACATCTGGCCATGGACTGGAATACAATAGGATGTCTTTGCACTGATAAAATCCCCTTTTAGAAGCTGGCATCTCCTCAGAGGACCTGCTTTCAGCTGAACTGACACAGGATTTATTTCAGCTGACTTGGTGATTATTGAAGCATTAATTTTAATTGGGATGATGGTTATTGAAATCTGCCATAAGATCATCTGGGGCTTTTAGTCTTTGAGAAAAACCCAACCTACAACTATGTAACAGAGAAAATAAAGAGGAAGGGAGCACAAGACTGCCAGCATTGGTTAGTAAATGCTGCATGTTGTTGCACTTGGAATTCATCAGTGAGAGCTGGCTGCAGGCAGCAGTTGTGTTGAGATACAGGGGTACAGATGTGCTCTCAGCCTTCCTGATATGGAACCAAGAGTTTCTGATAGCCTGAGAAACACAACAGGGCTACTGGCCCTCCTTTGTGGGTTTGTTCTCCACAAAGAGAGCTTCTTAAAGCAGAGCCTCTCCTTCCCAGGAGGGCTCACAGATTAATCTTTCAGTGAGAATAATTTCACAGTAAGAAAGAAGCTCCTGTGGCTGTGGGTAAGCTGGCACTGCTGCAAGGAGCAGCAGCCCTGTGTGCTCAGCTCCCTGTTCGTTCCCTTTGCTGGCACAAACAGGAGTGTAACCTTCTGGAGAGGGAGAGACCAGATAAAAGTAACCCATTACAGGCTGGAAAGTGTCCAGAGAAGGGCCAGGAGACTGCTCAGAGCCCTGGCAGCCCTGCCGTGCAGGGAAAAGCTGAGAGAGCTGGGTCTGTCCAGCCTGGAGAAGAGGAGGCTTAGGGCAGACCTTGTTGCTATGGACCAGCATGGAAAGGGAGGCTACCAAGAGGATGGAGACTCCCTTTCGACAAGAAGTCCCACGGAACAGACAAGGGGTGATGGGGACAAGTTACTGCTGGGGAGATACCCACTGGGCTCTAGAAGAAAATGTTTCCCATGGGCACAGTCAGACACTGGAATCATCTCCTAAGGGAAGCAGTGGAGTCCCCTGCATTGGGCAGTTTGAAGACTGGGTGCTGGGCCAGCTCCTTTCAACTACACCATCACCTAGAAAGGCTGGAGCAGATGATGCTTGGGGTCCCTTCTATTCTCTGGTTGTCTGCCACAGCAGCTGAAGGGAAGCCTGTGCAGATATGACTTGACAAGTGGCAGGATGACAGCCTTGTTTCTCCACTGAACCATCTTCTTCTTATAAGGCAAAAATAAATAAAGAAATGACAAGCACTGCATCTGTATGAGATCATCTAGAAAAGTCCTCCTTCTGAGAAATACTATATTCTCTTTGTTGCCTAGCTACGTGCTGCTCTTACCTTAGAAGGCTGTAGATTCATCTGAATGATTCTGGTGGAGCTGATTGTGCTTGAGCAGAGGAGTAAGGCATGGCCCTTCCTTTGGTAAAGAGGACAAAAGGAAAGGGTGAGTGTGAAAAGAGCCCTCGCAGAAAAGCAATCGGCCGTATTCAACATATTCTTTTCGACATCAGCTGTCGAACAAAGGCCATTTCCCCCCACGGCCCCGGGTGCCTGGGCAGGCGGTGAGATCACAGTGCTGACGCCTTCACCACCACAAGCCTTTGTCTGCTTCATGGTGATTACTGCTGTGAGTAAGTGCGGAGAAGGGAGAAGACTGACAGACTCTGATCTCAGTCCCAGGACTGCAGACAGAGAAGACGCCAGGCAATGCAACCCGCTTGCTGGATTTCAGCACCAGCGGAGAACGAGCTGCTCCCGGTGTCCTTCCCCAACACCAGAGGCTTTGCTGCCTGGGAAAATCAGCGAACTCCACTCAAAATGCCTGGGGCCCGAGGATGCTCGTTGTAACACGGCAAAGAAAGCTGTGACAGGCACTCTGCCCTCACCCCGAGACGTGCAGAGGCTGAGAGCTGAGCGCTAATTCCCCGGCACTTGCCCGATGCGATCAGCAGCTCAGCAATGCTGCTGCCTCCCCAGAGGTCGCGGTGCTCTGAGGTGCTCTGGACGGGAGGCAGCTGCTTGCAGGAGCAGTAAGAGGAACGGGGAAAGAAAGTCATCTCTTGCCTGCTTCAGAGTAACTGGTTTGGGTGTAGAATGGCCTCGATACTCATCAAGGCAGTTCTATCCTTAGGATTGAGAGACTTTCAGCCCTGGAGTTTTGATTCAGCTTTTTCTAGCCAGGGTTGGCTTTGAAATTCAGATTTGCATTTCACAGAATCACAGAATGTCAGGGGCTGGAAGTGACCTCGGAAGATCATCTAGTCCAATAACATTTTCTATGCCTGCTGTCTACAACCCTCTTTAGATGAAGTACACACTTCATACCATTCTACTGCTTCACTCTGTTCTGGTGCTTGCTCCTTGTATTTTATCCTGAGCCTACATTCTGCTCATTTCATGGTTTTTTTTGTTTGACAGAAAGTGGTAGAAAATGAAGCATATTCTCATGATCACAATTATTCCTACATCCTTTCTCAAGTACAAAAAATCAGAAAGAACTTTGACAATTTAAAGTGGAAACAAGACAGTTTACTTGACTCTAGTCTAATTCCACACTAAGGAGGTCTTCAGAAGAATGTCTGGGGCAGCAGCAGAGGCACAGCTACACAGTGAGACATTTGAAAGAGGCAGGAGTGCCTATTGCTGCTGCCATGCAAGTGCAGAGTTTGCCAAACACAGCACATTCCAACCAGCCCAGATGTGAGTTTCCCCTGGAACTGATGCTAACATCTCTCACACACATTTTACACGAGCAATTCCATGACAGCACTCAGCACAGGACAAGGCACATGAGTTCTGTGCTGGGTTATACAGAACTGTAAACCTTACTCATTCCAGTTCCTAAGTCTCCCCTGTGAGTGAGGTTTTGTCCCTGCTTTAACCTTTCATTTGTTGAAACAAAAAGGGAAATTGAATCTTTCCCACAAGGTAAACAAGGTCAGACTTTATAATCTTCTAGATTCATAGAATGGTTTGGAAGGGACCTTCAAGATCACCCAGTGCCAAGCCCCTGCCATGGACACAGGGACACCTCCCACCAGCACAGGTTGCTCAAGGCCTCATCCAACCCAGCCTTGAACACCTACAAGGAGGGGACATCCACAACCTCCCTGGGCAACCTGTGCCAGTGTCTGCCCACCCTCACTGCAAAGAAGTTCTTCCTATTCTGCAGTCTCAGTCTGCCCTCTTCAAAGGGGTAAAGCAAAAAGGCAGCTATGTTTTAATTCTTGTCAGGAGGATTTCTATCATGTGCAGCAATTCTTAAGCTAGAAATGCCCATCTGGACACAACACTGAAGTTCTCTGTGTGAGAAAAGACAGATAAAATATCCTTGTCCTTTTATCCAGTACACAGAAAGAGGGCAGCATAGTTAAAGTTTCTCTTGATAATGTCACAAACATTATAAATTATCGAGCCCTTCCCCCCAGTGATGGCTCAGTGAGTGCTGGAAGCCTGTTGCTCATCTCTGCAGAGGACCATAGGTCTGCTCCTGCTTTTGGGCTTTCACTGCATGGAGACATCTCATTGCTCAGCTCTCATGCTCATGGAAACATCTACCACAGGATGACTTTATCCAGATTTTCAGACTCCCACACCCCCAGATCTTCTTTCCTTTGGTGTCTCTCTGTGTTGAAATGTAAGCCATGTTTTGTCCCAGCCCAGTCTGCTGTACCCCAGCCCCCTCATGACAATCTCTTGCTAGAGTCTTCCCTTACAACTCTACTTTCCTTCTGCAAGTTTCTCTGCTTTTCCTGCACTACTGTATGGAGATGCCTGCTAACAGGCAACATTTGAAGACATGGTCCTGCAGGCATATGGAAGAAATGGGCAGCTTTTGGCTGTATTCTACCTGATTTCCTATTAAATCATTAGTTCATCAATAACAGAGGTCCATGAAAATGTTTTTCAGTGCTCAGCTGACAACATAAACAGACACCAGGAATTCTCAGGGCTACCAAGGAAAGCATCACTGTCCACTGTGGAAGTCCATGGGCACATGCAGTTTGAACAATGTGTTTGCTTCTCGTCCCCTTACTTCTACAAAGATGTGTTAGAATGGATACAGAGAAGGGCAAGGCAGGATCCTCTTTATACAAGCAGTGACTGAACTCCTCAGCCACAGAAGGATAACGACACCATTACACGCCTGAAGAAGACAGGAGGGACATCTTACTCTCAGTAAGTGGGGCATTGCAGGGTATGGAAAATCTCTGAGGGTTAGAAGGCAGTTAGAAAAATCTGCAAGAGCAGCACATGAAGAGCCCCTGAACAAAGGCAACACTTCCAGCCTCACAGTTGGACGGGGGAAGCTCTCATTGTCTTTACCACCTCCTTATTGTCCACTCTTCCTTAGATACCCACTACTGACAGCTGCTGGAAACTGGCTGCACGTCGAGCCCGACCCAGCTCTAATTTGTTATCGTAAATAGATTCATTCCTCTTGCCAAGAGCTATTGCTGGCAAACAAGAAACCTTACGTTTGCAATCTGTTTCCCCAGCGCTATGCACGCCTTAGCGAGCCAGCCAGGCAGCCAGCTACTTTGCCTGCTCCTTGAAACAACTGTCTGCTGCAATCTGTAAATTCAGAAACCTTTTCATGGTATCAGACTTCTAGGCATGTCTGCAAGGGGGCTGTGAGATCCAGTCTAAGGAGTACACATCCCGCAGGAATTGCAGCGGGATAGCTGGCATTCCGCTCGTGGATGGGTGAGGTACGTCACGCACGTTGGCCATGACAGGCTTCATACTGAAAAAGAGGAATTGGAAGTGATAAAAGAAAATAATTATAGACACATCTTAGGTCATCTTCTGATTTTACTCCAGACCTGAAATGCAATATGGGGCAAACAGCTGATGGCACAGGGTACGTGCTAATGAGTCCGTTCCGCAGAGGCTGACGAGCTAAGGGGGCATCCAGACTCTGACTCCTCTAGCAGGTTGGTTACCAAGGCAGCAAGAAGTAAACTCCCATCTGGAATCCTGAAAACCGGCACCAGTTTGAAGTCAGACTGAGACGGATGCTTCCCCCCAGCATATTCCGACAGGATAGCTCACAAACTAGTGTGGTGCACCCTGTGAAAAAGAAGCGGGGGGAACTGCAGAGGCAAAACTGAAATGAGATCTGCCACTTGTGCAACTTCTCCTTTCCAGAGCACTGACTCACCTGGTTCAGCTGGTCGTGACATTAGCTGCTAGCAGAAATTTTGGAGCTTACTGAAAGCAGTGGGAAATTCCGAGCAGCAGGCAGCTGAACCACGTTTCCAGTTATTCTTACCCCCAGTTATTTTTTGCACTCTTTTGCAGGAGTCTCAGGAAGTCAGGCCTCTGCGTTCTGTTACACACAACAGACCCAGAACAGCCATGCTCAGGGGGCTGCAGCAGCTCTGCTATCAGGACAGGCTGAGAGAGCTGGGGCTCTGCAGCCTGCAGAAGAGAAGGCTTCTAGGAGAACTTGGAGTGGCCTTCCAGGATCTGAAAAGGGCCTACAAGAAGGCTGGAGAGGGACTATTGACAAGGGCTTGTCATGACAGGATATGCAGTAATGGGTTTAAACTGGCAGAGGAGAGATTGAAACTGGATGTTAGGAGGAAGTTCTTTAGAGTGAGGTTGGTGAGACACTGGCACAGGTTGCCCAGGGAAGTTGTGGAGCACAAAAGCACACCTGGAGGTGTTCAAGGCCATGGGGGATGAGACCTATTCTAGTCGAAGTGTCCCTGCCTATGATGGGGGGCTGGAACTGGATGATCTTTGAGGTCCCCTCCAACCTAAACCATTCTATGATTCTATGATTCTATCCCTCTTTTATGATTTTCCACCTGAGAAGCACAAACAGGGCTGCATTCTGCTGCAGTGCCTACCAGTGACCTTTGGAATTTCTGCTCTGGAGCTGAGAGAAGGCACAGCAGCCACAAGGGGATCCAACCTGTGATTAATTTTGTAGATATAAGAATGGATTTAACTTGCATTTTCCCCGAGGCACTCCACGTGAGCTTTCTAAGCCACATCAATTTCTATCAGCTCCAAAGATTGTAATGCTAAGGTGGTACTGCGGAAGCCAAGAGGGTGCACTAGAAATGAACAGAGACAATTCTCCAAAGCTAGTGAAGAACTGAAAAGAGACTAAGAAATTAACAGGAAAAAAAAAAGGAAATGGTATACTACAACAGGAAAATACTAAGACAGACACCTTGAGTGAAAAGCATATGAAGTAAGGAAAAGGAAAATCAAATTAAAATTAAATGAAACTTTAAAAAAAAAATATTTTTTTTNATTAAATGAAACTTTAAAAAAAAAATTTTTTTTTTAAATTTTTTTTTTTTAAGAGCACTTTGTGCTCCATTCCACAGGATCCAGGACATCAATGTTCCCTTCTTTCTAAGTCTCAGATCAAAGCCTTCCATGAGAAGCACAGGGCACACATCACAGATGGCTGGGCAGCCAAGCAAGAGGGAACTTTGTGGCCTGATTCACAAACAGGAGGTCACGGTGGCTCCATCAGGACCCCAGAATGACCTGATAATTAGGATATAGTTGATTCGTGTCCTTGAGACCAAAAATGACCCAATGCTCCTGGGCTCAGCAGAATTTGCTTGCTGCTTTTGTTAAGCAGCATCTCCTCACGCACTGAGGATCCAGGTTAGACAGCAGCCCCTGGGCTGCAGCTCTGCTGCTGATTAGATGACACAGTGCAGAGGGCAGACACCTGGACTGTTTAGGAGCCACCTGTGACTCAAGAGCCATAGATGGTACCACTGCTACCGTGAGAACCTTGATTCAACACTCTTACCATCTGCCATGCAGCCTGGAGGAGACTTTTACCTTCGATATTGACAGACCCCAGGGCTAGCTCTATGTAAAATCCAACGAAATCATAACATTTCCAGTTTCCATTTCAATGGCCTATTAGCTTGCTAAAAATACTGAGCCTACAGTATGTGTCTGAAGCACTCGTTTAATCAAAACAAATCCCAGACCAGCAGAAGCTGGAACAATAGAAGAGTAGAAAAGCAAGACACGAGGATTTCTCTTAAACAGAAATTAATTACAGTTAACCTATCTTTTAGAATCACAGGCGCATAGAAGCAGAAATGGAAGGCAAGTGAAAAAGGAGATGGTCTTAAAACCCTTCAAAAGAAAGGGGGGAAAAAATCAGCACTTCAAGCCTGTGGTCTCTCAGGCACCCTGCCGAACCCAGCAGATGCCACGGTAATGGAGAGGGACTCTAGAGCGGTAATTAACAGCAAACAGGATTACAGGCTATGTGAAACATTAGGTGTCCCGAGCCATTAACTTCAGTTATCTGTTAATTCCTCCCAACTTCACGAAATAGCTGGACCTATGAAGATCAAAGGAGATAAAGCAGCTACATGACCCCGGCGATCTCCCCCTCTCCGGTTCCAGGCACGAATCCTGGGGCAGACGGGAACAGCCTGCAGCGCCTTGGCACAGTGCTCCTCTGGACCTCTGCTCATCCCTCAGGCCACAAGTGAAGCCCAGCTCCTAATCCTAGGCCATCTCACTTTCCCCAAAGGACAACTCACAGAATCCAGTGCCAGCCCCTGAGCAGTATCCTGTAAACATGGGGGGGATTCCAGAACTATTAAGGGCGACAAAACTGGTGAGGGTCCTGAAGCACAGCCCTATGAGGAGAGGCTGAGGGAGCTGGGGGTGTGCAGCCTGCAGAAGAGGAGGCTCAGGGCAGAGCTCATTGCTCTCTGCAGCTACCTGAAGGGAGGTTGCAGCCAGGTGGGGTTGGGCTCTGCTGCCAGGCACCCAGCAACAGACAAGAGGACACAGCACCAAGTTCTGCCAGGGGAGGTATAGGCTGGATGTTAGGAGGAAGTTCTACAGAGAGTGATTTGCCATTGGAATGGGCTGCCCAGGGAGGTGGTGGAGGTGTTCAAGCAAAGCCTGGAGTGCCATTGGATAGGGCGGGGTGGTAGGTTGGGCTGGATGAGCTTGGAGGTCTCTTCCAACCTGGCTTTCTCTTCTCTTCTCTTCTCTTCTCTTCTCTTCTCTTCTCTTCTCTTCTCTTCTCTTCTCTTCTCTTCTCTTCTCTTCTCTTCTCTTCTCTTCTCTTCTGTAATTCTTTAGCTGTACCTGGGTGCTGGCACAAAGAACTGGCTACAGAGTCCTGAATTTTCTGTCTGATTCCTATTAGGTATCACTTTACGTTCAGTCACTTTTCTTGCTGAAACACAGCTCTTAACAACTTTGCATTTCCCACTTTTACACAAGCCTTCCCTGCTAGGTTGTGGGGTGTTTTTGCTAGCAAGGGTCTGTCTTGTGTTCGCATCATAAAAATATTAACAATTCTCATCAGCAAAAGGCCTGGAAGAAAATTTGGCATCTTGAAGCCTCGTCAGTGCAACTCCTATTTTTAGTTTGGTTCCAGTCAATCTTGCTCCATGTGGCACAAAAGTGGCACTGTGTCTCTGCTTCTGGGGCTTCTCGGGTTTCCCTTCTTTCACGCAAGAAAGAATTAAAACCACCCCCAATTTACATGTCGGCTTTGAAAGTCTCACCGTGGTATATGGGATGGAAGAAAGATTGGTCCAAAAGATTTATAAACCCACTCAGGATATTTTCAGGTGAGAACTTTTAGCAGAAACATTCGATTTTTTACGAAGTTAACTGAAGACAAACTCTATCTGGAAGAGCATTTACATAATTAATTGCTCATAAATTCAGATTAATCGAGGTGGTCTGGCAGATTCCAAGTGAAGTAACCCCAGCATACTCCAAATGCCAGCCACGATTTGTTCCAATACGATTTAAAATACTATCCCGAGGCTTATAAATTCAGTTCAGTTAAGCGAAGCACGCAGCTCCGAACTCTGCCTATTCAAAGTGACAAGGCTATTTTGGTTGCTGTTCTGGGAGACAGGCAGGGAGAACTTTGCTGCAAGCACTTGGTGATCTTTAACTGCCACATTAACACTTCCAACCGCAGCTAACAGGACAAAAGGGGCCACCACCACTCCGACAGCCTGGGATGGACAATCAGAACCGGCTCCTGAAAATCAACAGAGCATCCCCTCAATTTTACAGGTTAAAAACATCCATTCCCTGTGGTCAAGTCCTTTAAAGGTGTTTTTCATGTTGACCTTTGCGGCAGTTCAGTAGCCTGAGAAGTTTGCCCTGTTGTAAGAAAAAAACAGGCGTTCTGCTGTGCTGCATTTCATTGACTACACAACGCCACAGCCCAATCCCACGGATTCTTGTCCTCGAGGCCCTTCCATCACCTCCTGCATCTACATTTCATTTCCATCACCCCCCATATCTCCTGCCTTCCTTAGCCTTGTTTCTGCAGCTGATTTGTAAACCCTTAAACTTTCACAACTGTGATGGCAACTGTCCCAGTACAGTCACAGGGATTTTCCCAGACTCATCAGGCTCTAATCTTCTCGGGGTAGGAGCCAGAGTTATTTTGGCTGTAAGATGTCTCTCCTGTGTTGGTTGCTAGGTAAACAATCCAGTGTGTACAGGACGCTGGGGTGAGCCATTCAGAGCACAAGTATAGTTATCTGGTTAGTCGCCTCTTCACCCGGTCACACGGCAATGACAGTGCCACTTGTGAGATAAGGCTCTCGCCGCCTCGCTTCACCGCTCAGGTGAAACCAAGGGAAGAATTTGACCTCAGTGGTTTACGTTGCCCTCCTGCGGATTCGTAATTTGAGTTAGAAAAGACCTCTAAGATCGTTGAGTCCAACCTGCAGCCCAGCACCACCACGGCCACTAAAACACATCCCTAGGTGCCACGTCCCCACATTTCTTTAATGCCTCCAGGGAGGGTCATTCCACCACCTCCCTGGGCAGCCTGTTCCAATCCCTGATCACACTTGCAGTACAGGCATTTTTCCAAACCGCCAACCTAAACCTCTCCTGGCACAATTTGAGGCCAGTTCCTCTCATTCTATCACCATCAGCACCGCATTAGCACAATGTATGGCACCCGCGGCCATGCTGGCAGCCTTACCGTGGATGCGCAGTACCTGGCACACAACCTGCTCCTGCGCACGGAGCAATACAAGCACTGCACATCGGGGAATGCTTTCCCTAACGCCACTGCGCACACCAGGCCTGCACCTGAGCTCCTGGACAATGACCTGGAGCCTCAAGCCGAGGGAACCTACCCACACACAGCTCTCCTACGGCCCACACACAGCTTTCCTGCGGCAGGGCTCTGAATAGGAACAAGCGGCGCATACAGCGAACGCCGTCTTGGGTTCCACGGGGGGATAGAGAATAGCATCCCGGGCCGGGCAGGAGCTCGGCCGCGGAGCACACCCTCCAGCACCGCCCGCTCAGCCTTCCACCTCCGGCACCCAGCGCCCCGCCGCCTTCCCTCGCCTCCCCACGGCGCTCGGCGGCTTCTCCTCGCCGAGGGGAGCCCCGCGGCCGCCCCCTCCGCCGCCGCCACCGAAGCGTGCCGGGGCTCCCAGCGCCGGGCTCCCGCCCCCGCCGAGGGGAGCGGTGCCGAGGGGAGCGGTGCGGAGGGGAGCCGTGCCG
>VWZI01020604.1:947493-960069 GCA_013396835.1 Psilopogon haemacephalus | reverse complement strand
GGGGGGGGCCGGGCCGCTGGAGCCATAAATAGGGGCGAGAAGCGCCGCGGTGGCAGAGTTCCGCGAAGAGCTGCCGGGAGGGTAGCATCGGCTAGTCCCTCGCTGCTTCTCTCGCTCAGTCGCGGAGCGACCCGAAGCCGCAGCTACTCGGCGGGACAGCGCCGGCTCTCCGCTGCCCTGCGGCCCCCCATGACTCTGAACCGCGGCGACAAGCTGCGCTACCTGGACAAGCGGCGCGGCACCATGCCCGTCTCCGTGCACCAGCAGCTGCACCGCCGGAGCATGCCGGTGGACGAGCGGGACCTGCGGGCCGCCCTGCCGCAGGGAGAGCTCTCCGGCTTGGTCCGCTGCACCTCGTACAGCCCCGGCGAGCCGCAGCGGGAGAGCTGGGCATCCGACTCCTCCGACTCCATCACCTCCTCGGGCAGCGACTCCGACAGCAGCCTCTACAAAGTGATCCTGCTGGGCGAGCACGGCGTCGGCAAGACCAGCCTGGCCCGCATCTTCGGCGGCGTGGAGGACTGCGCGGACGCGGAGGAAGCCGGTGAGGGCGCGGGGCAGCTGCAGCTGCGCCCCGGTGGCGGGGAGCGCGGGCACGGTACCGGGGATCCCGGCGCGCCTCCTCGGGCGGCTCCTGCAGCCGCCCTCTCCCCGGCTGCCGGCAGGGATGCAGAAAAGTAACTTCTTTGTTCTGAACTTCTCTCCCCGTAGGAAATACATACGACAGATCGATTGTAGTTGACGGAGAAGAAGCTTCTCTCGTGGTGTTCGATATCTGGGAGCAGGTACTTACAGATCTTTATTTCTTTCTGGCTTGGTCAGTGGTCTAAAAAAGAACAGAAGCGGTCGCGTTGCTGGTTCGTAGCAGTAGCTGCATCTGCCTATTGCTTTGATCCGATCCATACCATTAAAACCTTAACGTTCCTACTGCCTCTTTTCTCTCCTGCAATTATTTTCGCATGGCTAAGGCAGGCAGTATAAAAAACCCGAATAGTGCTGGAGCATGAATCCCTTAATGTTTAGCATAAGCAGCAGCTTTCATGGCCTGAAATTGTGTTTAGGTTGGATATTAGTAAAAATTCCTTTGCAGCAAGGGTGGTCAGGGATTGGAACAGGCTGCCTAGGGAGGTGCTGGAGTCACCATCCCTGGGGGTGTTGAAGAAATGAGTGGCCGTGGCACCTGGGGACATGATTTAGTGGCCATGGTGGTGTTAGGTTGAAGGTTGGACCCAGTGATCCTGGGGACATGGTTTAGTGGTCATGTCGGTGTTAGGTTGAAGGTTGGACCCAGTGATCTTGGAGGGCTTTTCCAGCCTAAACAATTCTAGGGTTCTCCGAGCAGCCCAGGGAACTGCTGTAGAATGAGTGATTCACCATCTGAGCAGTGCAGAGCTGCTATTATTTCTGGAAACAAAAGAAATTAGTTTTGTGATACATTTTAATAGCAACCCTAGGGAAGTTGGTTTACTTCTACTGACTCTACGATAAAGCTAAGAAAAATACCTTTAAGGTGCTTACAGTAATTAAATCACTAATCAGAGCTGAGTAGATTTTAAAATTTTTCAGTGCATTAAATCTGTTTCTTGCCTTCTGTTTTAGGATGACAGCCAATGGCTTCAGAACCACTGTATGAAGATGGGAGATGCCTATATCATTGTCTATTCAGTGACAGACAAAGTTAGCTTCGAAAAGGCCTCTGAGCTAAGAATCCAGCTAAGAAGAGCAAGGCAAACAGAAGACATTCCTATTATTCTTGTGGGCAACAAAAGCGACCTGGTCAGGTCCCGGGAAGTGTCAGTTGATGGTAAGGGACACTCTTCATTTACAGGACTGTCTGAATTAGCAAGGGCTGTGGAGGGTCATGGCCAGCAGAAATGGAATGGTTCTGATGTAGAAAAATGTATGATTCGAGGCACTCTGGAGAAGTGAAGCCAGCTGGTTCATACTGGAGCCACCAAAAGTAGTGGAGAGGGTGGTGGGAGATGTGTGACTGTGCAGAGCAGTGCTCTGAACTACAGTCCAGGAGAGACAAATGCAGCAGAGCTGCAGCTTTAGCCAAGGAAAACCCATCCCTAATTGAACAGCTCTAACCATTCTGTGCAGCAGCAGCACTTGCTGGGCTCAAGATGTGACAGTTCAAGCTATGCTTTTTAAGGGACAGGAGTCAGAACCCAGGCAGCCTTTTGGAAGGGTGATCCCATACAGTCCTCTTTCTTCTGGAAGTGATTCCATTGTGTTCGAGCAGGTTTAAACAGTTTAGAGTCCTTTGGTATTTGTCCTCTGGTGTCGATCAGAGAGAATTTTCTCAGCTAGTTCCAGCTAGCATAACCAGAGCACAGTAACCACTGCCAACACCTCAGTACTCATTTCACTCATTTAAGCATTTGATAGTTTGGGGATTATTTTTTTCACCTTTCTTTTTCTCATGGGCAAGAATACTCTGAAACATTGGTGCCTTGATGATGATGAACCACCTCAGGTGGTCTGGGTTTGCCACATTCCTTGTGTTAAATGCTTGGAGAGGGATTTGGCTGGAGTTCAGCAGGAGCTGAGCACATCTTTTCAGGCTAGTGGCAGTGCATGGTTGTCCTGTCCCAGTCACGACATGATGACTTTGCTCAGCTTTACAGCTTTGCTGTTGTTTACCACCAGCTGTGCAGGGTAACTTGTGCTGCAGCAATGTCACAGAGTTATGTGCTCACGCTGGAGCACTGAGCATCTGGCATAGTCAATGCACTGCTAGGCAAATCCAGTGGGCTGCAACTTCATGACCTCCAGTAGTCTGTTCAATGACTTGACCCTGGGACTGTATCAGCTTCACTTATAGCTGGTGTGGAAAACTCTCACTTGTTACAGCAAGGCAGAGGGTGATAACTGCTCAGCTTCCACTAGAAATAAATAATTTCTTCCTATCCCTCACACTGTTTCCTATCAAGCAGCAAGTATTCATCCAGGTGCCTCTCCTATACCAGCTTTAGGTCTCAAAAAGTACTGAGATGATCTGTCTAGAGGACTATTGTTGCCCTGTACTTGATACCATTGAGCAAGTGAAGTTCCTGAGCATACCACAAGCTCCAAAAGAGTGAGGGGGCAAAACCATGAGTGCAGATAAGGACTCTGGCTACTATGTAGTACAGCTCTCTTGTGGCATTGGAGGCATTTCCTTACCTGAAGTCTGCTCTTGGTGTTTTCCTGCCGGTCTGCATGAAGAGAAAGTGTTCATGTCCACTCATCTCCCATTTTCTCTTCCCGTGCAGAGGGCCGGGCCTGTGCTGTGGTGTTTGACTGCAAGTTCATCGAGACCTCAGCTGCTCTTCACCACAACGTGAAGGACCTGTTTGAAGGTATCGTCCGGCAGATCAGGCTCCGCAAGGACAGCAAAGAGGACAACGCCAGGAGAATGGCCAACACGAAGAGAAGGGAGAGCATAAGCAAGAAGGCCAAGCGCTTCCTGGGCAGGATTGTGGCCAAGAACAATAAGAAGATGGCTTTCAAGGCAAAATCAAAGTCTTGCCATGACTTGTCTGTGCTTTAGAAGCCTTCAGCAGGAGCAGATGTTGCACATGGGGATGAGCAAGCGTTTGACTGTGGGGAGAAGTGTGCGGCTGCTCCTCATGGTGATGACAAGAACGACTTAACCAACCAAGACTCTCATCAATGCCTTAAGAGGTGCAAGCAAGTCCAGGAGTTCCACTGCGATGTCTGCTTCCTTGATGAATGGTTTCAGTGTTTGCAAGTAAAGGAACTGATGTTCAATAAGTGGCTCGACGTGGCCACGCTTTCACTGTGTACATATCTCCTAGATCCTCTTGTCCTGCGGCTAGCAGGGATACCAAGATAAGGGATGATGATGATGATGATGATGATGATGAGTATCACCAGAGACTCTCTCGTTTGCAGAGCAAAACTTAAACTTGTACGCAGGCTCGTACACTCTTTTTAGCATAAAGCAAGCAATGACAAATCTTTTTAAACTTAAAAGTGGGGAGGGCAGAGTAGAACCACACTAGAAGGGGAGAAAACAAATTCTATCTCTAGTTAAATCCAGAGCCGATAGCATTTTATGAGGTTAATTTGCACTTCCATTAACTGTTACTCGATTAATTTGGTACTTGTTTACATGCAGATTTTATAATAAAGTATTATTTCCTGTTACAATAAACTGTGCTTTTCTCAGAGTATGGATCAATAAAGAGCAGTATTTTTGTACTGACTTTTTTTTTTTTTTTTTTGCTGTACAAAACACTATTCACAGGTTATGCAGCTTTACACAGGATAAAGCTCAGGACCTAGGTGCATGGGGAATATCCTGTGTCCTGTAAGAGGTAGACCCTCCTTTTATCAACACCTTAACCCTTCCTATTGTTGATTTGCAACCTGGCTCTTGTCAGGTCTGGCAGGAGCAGGTCTCTCTCTCACGCCCTTACTTAAACAGATGTCTTGTGTTTGTACAGATAAGTTGAAGCCTACAGTGCCCAGGTCCCAGATCAAGACAGGCTGAGAGAGCTTGGGCTGCTCAGCCTGGAGAAGAGAAGGCTCTTGGGGAGACCTCACTGAGGCCTTTCAATACATCACAGGGACCTACAGGAAAAGTTGTAGGGGGACTTTTTACAAGGGCTTGTAGTGATAAGACATGCTCCATCCCTAGAGATATTCAAGGTCAGGCTGGACAAGGCTCTGAGCAACCTGATCTCTAGTGGAGGATGTCCCTGCTGAGTGCACAGAGGATGGACTGGATGAGCTTTAGAGGCCTCTTCCAACCCAACCCATTCTACGATTCTGTGGTTCTATATGAAGCAAACCACCTCTGGCTTCACTGCTTCACAGAGTGGACAAACAGGCTGGAGGAGCTCTGTAGGTCCAGATGCAGCATGTGATGTTTGACTGTCCCCTGCTGCCACCTATTCCCTTCCCAAAATCCACAGCCAAATGCAAGGGTTCTCAGGCTGGAGCAGAGAAAGGGAGGGGGAGCAGAAGAAGAAAAACCTCAGTGGTCTGTGATCTGCTTCAAGAAGCAAAGGCAGCTTGGGGGTTACTGACTTTAGCAAGGACCTGTGCCTGAGGACGACTGAATGAAAAACTTCTGAACTGCTCAAGAAGGAGTTTGTCCTTGGTGAGAAACTTCCTCAATCTCAAAGCACCTCCCCACACACACACTTCCTCCCCTAAAGAAAGGGCTCTTGCCAATCCACTCATTGTAGAGCTTTCTTTTCTAACAGCAGGACAGCTTTAATTAAAACTCCACCTGGTACTAGCTTAATCCTGCAAAATCCCATCTGTTTCAGTAAATGAATCCTTGTTGAGGTTGGTTAACCAAAGCAATACAGTTTAGGCAGTTTTTTGTGCTCTTTCTTGGATTTGCTTATGCCTGTGAGAGAAGCTGCCCAGACCATTAAAATCCCTAAAACGTTTCACGTGACATTGAAAAAGGCTTTATTAAAGTCACTTGGGGAATAATAATGAAGAGCACTAACTGCATTTAACTATCTGCATTTCATTTGTCCTTTGGAGTTTCCACAAGGATGAACAGGAAAAAAAAGAAATCCAGCTGTAGTTCCTACCACTGCTGACTTCATCCGTGCCTATGTGGCAGAGAAGGCACAACACCTTCATTGCTAAACCCACACCCAGCTCCAGAATTCCCTACCGAGCCGAGGTAATGCCACTGGGATGGCAGGAGAGTGATCTCTGTACTGGAGAGTCAGCAGATTCAAGCCCTGGATTCGGGAGCACTAAGACATGCCTAATGTCAGCAGGGTACACTGCTGGTGCACGTTTAAGAGGCTGTTGGTTTGGAGAGAGCTTCCTGCTCTGCGCTGGGGGAAAGCAGAAAGAGAAGTTGGCATTGTCAGAGTGTCTGTGTGTGGGCTACCTTCTGAGCACAAAGGAGTCGCAGGGCAGTTTCCGTGAGACACCATCACGCTGTGGCCAAACCCCAGGCAAGCACAGACGGCAGGCAGTGGAATGGAACTCCACCTTCTCTGCAGATGCTTTGTCTTCTCTCTGGCCACATGAGCTTTTTCTCCTTGTGCTGGCACATCAGATGCCAGTCATACCCCTTTGCAATACAGGAGGCCCGAGTACAGCTCGGGTATTTTTAAGCAACCCCCCCCCACCACGCACACACCAGAAAAAAAAAGGCACCCTACGATGTGTGGTACTTGTGTGTTTGGAGCTCTCAGCTGGATGGCCAGCAGTGCATTTTGCCTAAGAAAAGGCTTCTCCTTTGTAATCCAGATTTAGCTGAATAAGTTTATCTTGGAATAGGGATGGAGCATCTGGCTGCTCTAGCTTCCAGAATCATTGCTTGAGGAGACTCCCCTTCCACTGTCCTGCTGAAAACAGAGAGCACTTTGGGGGTTTGTCCCCAGGCTGTAGACAGTAAGAAAAAACCAAAATGCCTCCAAGAATCAAGTGGTAGGAAAAAGTTTTCCTGCCCAGCCCTGCTGGCAGATACAAAGGGTTGAAGGCTAACCCTGATGAAGCTGCTAAGTTTTCCCTTAGACCTGACTGTAGCCAAGAGCTGTATTTCCTCTCCCACTCAAGATGTAGCAAGTGGAAAATGGACAAAAAGGAAAAGTAATTCTATTTTAGGTGGGTTTGGTACCAACTCACAAACTGTGCACAGAAAGAATGCGAAACCTGCACCTCCTATCACATGTTTTGCACAAGAATGTTTTGACAGATGGATGCACTCAGACAGAGAAATTAAGAAAACCAACCCGGTAAAGGTTTCTTGATTATTTTTGCTTCCAACATCCCAAGTATCTGAATGACTAAATGCAAAACTATGTTTCGGTGTCTGGGAGGCAATTAGCAGCAACAAAACTGTGGAAAAGTCTTTCATGTTATCTGATGAAAAATGCAGCAGAGGACAGAGGTCTCCAAAGGCATCAGCTGCTGCCACACTTTTTTTTGTGCTGTAGGAGGACTTTATTGAGTTCAAAGGAACAGTTTCAATTCAAGACTGTAAAACTGCACTGAGAGATTTGGAGAGCTGACCTGCCCCAGCCTACACTCCACAACACCTCTTTGCCAGCGAGTTCACCTCCTGCACCCCAGCCACCTGCCTGCCCTAGCTGAAGCCGCCAGGAAAGGCAGAGCCAAGCTAAGAGCTCTTCACCAGAGGGCTGCCATCCATATTGGAGAACAAGAGAAAGAGCCACTGCAGAATTCAGGGAAGTTCTTCTATCACAGCTTTCAACAAGTAGAGCCCTCCTCTACAAGCTGCTGTGTATTAAAGAATGAATCAAAACTACATCTGAAAACCTGCTTGAATAAAGGCAACTTTAGTACTGCTCCTGCCAGGATAGAGAATCATAGAATCAGCCAGGCTGGAAGAGAGCTCCAAGCTCATCCAGCCCAACCTAGCACCCAGCTCTATTCAATGGCACTCAGTGCCCATCCAGGCTTTGCTTCAACATCTCCAGGGATGGGGACTCCACCACCTCCCTGGGCAGCCCATTCCAGTGCCAATCACTCTCTCTGCCAACAACTTCCTCCTAACATCCAGCCTCAAACTGCCAGGGCACAGCTTGAGACTGTGTCCCCTCCTCTGTCACTGGTTGCCTGGGAAAAGAGCCCAACCCCACCTGGCCACAACCTCCCTTCAGGTAGCTGCAGAGAGCAATGAGCTCTGCCCTGAGCCTCCTCTTCTGCAGGCTGCACACCCCCAGCTCCCTCAGCCTCTCCTCTTGGGGCTGTGCTCCAGGCCCCTCCCCAGCCTTGCTGCCCTTCTCTGGACACGTTCAGCACCTCAGCATCTTTCTTGAATTGAGGAGCCCAGAACTGGACACAGCACTCAAGGTGTGTCCTGAGCAGTGCTGAGCACAGGGGCAGAATAACCTCCCTGCTCCTGCTGCCCACACTGCTCCTGCTCCAGGCCAGGATGCCATTGGCTCTGCTGCCTACCTGGGCACACTGCTGGCTCATGTTCAGCTCCTATCTCCCCCAGGTCGCTCTCTGCCTGTCTATTCTCAGCCACTCTGTCCCTAGCCTGTAGCACTGCCCGGGGTTTTTGTGGCCAAAGTGTAGAACCCTGCACTTAGCCTTGTTCAATCTCACCCCAATGTCCTCTGCCCACCCACCCAGCCTGGCCAGGTCCCTCTGCAGGACCCTCCTACCCTCCAACAGATCCACAGCTGCTCCTAGCTTGGTGTCATCTGCAAACTTGCTGATGCTGGACTCAATCTCTTTGTCCAGATTATCAACAAAGATATTGAACAGGATTTGGCCCAGCACTGATCCCTGGGGCACACCACTCCTGACTGCTCCCAACTGGATGTGGCACCCTGCTTGGTACTACTTGGCTACAACTCAGAGTAGCAAGTTTGCAGAGCTCCTGCTCCAGTGACTAACAGTGGTACCAGGGCATCCAGTGTGCTGTTACTCTTCTTTTGCTGTAAACCATCAATGTTTTCCTCACAGTAATTTAAATAACAGACATCAGGATAATCCTGATAGATTAAAGTAGTGTCTAGGACTCAGATGGAAACAAGAGAGATCAAAAATGTTCACCCACAGTTGGATTTTGTTGCTTTTTATCATGGGAATGGACAATTAAATTTAGTCAATTGTT
Source organism: Psilopogon haemacephalus (assembly GCA_013396835.1). Taxonomy (NCBI): domain Eukaryota; kingdom Metazoa; phylum Chordata; class Aves; order Piciformes; family Megalaimidae; genus Psilopogon; species Psilopogon haemacephalus. The sequence goes on along the minus strand of VWZI01020604.1, from coordinate 951,491 downwards.
TTAATGTAGTTTATAGCAGGGATGCAATTAAGCCAATTCTCTGACCCTGAGCCAGACAGCAGGCACAGCTGGCTATAAAAATTATTTTTCTGCATATCATTTTCCACAGAATCATCTCATTCTTTCACCATTCACCTTTCAAGAAACACAACCATTTCCATGCAGCTCCAGTAAGTATCTTTACATTGGGGGAAAAAAAAAAAGAAGTATTATTTACAGCAATTGTTTTTTTCTTTAACGGCCTGGTTTGATAAAATTGCTACTTCCATTTCTCTAAGATAAATGAATTCCTATTTTCTCCTAAAATCCTTTCACCTTTTACAGGGTTATTTAAATGTCAGCCTTCACTCCTCCAGCTTGTGCCTGCAGAGCTACACTGCTCTAGTTTATGGCTGAAATGTTACAGTGCCTGTTCACTACAGCACCAACAGCACCAGGAATCTCATTCCCCTAATTAAAGGATCTGTGTTAGTTGAGATTCCTCACAAATGCATCCCCAGATAGCTCTGTTCACTGGAGTCTTGGCTGCTTTAAAACATCAGTGTGGCTTTTAGAGTTACAATTCACAGGCTGGAAGGGACCTCAGTGCTTGGAGCACACAACTGCCCAGCTGTGTGTGCAGGGTTGAGTTCCTCTGCACTCAAATAGATATCAAATGAATGTGCAGAGGTAGTCATAGACCTATTTTGGGTATTGCTTGAAAAGCTACTAAGAGGATACAAGAAAACCCAAATCATCACCTCCTTGGTATCTCTAGGCAAAGAAAGCTTTAACTCCATACTCCTGACCTGGAGAACAGAATAGAATAGAATAGAATAGAATAGAATAGAATAGAATAGAATAGAATAGGAATAGAATAGAATAGAATAGAATAGAATAGAATAGAATAGAATAGAATAGAATAGAATAGAATAGAACAGAACAGAACAGAACAGAACAGGGTAGAGTAGAGTAGAGTAGAGTAGAGTAGAGTAGAGTAGAGTAGAGTAGAGTAGAGTAGAGTAGAGTAGAGTAGAATAGAATCAACCAGGTTGGAAGAGACCTCCAAGCTCATCCAGTCCAACCTAGCACCCAGCCTTATCGAACCAGTTAGACAATGGCACTAAGTGTCCCATTCAGGCTTTGCTTGAGCACCTCCAGGGACAGAGACAGAGGAAGGTTATCTCCTTCAGGTTGTTTTATCAGCTCAGGTTGTTTCTTTCCCCTGTATTTAAAACATTTTACCTTCTAAATAGATTTTAAATGTAAAAATCACATCCTTTGCTAATAGCAACTACTAGAGGCTGTTCTACGCTCCACTAATGTCAGGAGCATTACAAAACATGTCTTCAAAATTGGATGTGCAGAAGCTGAAGGTGAGAACACAGAACTGATTTCTATGACCATAACCATGGCAGACAAACAACTGGAGCAGGTTGCCTGGGGAGGTAGCTGAGGCCCTGGAAACCTTCAAGGTCAGGCTGGACAAGGCTACGAGCAACCTGCTCTAGTGGAGGATGTCCCTGCTGACTGCAGGGGTTGGACTGGATGAGCTTTGGGAATCCCTTCCAACCCAAACTACTCTAGGATTCTACAAAAAGAGGCAATATGTCAGTGGTGGCTGAAGGTGCCTCCTCTGCAGCTCGCAGCAAACTTAGCAAGGTAACACCAACCTTCCTGGCTCTCTTCTAAAAAGGTCTCCTCCTGCACTCAGTGCCAAAGGTTTGACAGATCACCCGTGCTGACCTTGGTAAATTAGTTAATACTTCATTAAAAGCATCCAAGTATCCACAATGACACAGTGTTTACACTGAGAAATGCAGCTGTGGTTTGCTGTCCCAGGCTGGAACACTACCAAAAGAGCAAGCACAGATGGCACTGCCTCCCCCTCCCCAGAGCTAACCAGAGCCATGCTGTGTGTGGGAAGCAGCCATACCATGCCTCACTCCCTGGGATTAAGGCATTCTTTTAATTTGCCATTTGGCATTCTGAAGACAGTAAACAAAGAGAGAAAATATAGAAGCCATGTGACTGCTTGTTCCATAGCCTCTTGCACGCTGCTGCTGCTGCTGCTGCTGCTGCTGCTGGAGACTTGCTTGCAGAGGGCAGGACAAAGCTGCCTGCTCACTGATGCTCAGGAAGAAATATCAGGGAAGAGATAAGCAGGCTAAAAGGAGCCTGTTTTAGAAGCACGGACTTGGCCTATCATTAGCTCCACAGATAAACTGCCAGACGTAGTTCTGACCAGCAAATGGCATTGCTTGGCCAAATGTAAAGTCAGGAGGAGACAGTGGTTTAGTATGGAGGGAAGGCTGATTTCAGGACCTTCATACAGGGTGAGATGCCTTAGCCTTGTTAGGCTGCTGCCCTGCTTAATTCTTTATGTCAAAATGGTTCTGCTTCTCAGAAAAATGGGGAAAATCAGTGCAAATCCTCAGGATGCAAGTTTGAAATTGAAAGAAAATCACCTGTCTTCAGGTGAGCCTTAAAATGCTTTGGAATTGTAAATAAGAGCCAAATTCTTGAGAATTCTCTGTTCTGCAGCAGAAGGAATTAACAGACTCACAGAGTGGCTTCAGTTGGAAGGGACCTCCCCAGGTCATCCAGTCCACCCCTCCTGCAGTGACCAGGGACATCCTCCACTGGAGCAGGTTGCTCAGAGCTATATTGAGCCTGACCTTGACTGTTTCTGGGGATGAGGCTTTTACCACCTCTCTGGGCAACCTGGGCCAATGTTGTACCACCCTAATCACAAAACCAATTAACTCCTTCTCTCTAGTCTGAACCAACCCTTTCGGAGTTGAAAACCATTGCTCCTTTCTTATCTCTACAGGTCCTACTAAGAAGTCTGTCCTCATCCCTCTTATAAACCCTCTAAGGATTGAAAGGCCACAAGAAGGCTTCCCTGGTAGCCTTCTCTTCTCCAGGCTGAACAATCCCAGATCTCTCAGCCTGTCCTCATAGCAGAGCTGTTCAATTCCTCTGGGCATTTCTGTGGTCCTCCTCTGGACCTGCTCCAACAGGTCGCTGTCTTTCTTGCACAGAGGACTGCAGAGCTGGATGCAGCACTGCAGGGGAGGTCTCAGCAGAGCAGTGGCAGAATCACCTCCCTCAGCCTGCTGGCCATGCTTCCATGGAGGCAGCCCAGGAGGCCATTGGCCTTCTTTGCTGTGAGCACACATTAACCTAGAAACAGAGTCAACCAGGTTGGAAGAGACCTCCAAGCTCATCCAGTCCAACCTAGCACCCAGCCCTAGCCAATCATGGAAGTAAGTGTCTTTTCTTGAACACCTCCAGGGACAGTGACTCCACCACCTCCCTGGGCAGCCCATTCCAATGCCAATCACTCTCTGTCAAGAACCTCCCCTGGCACAGCTTGAGACTGTGTCCCCTCCTTCTGTTGCTGGCTCATGCACAGCTTTTTATCCACCAGGACCCCCAAGTCCTTCTCCACAGGGCTGCTCTCAATCTCCTCATCCTCCAGACTGTCTTGATACCAAAGATTTCCCTGACCCATGTGCAGGACCTTGCACTTAGTTCATGTGGGCCCAGTTCTTGAGCTTGTCCACTGTTCTGAACCACCTTGTAACCGGCACCAGAGGCATCTGGTGAGGCACTTTGAGGCTGCTGCTTCAGCACATGGGCAACGATGCTCCAGGCAGTAAGCACAGGGCATGGCACTCATCTTCTGGAAACATTCTGGGGAGTTAAACTGGAGGGATCTGCCCAGCTCCGATGCAAAAATGTCTATCAGAGTAGCCCTGTGTGTGCTTGTGGCCTCCCAATGTCAGAAAGCAGCCAAACCGGGTGCAGCAGATTTCACTTGTCAGCCAGGCTTACAACACACAAGGATGTGTGTGGACCACAAAGGGAAAGCAGAGGGTTGAGACCCCTCTATGGCTGCCAAAGACCTGAGTGGTGCCAGACAAGATAAGATGGCATTTTCCTGAGGTGATGCTGTAAAGGCACATTCAGTCTCTAGATCACCTTTACCTGCAAGCATACACTCAATAATTCTA
>VWZI01020604.1:913127-947458 GCA_013396835.1 Psilopogon haemacephalus | reverse complement strand
CCCCCCCCCCCAAAATAGACTTTTGCAGAATGTTAACATATTTTTGGAAGTCTTCTTAGTCATATCTAAATGCATCCCCAAGGGATTTAATTTAGACTGCAATTAATTGTCCCCTCCCCTACACAGCAAGTAGAAATGGCATCAAAAGCTCCTGCATGAGCAGGGAGTGTTTGAAAGGCAGCAGAGATGTCAGGCAGTCATGATGCAAGGCAGCCACCAGCAGAGAACATGACCTGTTTGGTGCTGTGTGCCTCTCACATTGCTACAAATCATGACTAACTCCACTGCACTCTGGCTTATTATGCTGATGAAAAGGAGGTGTAAGCCACAGAGTAAGATCCTTGACCAATTCCGAGAAGCCCTTTCTGTCTGCAAGCCTTCGCTGTCTGCGGCAGGAAGGTGTTCTCAAAGCACTCCTCTGCCTTGCCTTGGTCATGCCCCTTGTCGAGGGGGCTTTGAGCAGCAATACTCATGGTATTCCAGGTAGGTGCTACAAAAGGGCTGCTGCACATTTCCCTACCTTTGTGAGACAGCAAAAGTTACTTCCTGCCACAGCAGCAGGATTCAGGGTGTGAAGGGTACTTGTCATTTGCTTCAATCTGTGACAACGACTCTGGAGGAACAAAGAGGTGGAGAATGCCTCCCCGCCTGGCACTCCAAATAGCCAAGCTTCCATAGTGACATTTCCTAACTCTTTCTGCTGGTCCAAACATTAACCTGTCTCCACCTCCGTACTCATGGGAATACAGTGACTCCTCAGAACAATCCTGCAACATGTCGTTAGACCTCTACTGTCCCTCAGGGATCACAGAACCACAGAACTGTTTGGGTTGGAAAAGGCCTCGCAGGTCATAGAGTCCAACTGTCAACCTAACACCACCACAAGCATTAAGCCATCTCCCCAGGGGCCATCTCCACACATCTCTTGAAGACGTCCAGGGATGATTCTTTTTCCTTTCCTTTCCTTTCCTTTCCTTTCCTTTCCTTTCCTTTCCTTTCCTTTCCTTTCCTTTCCTTTCCTTTCCTTTCCTTTCCTTTCCTTTCCTTTCCTTTCCTTTCCTTTCCTTTCCTTTCCTTTTTTTCCTCCCCCTACCTCTTTTTTTCCCTCCCTTTCTTTTTCTCCATTTTTTTTCTTTCCTCCTTTTCTGTTTTTCCCCTTTTTTTTTTCTTTCTTTCCCCTTTCCCCCTCTTGCTGCCCCTGAATCTGTATATTATAAAATACATCTGAGAATAGGCAAATTGTTATCCTGGATAAGCAGTGCCTGGTGCATTGTGTGTATACCCACATGGTGCATCACCAATAATGACAGGTTGGATTCTTTTTTTCTTTCTTTCTTTCTTTTGTAGTGCAAAGAAAGGGTTTTGTGTTCCTGCAGTCGTTGTGTACTGTGTGAACGACTCTTAAAAGGCTAAGTCCAGGCTGACGTAACAGCTGGAGAAAAATTTGGAAAGTGCAGCTAAAAAGTCAATACGTATGGGTAGGGGATTAAATAAATCTATAAAGATACTTCTGTTTAAGCCCATAAATTGGAATTCTGTCAAACTGTGCACATTATTTTTGCAGCAGTAGGAAAGTAAAGAGGAAAGAGAGCAAAAGGACTTAGGGAGAAAATTGCTTTCCTTTGAAAAGCTGCGGCTGACGGAGTCGTCTGGAATATTGCAGCAGAGAACCACAAAGGCTGAATGTCTGCTCCCTGGAAGCAGAATACTCAGCCCGAGAACTTTTTCAATCACCTGCTGGATTGACTGAAGCCCCTTGGCTTGGGCTTCAATGGGCTGCCTCTGCAGTGCCTTCTCCTTGCTTGGGAACTTGGCAAAGGACAAGTGGTACAGAGAAAAATCCCCTGGCAACAGAGCAGCAGAAGCAGCAAGGGAATGGATTAGGAAGGCAAAGCAATCTCGCCCGTTAAGAAGCTAACAAAGGTCACTCTGCTCTGTTGAAACCTACCTCACAGATTCACAGAATGGCTGCGGTTGGAAGGGACCTTAAAGACCACCCAGTTGCAGTGCCCCTGCCATGGGCAAGGACACCTTCCACTAGCCCAAGCTGCTCAAAGCCTCTGCTCTGCAGCCTTTTACGAGGTGCATTCCTGCCCACTTCTCCATGTTCTTGGAAAACAGCTCTCAGTCCAGAAAGTAAAGATTCCAGCCTGCAAACTGCTCACTGCCTTTTTCACTTGCTTTGACATTTTCCAGTGCCCTGGAAGGCTGGCAACCATACTGGGAAGGAAGGCTGAAAACAAAGCCCAGGATGAGACCACCCATCTGAAGTGTTTTCACAGGACTATTTTCCCCCCTGGAAAAATAGCTGGTTCCCATCACTTCAGAAGGTTTTAGATAAAGGTAAAGGTTAGCATCACAGCCAGAAACAGTGATCAATATGGATAGCTTGTTTCTTGGAGTATGCGAAGCACACACAGAATGTTAGGGGTTGGAAGGGACCTCCAGAGATCACCCAGTCCAAGCCCCTGCCAGAGCAGCAGCATCAAGGGCAGGCTGCAGAGGAACAAAATCAGGTGGGTTTGGAAAGTCTCCAGAGAAGGAGACCCCACAGCCTTTCTGGATGCTTTAACTAAACTGTCACTGAAAGCCTCTTCCAAAATAAGCAACAAACTCCAAACTGAAAGATTCAGATGAAGTCGGATTATTTTTTTTTCAGGCTGATACTGCTCCTCTAATATCTGAACCACATCTGCCAGGCTGTTCTTCCAGGAGCAGGTGACAGTGAAACACATCACCCACAGGGACTGAACACCAGGCTTTCCTACCTTCTCTCTGCTGGCTTCTCTTTCCTTTGTGCTGCCACAGCAACCTGACACACACCTCACCCTCTAACACGAAACCGAAGCATCCTCTGCCTCCCTTGTGCCAACAGAGGAGCACATCTGCCCACTTCCAGGAACTCAGAGGCATGCCTGTGCCTTGCAGGTGTTAGTCACTATAGAAGCATTGCAGACAGCAATTCACCCCTCTGCTCTGGGCATTCGAGGCTCCAGCCAACGACATTCCTTGTGCAGAGGAAGCAGGAAGGTAAAGCAGCAAGGTCCATACAGAGCAATCTGGGAAGGCCTTTCCTTCTTCACAGTAGGTTAGAAGGGAGCCCAAGGCAATGGCCTAGCTGAAATGAGCTGGCCCAGCACCTCTCAAGCTTGATCTTGCAAACTGCCTTCCAACTTCTCTCAGAGAAGCCAGGAAGAGCAAAAGGCAGTGACAAATCACTGGAGTTCTCAGGGATCTGAGACTGTCCTCAGCCAAGAAACACTGATCCTCATGAGCCAGCCTGACATCATCTCTCTCCAGCCATCCATCTGTATGCCAGGCAGATCAGGGTGCCTGGTGCCTAAGGATTTAGGAGCTGGCATAGCTATGTTGGCTTGTCACAAGGAGTCCCATGGGAAAGACAAAGGGCAATGGGTACAAGTTACTCCTGGGAAATCCTGGTTGGACCCCAAAAGAAAATGTTTCCCCATGAGAACAGTGAGACGTTGGAATCATCTCCCAGGAGAAGCAGTGGCTTCCCCTCCACTGGACAGTCTCCCCTCCACAGACTCCTCATTATCCAACCTAAACCTCCCCTGGGCAGTTTGAGGCCATTCCCTCTTGTTTCGTCATTAGTTACGGGAAAAGAAGCTAACAGCAGCCTCACTCCAAACTCCTTTCTGGTAGCTGTAGAGAGCAATAAGACCTCCTCTCAGCCTCCTCTTCTTCAGGCTAAACAAAGCCATCTCCCTCAGCCTCTCCTGGTAAGACCTGCTCTCCAAACCCCTCACCAGCTTCATTCAATCAGCTCAGAGGAGATGAGATTGTCCTGCAGTCTTTACTCGTGGTAATTCCTTTGGATTAGGAGCACTGCCTTTGATACTGCCAACCTGGGTTTAATGTAGGCTTATGAATGATCCCATTAAATTCAGCCTTCTCTTGTGTATTTGCAGGAGCTCTGCTGTGTGTGCACAGGTTCCTGATGGAGAGCTGATTTGCTGTGTCTTGCACACTGGAAAGCAAAAGAGGAATGTGTATGGCACCAGGCCAGCTCCAAGTGGGAGATCAGGAGGTGGATCTCAGGTGTGTGATCTGCTCTAGGTGCTCCTGCTCTGGCTGGGGGGTTGGACTGGATGAGCTTTGGAGACCCCTTCCAGCCCCTGACATTCTGTGATTCTGTGATTGATTCTATGATCAGTGCTGCACTTCCCCAGCTCTGTAGTCCAGCCCTAAGTGCCTGCTCAGCTCTCATTTGGAGCAGTAACAGAAACTCAGGGCTGCCTGATGCTGCTTTTCTATTTATTGGACCTCCAAAGGGAATCCCTCAGGCACGCAAAGATGCAAAAGGGGTAGGGAAAGGTCACTTAAAATAACAATCTTATTTTAACCATGGATTAGAGGCAGCACTGTCTTTCCTCACAGCAAAGCAGCGCAGCGAGGGGACTGAGGCTCGTAGCTGTATCCACATACTTTGGGAATAAAGTCAGAGGGGTTAAGAGGCACAAAAGCTAAACAAAATCACCCGAGAAACAGGTTAGTGCCAGCGTAAACAAATGGATGTTTAAATTAGAAGGAGGACTCCCTAAAGGCTTTGCCCTGTTATTTTGAGGGCTGCCGAGGCGCTGTGCACATCCCATTTGTAACAGTCACCACCTCCTGTCTCCTTCTTAGGAGCTGTCCTGCACCCCTGGAGCCGAAAGGGTTTATGCCTTATAAAAACAACTGACAGGCTGCATTTCACCAGGGCTATACTGTCTAAACACAAGTGTTTGGAGCTGCATTTCCATGGTAACAACAGCAACAACAACCAAAAACAAAAGGTTTAATTTTTTTCAGTGCTTGCTGTCCATTCCTCCTCAGACTATCTGACGGGCAAGTGTTTATTCCTTCCAACGGGGCAGCACTGCAGGAATATTTTTAGCTTTGTTAATTCAATTTCATATTTAAATCAATATGAAAATGAGGTAAATTTCAGCCTGCCAAGGGATGTCAGGCAAATCTTTCACTGATTTAATTTGGCTTGGGCTTGTGATGATGGAAATATTACACCACGTAGCAAGGAAATGTGTCCTGAAGTTCCAGAAGAATTTCATTATTCCATTATTTCATTTCCATTTCATTAGTAGCCGTCTGAATTTATCTGATGTAAGATGCTGCCGACTGGGGAGCTGTGGAGGTTTGCACTGTCCCATCAGAAGTCTGAACAGCAACATAATTCCACATTCAAAGGATGTCAAAAAATACACATCCAAGTCCTGCAGTGTTGCGGGTGGCAGACATAAATGGTTCTCTTTGACAGGAACTGAGGCAGGGATTGATGAGGGCTGCTTATTTAGGTGTTCTTTTATAAATGATGATATTTGACAGTAACTGAGGCAGAGTTTAATGAGGGCTGCTTATTTAGGTGTTCATTCACAACTAAATCCGGTTACAGTCAATAGAAACCAGTTAACTTCAGAGCCCACTGACAGGCTGCCAGAAAGCAAGCTCCAAGCTCATCATTTCTTGATCCCCAGCTGCCTTCTACAGCTAGTAGACCACACCTCAACGACTTTGGACAATGTAAATTGTTTCAGAAGCCTGCTATTGGCAGCCTTCAACCACAGCTGCATTAGGAGCAGATACTGTACCACAGCAAGAGCAACACTGCCTGCAGTTGCATCCTCCAGAAGGAATAACTGGAAACAAGGATGAAGTTATTTTGATAAGAACCAATTCTGGGCTTCTAACAGCAGGGGCAAACTTCTTGGCTCATCCTCAGGAAAGGCAAGGAGCTAGAATGATAGCACAAGGCCTTCCTAATGTGCACCCAAAGTACCTGGACAGCATCCCGGGAGATGAGTTTTACAGGGCAGTTTCATTCCTGTGCCTGCTTACTCTTAGCAGCAACCTTCTGTAGCTGCCAGCAAAAATTTAATGGGAGGGACCCTTTCTCCTCGAGTCTGAACCATTTCAATATATATATATTTTTTCTTCTACCAAACCTGGAGTATTTGCATTTACATGACTTTCTCCCCTGTGACCTCAGGTTCAATGGCAAAGCAGAGAGATCCACTGTTTGAAGGGGAGTTCCCCTCAGGGTCTTTTTCTCAGTAGATCCAGCTGGAAACCTTTATGCAACACTGGAGCTTGACAGAGGTAAAGATAAGGAAAAATCAGTCTGAAGTTGTGGTAGGAATTCTTCCACCAGTGCTCAGAAGACTGCAGCCCACAGGAGATTGTTAATGCAGGCTAAGGAGAGCTCCCATATAGGAAACAATAGGATTTTTTAAAGGTAAAGGAGACCTCCCATATAGGAAATAACAGGACTTTAAAAGGTTAAGCAGACCTCCCACACATGAAATAACAGGAGTTCAAAAGATAAGACCAGGATGGGGGAAAAAAAAAATATCTTTTTCCTGCTAATAGAAGAAGCAAAGACACTAGGTCGAGTCTCTTGCCCAGATTCACACAGGCAGCCTGGACTAACTGAGGAATTATCTTCTGTTCACTGCCTTATCCATCACACTCCTCCCTTGAGGAGTAAGTTTCCCACATCAGCTGCAGAACACAGTTCTATTTTCCAGTACAGAAAGATTGTGCTGGATTAGGAGAAGGATTTGAGCCTCAACTATAAAAACAGTGGTTCCTCAGCTACCACTAACTTGGATTTCAATTCCTATCTGATTTGACGCATTAACTCACTTTAGATTTTTTACATCATTCTGTTCCTTTGTGTTTCCTCCACAGTTGTTTTCCTGAGACTAAACCTCATGCAATTAGTCAGAACTCCCCCCAAGCACCAGGGAAACCGACTGCAATTTACCTGAAAAGTCAGAGTGAGACCCCCAGGCTCTGGCCCAGTGAGAACAGGAGCAGGTTACGAGCCAAGGGTGCTGCAGAGAGACCTCTGAAAGAAGGGTGAGTACAGAAAGCAGCTTGGGCACTCCTGCAGTGAGGTGAGTCTGGCTACAGCACTTCTAAGCACATCTGTGCCTTAAATACTGCATCATGTCTTTTAAACAGGATCCCAGAGCCCACCAGCCCATAACAAACACTGTTAAGGAAGAACACCAAGCTGGATGTTGAGATGGGGACAGAGCTCATCACTGTCAGTGCTGGCTGGCCTTGGCTTCTGTGGATGTCCTTACTGCTACTGTCCCACTTGTCCAAAGGGATGTACCAGAAAAGAGTTTACTGATGTTTCAGTGGTGCAGGGACATATGGTGCCAGATATTTATAGAAAGAGCCCTGGGACTTCCACAGAACAGGAAAGCCCACGAGCTGCCATCTGGGACTCAGAAGTCTATTTTATGTCAGTGATAACAGACTTCACCTTTCGGCTTTAGATTTTCCTCTGAAATATATAAAGCTGAGAACAGTTCATGCAGTGAAGTCCTATTTGAAGACTTCTACAGACAAACTCTCAATTGAAAGGCTCTGCTTTGAAATGTGATCAATACTTGTCAGAAATTTACAAGCAGAAAGTAATTTTAGCTCTGGATTTGTGGTCTAGCTCATGGCAGAAATTCCCAGCTTCTGGACAAGGCTGACTACTTAGCTTGTTTTGGTGATGCATCCCTCCCAAGCTAGCTAGCAGTTCAAACCTCAGAGCCTGCATCGAGTTCAGTTCTGGGCCCCTCAATTCAAGAAAGATGCTGAGGTGCTGAACGTGTCCAGAGAAGGGCAGCAAGGCTGGGGAGGGGCCTGGAGCACAGCCCCAAGAGGAGAGGCTGAGGGAGCTGGGGGTGTGCAGCCTGCAGAAGAGGAGGCTCAGGGCAGAGCTCTTTGCTCTCTGCAGCTACCTGAAGGGAGGTTGTGGCCAGCTGGGGTTGGGCTCTACTCCCAGGCAACCAGGGACAGAAGGAGGGGACACAGCCTCAAGCTGTGCCAGGGCAGGTTCAGGCTGGATGTTAGGAAGAGTGATTGGCATTGGAATGGGCTGCCCAGGGAGGTGCCGGAGGTGTTCAAGAGGAGGCTGCATGAGGCACTTGGTGCCAGGGGTTAGTTAATGAGAAGGGTTAGGTGATAGGTCGGACTCGATGATCCCAGAGGTCTTTTCCAACCTGCTTAATTCTGTGATTCTGTGAGTAGCTTGAGAGCTAATTTAGCTGAAGGCACAGTTGGCAGAGGGGAAAACAGAGGACTTCTTTTGGTGTCCATTATTGTATTCTCCTCTCCTTGTTTCCATTAGTTCAAACACCAGGCTTTGGGCAATCATAAAAAACCTTCCTGAAAAGTTTATCCACAGTAGTTACAAGCAGTCAGCGCAGCTCAGCACAGAACTTTACCAAGTTTAGTCCCTTTCATTCTTCTACAGCCTTACAATTTTCCCATTTGGTACTAACAAGGAGTTGAATGTCACATCTCTGCAGCAGATCGTAGCTGAGGTTTGATGTGAGGGGAAATGCTTGTGTCAAACTCTGCTATGATGAGCAGTGAACACCTCAATCACATTCTTTAAACGTTTGGGGTCTTTTCATCAGTTTGAGCTGTGTCAGCACAAGATTCAAGTCCTTGCTGGGAACAGGCTGCTGTACATGATCCACTTGCACTGCTGATAGCGGTGATGGCCAAGAATGACAAGTTGCTAGCACTCACCCAGGAGCTTTATCAGATGGCAGCCAGGGAGAACACAGCCAGACGTGAGAACATTTCTTATGCAGCAACACATAACAACAGTTATGATGAGCCCACCACAGCCTTGAGAAAAAAACATCATTTACTTAGGACTAGGCTGCACCATGGTCTACTCCAGAGAGAACCTTTCCTTAGTGGCTCATAAATGAAACAATTAGTTTGAAACCACTAATTTTTATTCTTTTTTTTTTTTTTTTTTTCCACAGGGCTTGCAAGGTTTTGATTTAGAAGATTCATGATCACTAAAAAAGCAGCAGGAAACCTTTGAGGAAAAAGGTTTAGGGATCAGTAGTGGGTTAAAAAAAATACACTAACAGGTATGAAAACCTTCCTTAATCTAATTTGAACAGGAATCTATAGTACTTAAATGCTCCCCATTCTCACGTCCTTCAGCTTTAACATCTTATTTGCATTCTTGCAAGACAAAGTCATTATCACATTCTTTACATAACGCACATGAAAGAAAAGTTGCCTGAAACCACTGAAATTAAAAGCAATTGAATTTNCTCCCTCCCCCCCCCGCCCCGAGTAGTGATAAAAACATGTTCCTCATTAAAACCATCTTCCTAACTGCTGCATTTACGAGAGGTTTTTTAGCTCCCTCTCATCTCAGTATTTTTCCTGTTTGCAGGAGGTGAGATCATCGCAGCATAAGCAAAGGGCAAAGACTAATAATTCTAAAATTGCTTGTGAGATGTTGAGTCAGGAGCCTCGGGCATCAAATGGCTTTTCATTTCATATTGGCAAAGAAAGTCGAACGATAAGCAAAGAAATTGGAGCGATAACCTTGCAGGGTTCCAGCTGGGGTGGCAGTGCTGGGAAGCACCCCAAGCCGCAGCCCTCCGCAGGGGCTTTAGCGCAGCAGCTTCGCACGGGAGAGAGCCACTGCCAGCTCCACCTTCAGCAGCCTGCCCCTCGCCACGGCTCGCAGGGGTGCCGCAGGGACTCCCCCGGTGCCAGCAGCGTGGCAGCTGCAGCGGCAGGAGTAGCTCCGGAGGGGCTGTGCAAACACCGCTGGCACTCAGCCCGGGGCCACCAGTCTGGCGTGGAGATGCGCTTGGCATCCAGCACACACACACACACACGCTCACGCCACACATCAATTCACGCCTAAGGCTGGCACGCCGCATCACTTTCTGGACAGATCACTCAACCTTCGTTATTCTGAATTCTCCTGTAGTCACACTGAGAACAGATCTCGAATCCGAAGAGATTATCTCTTGCCAGCTGTACACCATCACACGCTGACAGCTTTTGCTTGCAATTTCTGTGTTTCTCTGTTGCTTTGGGGATAGCTTGGGAGGGCTTAAGGCTGAGATAAGCACAGCACAAGACGCAGAAGTGGTTCCAGGCACCCTCGATAGCTATCTGGCCCGTTAAGATGTTGTCATTCTTATTATAGAAGGTGCAATGCTTGATCTCAGAGGGGAGAGATTAACACAGCAGGCTTGGAAACTTTACTCTAAGAGGTAGCTGCCAAAGGAGCGCTGACAGCTTAGAGCATTGCTCTCGGGAGTAGTGAATAATGCTCAGTTACTCAGCAGCTTCGTCACTTCCATATGTAGACAGCTGTGACAAAGGCTGAGGGCAGATCTAACTTTGTTCCCACTAAAGCCCTTGATAAAAGTTGCCTTAGTTTTACCAGGAGAAGAAGCAGGCTAATTGTCGGCTGATTGTCACCAAGATTGCTTCGTTGGTCTTGAATGGATGCATTGCATGGTAGGTTATTCATTTCAGCTATAGAACAAAAGTGCTTTCTGTCACCCTTCTTCTCCCTACTTTCCTGACTTTTTTTTTACCCCTGAGTCAACATCTTCCCCTTCCTCTGCTGCTTTTTGTACCCTCCTCCATTCACAAGGTCAATTTGCCTTAAATCGTGATTCTAGGATGACTAAAACATGAATAACAACTGGACACATTGACAAAGCTCACAGCTCAGCTGGATTTTGACCACTTGGACTCCTGCATGTCAAAACAATATTAACTAATTGCACATTTTTAAAAATGGGGGCAAAAATGTCCGTCTGTCACTGTGTATAGACACCACAGTGATTGTGATAGACTGCATCAATCTCTTTCCTGCTCAGGAGTGACATATTTCAAGACATAAACCAGCAGCAGAGTAAAAGCTGTTCTTTTTTAGGATCTTTTTCGATGTGAAAGAGACAACTCATCTTGCATGCAGTTACAGAAGCAGGCGGACTGATAACAACCATGACCAAAACAGATTTAAGTAATGATACTCCAGTTCATTCACCTTCCTTGAGATGGAACCTTCGAAAGCCTAAACAAGCCACAGGCTGGCACTGCCAGCGTTTGCTTTGCAAAGGCACCACAGGATTTTTGCTGTGGAAGAAATAGTTTGAAGCTTGTGAACCAGTGAGTTAAAAGTCGTTCAAATTAAGAGCCTGTGACACACTATAATGACAATTTTATTCACCCAGGAGCCATTTACACGGAGTCCCTTGAAAATTGTGTTAGTATTACAAAGCTGATATTTCTAGCTAGGATAATTCACAGGGCAAAATGAGCTAACTTTACATTTAAAGTTCTGGGCTAGAGAGAAAGATCCAGTAAGGAGAGGCAGAAAGGGAAGGGGAAGGGAAAGGAGAAGAAAGAGAAGGAGAAGGAGAAGGAGAAGGAGAAGGAGAAGGAGAAGGAGAAGGAGAAGGAGAAGGAGAAGGAGAAGGAGAAGGAGAAGGAGAAGGAGAAGGGGAAGGAGGAGAAGGGGAAGGGAAGAAGGAGAAAAGAAAGTTTCGATAAAAAATAATAGGAAGCTCCATTAAATAAAGCAAGAGCAATCCAGAGTAGCTATGAATTTTGTAATTCTGGATGTGTCTGGAAACTGCAAACAGAATCTGACAGTTTGTGTTTTCACCTCAGACATTAGAATAATTCAGCTAATAAATTCTAGGCAGCTGGTAGCAAACTGCAGAGCAAATGCATGGGAAACCAATAGGAATGTCTGCATGATTATTTTTTGGGGGGGTTGTAATTACATTTTTATTCAGTCAGCACTGCCCATAGACTGCTCTTCCTGTGGTACCATATGACAAGGCAAGTATAATTAGCACTGAATTGCCTGAATATGATGCAGTTTGACAAACTAAATTATATTCTCAACCATTCACCAGTCTGTGGACTAATTTTGTGCAGCACTCTTGCCTTTGGGCAAGATTAGAAGATCTAATAAGGATTATTTAGGAGCAGTCCAACCTGACCCATAAATCTGAAGATTGAAGGTAACCAAGCGTTGTGAAAATAACCTTAATGACTGAGCTTTGCCTTCACTGCTAGAAATGCTCCTTTCTCTCCCTGACTACAAGGCAAAGGACTCAAGTCCTTCTGAGGTGAAAAAGGAAAGAGAAAACAAACCAGACAAAAACAACAGAGAAAAGACACTTTGGTCTTACTGTGCTGGACCTCACCTGGAGTACTGCACCCAGCTCTGCAGAACCCAACAGGAAGGACACGGACCTGAGGGACTGGATTCAAGATCTCTGTTCCATGCAATCTAAAGCAGCAGTAGAGTGCTTCACTCTCCAATAGAGTAAATCAGACACCATCACTGCATGGATTCTCACAAGACAGAGATAAGAACAGGGTGAAGCTCCAGGCTGGAACTTAACATAGAATTATAGAACCATAGAATGGTTTAGTTTGGAAGGGACCTCAAAGTTCATCTGGTTCCAACCCCCCACCACAGGCAGGGACACCTCCCACTAATAGTCTTTACAACACAGAATCAGGGAATCATTTGGGCTAGAAAAGCCCTCTGAGATCATTGAGTCCAACTGTCAGCCTAAGACCACCATGACAACTAAACCATGTCCCCATGTGCCTGTGCCATGGCCACAGGCTTCTTAGCACCTCTAGGGATGGGGACTCCACCACCTCTCTGGGCAGTTTGTTCCAGTCCCTGACCACTCTTGTAGGAAAGATTTTTTTTTTTCCAAATACTGCTGGGATCACAGGCAACTGTTATCACTTTCCATGGAGCTGAAACAGTACTGAAATGAAAGGGGAAAATATGCAGTTTGTTGCAATTGTGTTTACCAGCTAACTCCTCTTCCCCATGATAAACCAGACAATTCCCTCTTTTCCTGTCTGGAAAAGCTCAGCACAATGTGATACAAAGCCAGAGAGGGAAAAAAAAAAAAAAAAAAAGAAAAAAGAAACTACAAACATTTAGATATTTAAATTAGAACGAAATTATCTCCTTCCTAAAATATAGCCTTCAGCTTTAAACAAGTAATTTGGCTGTAATTGAAGTGGGAAGTGACCCTAGAGAAGAAGTTGTGGCGGGTTAGAATGGATCCCTCCCCCAGCAGAATAAATTCACTACAACTCAGAATTTGGAAAAGTCAGGGGGAAAAAAGATTTTGTTTGTTTTTTTTTTTACAGTTTCAACTACATATAACAGTATAAAGGAGAATAAACTACTACAGAATGTAAGAACCTTAAAGAAGGTGGGGATGGGGTCGACCGGTGGCAAAGCAGCAGCCAAAACAGTAAAATTATCATGAATTAATTCTCCAGTCATCTCCATGAATAGAAAATAGTGTTGGCAAGACCTGGCCTTACACTCCTTCAGCTAACCTCTTCCTCACTGCAAGTGGAAATCCTGCTTGGTAAGGGCTATGGAATGAACTACAGGAATCCATTTTCCTTTGAGGTGCCACCAGAAGCCATCAAAGCACAGCATGGCTTTGGTTGGTCCTGGGACCACATGAGTCACTCCTAAAGAAAGGCAATGAAGAAAAGAGATTACCTTTTAGTAATTGGCTAATGCAGCACATCCTTATTGGTTTAGTTCTGTGTAAGCCAGCCTTGCCTTTCTGCTGACGTCAGCCACGGGGGTTTTAGTGGCACCAGTGAAAGTGCTAATACTCTTAAGCAGGCAGCCAGGTTAAGTGATAATATCCTTCCAGTGAGGTCAGCTACAGCAGCAGGTTTACAGTCACTGTGTGTCACGGGGAAGTTCTAACTTCTGAGCAAAGTGGCATAAAGCTCAACCAGAATATTCCAAGCTGGGTACCCTGCCAGTTCTCAGTCAATAAAACAACAGGAGCAGAGCTGGCCACCATCAACAAGCATCAATGTGAGCACAAACTCTGTGCAAAACACAAGTGGAAGGTGTTAGTTCAGAATCAGGCTCTGCAATGAGGTGTTTAAAGGTGGCAAGTTCAAAAACTGCATTATCCAGTTTTCGGATTAGGAAAGCAAGGAGCCTGGCACTGCCCCCTGGAAAGATATTTTGTCCTATTGCATCCCAGCAGGGGCTCCAGAAAAGACTTTGAAGTGGAACAAGAGGAGTACAGTCACATTATAGCTGAGGGACACAGGCTGAGCTCCAAAAACCTTGGGGAAAAAAAAAATCAAACCAGCTTCTGTCTGGTAGTTTTGCTTCCTCCAGAGCCAGCACTCTGCAAAGTCCATAGACATGGGGGTCACCTGTACTTCATGGGGCTCTCCAGGTTTGAGTGTCTCTGTTCAGCCTGACTAGGGATGGCACTCTTCACAGAATCACAGAATCACAGAATGGTCTGGGTTGGAAGAGGCCTCCAAAGTTCAGCCAACCCAACCCCCTCTGCACTCAGCAGGGACATCCTCCACCAGATCAGGTTGCCCAAAGCCCTGCACAGCCTCACCTTGAATATCTCCAGAGATGGGGCTTCAACCCTTGGGCAACCTGTTGCAGTGTTTCAGCACCCTCATAGTGCAGAGCTTGTTCCTAACAGCCAATCTAAATCTGCTCTTCTGTAACTCCAAAACATTGCCCCTCATACTGTCACTTCTTGTAGCCTCCTTCAGGTCCTGGCAGGCTGCTCTTAAGTCTGCCTGGAGCCTTCTGTTCTCCAGGCTGAACAACCCCAGCCCCCTCAGCCTGTCCTTGTAGCAGAGGTGCTCCAGCCCCCTGATCATCTTTGTGGCTATCCTCTGGACCTGCTCTTTCAGGTCAATATCCTTCCTGTGTTGAGGGCTCCAGACCTCAATGCAGTACTCCAGGTAAGGTCTCACCAGAGCAGTGATCCAGAAAATACTGAATCTGACTCAGGCAAATTCAAACTAACTCCCCTGAGTGATTTCAAAGAGCTAGGCTCAAGTGAAGGTCATTCGAAGGGTTAATTTTTCATTTTCCAAGAAAGAAAGAGTTGGTTCCCTATCAATCAACACATCAGTCCCATTTCTGGAAACAAGTTGCATAGGGGAGATGCTTTCAACTCATCCTGCCACTGAAAGCTACAAAAAATCATGGCTGTGCTCCAGATGAGAGGTGGAGAGCTGCAAGCAGGGCAACAAGGGTGACCTAGGCCCTCAGAGTGTCTAGCAGGGATCCCCAGCACTATGTTGCCTGTTTCTGGACACATCGGTGGTGGAGCTGAGTTAAAGCAGAGGCAGAGAGAGAGCACAAGCTCTGAGGTAACTGCTAGGACACCCATGGCTAAACCAACCAGGAGTTCAGCAAAGAATTGCCTTCTACTATTTCATCAACCTGCTTGGCAGAGTGACACAGACCCAGAGGTGATTATGGGCAATGACAAATGTGACCATCCAGAAGAGAGCACAGCACAGGCTACTGCTTCAGAGACTGGATCTGTTGCTTTGACCTGTGTTTATGTAGAAGCCCTTAAAGAGTGATGATGATTACATTATCATAATCCCATGTGAAAGCTTTGAGGTAAACAGTGCCTTTGTTTGAGTGGTTGGTAACCCATGGCAGCTCCTCATGGTTTTACTGTCTCTCTGCCATTCACTGGAGTCTGTGCACTCCCTTGGCATCAGCCAGGCCTGCAAGTCACACTCAAGACAGCTGGAAAATGAAGTGGCTGCCAAATCAGTATTGTCCTTACCATTTCTGATCATATGTAGTCATAGTTTTGCTTAGATGGGAGATACTCATCCAACTGCTTTGCTATTTAGGCTGAGAGGAGACCTCTTTGCTCTCTACAGCTACCTGAAAGGAGGTCGGAGTGAAATGAGTGTTGGCCTCTTCTCCCAGGGAACTAATGACAGGACAAGAGGAAATGGCCTCAAACTGCTCCAGGGGAGGTTTAGGTTGGAGATGAGGAAAAATGTCTGTGCTGCAAGAGTGGTCAGGGACTGGAACAGTCTGCCCAGGGAGGTGCTGGAGTCACCATGTCTGGAGGTGTTCAAGAAACCTGTGGCCATGGCACTTTGGGACATGATTTGATGGCCATGGAGGTGTTGGGTAAAAGGCTGCATCTGATGATCTTAGAAGTCTTTTACCACCTTAATGATTACTTTTTTTGTTTCCCCTCTTTTTCCCCTCTTTCTGAGGGATGTCTTTCTGGGAAGAATATAGGCTAGATAGAAGGAACGAAGGTGTTTCATTTGGTGAAGATATTTTAATCCCAGGCTCACAGGATGTCAGGGGTTGGAAGGGACCCAAAGAGCTCACCCAGTCCAACTCCCCATGCCTGAGCAGGACCAGACAATCTAGCTCAGGGCACACAGCAACACATCCAGACAGCCCTTGAAAGGCTCCAGAGAAGGAGACTCCACAACCTCTCTGGGCAGCCTGTGCCAGTGCTCTGGCACTGAATTACTAAAAGTATAAACTACATCCAGAAATGAAATAAAGGTTCCAAGCAGAAAAGGAGGTCTGTAACCTTCTCTATATCTGCATCCTGCCTCAGTTCTCCCCTTTGGGAACTGAATGGCACTAAAGAGTGCCAGGTTCTTTTTCCCTGGCATGAGTCAGACATCATCAAGTCTCTTTTGACTTCTTGGTGTTATTGTGGTGAAAATACATCTTCCTTTCAACAATTTTGTCACATCTTCATTAATGCAGGGGCCACATGCCAAAAGCTCCACAGGCTCCACTTGCTATTTGCAGTACAAATTAGATGCTTAGCAGGAGAGTGCAATGCACATTTCAGAGAACCCACTGGGAGCTGTGCCCTGGCCAAGCAGGGGGAAAGGATTTCCACTCCCAGGGAAACCTTGCATGTAAATGTGAGTCTGTGCCTGCTGCGCTTGCTGCCCTGCAATGGATGCTTTGAGCTGCTCTGCACCAGGAGATCCCTGCAGAACAGTTCAGCAGACCTGACAGCTGTTGAAATGGCAGAGATTCTTGTCACACACCTAACAGTGTGGCCTGTGGAAGTGTTTATTGATACCAAGAACAAAGGGAAACACCAAGAGCTTGAAGAAGGTCTCGAGAAATGGGTCGGTGTCCAGATGGGTTTAAGGCTGGGTTTGACTTGGCCAGGAAAGCAGGAACCTCTCTAGATCCTAGCTGTGAGGTCTGTTTCTCAGAAATGTCATGAAAGAACATCAGAGCTTATCAAAGACAATTTTTGGGGGGGGGTAAATGCTTGATAAAGCCTAAAGCAAAAAATAAACTCTAAATGCTTTGGATGTGAAATCTCAAATTGTCCCCTTAGAACAGCCAAACAGAAGTGCCAGCTGTGGCCAGGCTTTGTGCCAGCTTATTGACAGCCACACCTTGTAGCTTGAGTGGCTGCTGGGTGGAATCTGTCAGCTTTAGAGGATCATAGAACTGTTTGGGCTGGAAAAGCTCTCTAAGATGACTGAGTCCAACCATCAGCCCAACGCCACCATGGCCACTGAAACACATCCTCAGGTGCCATGGCCACACCTTTCTTGAACACCTCCAGGGATGGGGACTCCACCAGCTCCTTGGGCAGCCTGTTCCAGTCCCTGACCACTCTTGCAGGAAAGAATTTTTTATTGGTCTCCAACCTCACCATCCCCTGGCACCGTTTCAGGCCATGTCCTCTCATTCTGTCACCTGATACTAGGGAGAAGAGACCAACCCCAGCTCACTGCAACCTCCTTTCAGGGAGCTGTAGAGAGCAGTGAGGTCTGCCCTTGTGTTACTTGTTGATGAATACTTCCAAGTCAAAACCATGCATCTGTTCCATAAGCTCTTGGGAAGTTTCAGCATGACACTGAGAAATAAAAACCAATCACAAGCAAACCCAAAACGACTTTTGTACAGTTTGTCCTGGCAAGAACTTGACTGTGAGAATTTTATTGCTGAATTGTGTCTGGGGTCACAGGTGTGTTGTGACAGCCCCGTGCTGCATGGCTGCTGTGTTCTCAGTTATTCATTGCACACAGCTTCACATGCTTCACTGCCCAATAAATATCAAACAAGAAGATATCTCTAAGGAAAGCTAATGGAGAGATAATTTTGTTTAAAAGGACATGTGGCCTTTGTTTCCTTAATGATGCTGGAGAGGTTGGCAAATGAACACAAGAGAAGGAGCTGTGTGCAGAAGCAGCTGAGTGGTGCCTTTTGAAGGAGAGCATGAAGAAGATGTGGATGGCTTTGAAGATGCCCAAGTGCCTTGTGGCCAGCCTTAAAATCGACAGCTTTCTGACAGTGTGGCAAACTGGCATTTCATTTGTTCTTCAGAACCTGAAGTGGGCACTGCCTTTGTCTAGGGAACATCCAGGGTAAGAGTGAAACGCTCCCCACGCCGTGAATGCACCAGCCTGGAACTGGGATTAACCCCGGGGCAGTGAAGCAGTGATCACAGCTCACAGGCTCACAGGATGTCAGCGGTTGGAAGGGACCCAAAGGCTCAGCCTTGCTGAAGATGCTCAGCAAAGATAGTTGCCAAGCTACTTAAGTGAGTACACTTAGAGTGCCATTTAGCCATTCACCCTGCAACCAAGGAACTCTTCTTTCATTTTACATCTGCCATGCAGCTCTGCCCCTCTACAGTGATACAGTCATGGGTACCACCAGCATTATCCTTAAGTGACACTGTCTCCTTGTGTGAACACCTCAGGGACTCTAGAGCTGTATGATACAGATGCCTTGCCTCAGAGTTCCAAAAATGCAGTTTCCTCAGACCTGCAGAGCTTAAAATGCTCAACTTCTACGTGACGCTGGAAGTGATCAAGGTTGCATGAGGCCTTGAGCAACCTGGTCTCGTGGAAGGTGTTCCTGCTGAACTTGACAATATTTAAGGTCACAGGACCACAGGATCCCAGATCCCAGGCTCACAGGATGTCAGGGGTTGGAAGGGACCCAAAGAGACCATCAAATCCAAGCTCCTTGCCAGAGCAGGAGACTCCACAACCTTTCTGGGCAGCCTGTGCCAGTGCTCTGGGACCCTTCCAGTCAAGTTCTCCCTTGTGTTGAGGTGGAACCTCCTGTGCTGCAGCTTGTCCTATCCATTGCCCCTTGTCCTATCCCAGGGATCAGTGATCAGAGCCTGTCCCCCCTCATCCTGACCCCCAGCCCTCAGATAGTTATAAACATTGATTCAATCCCCTCTCAGGCTTCTCTTCTGCAGCCTAAGCAGCCCCAGGTCCCACAGCCTCTCCTCCCCAGGCAGTGCTGCAGTCCCCTCAGCATCCTCACAGCTCTCCCCTGGACCCTCTCCAGCAGATCTCTGTTCCTCTTCAACTGAGGAGCCCCAAACTAAAGGCAGTGCTCAAGATGAGGTCTCAGCAGGGCAGAGTAGAGGGGCAGGAGAACCTCCCTTGATCTGCTGGACACACTCTTCTTAATGCACCCCAGGATCCCATTGGCCTTCTTGGCCACAAGGGCACATTGCTGTGCCATGGATGTTCTCCCCCAGCACTCCCAGGTCCCTCTCCTTGGGGCTGCTCTCCAGGAGTCCCCTCCCAACCTGTACTGGTGCAGTTTATTCTTCCTCCCCAGGTGCAGGACTCTGCCCTTGTCCTTGTTGAACCTCCTTTGATTCCTCTGTGCCCAGCTCTCAGTCTGTCTGTGTCTCACTGGATGGCTGCACAGTGGCAGATGCTCTGGCACCCTGCCAGCAAGCAAGCAAGCACTGAAGAGCTAATCCAGAACTTCCTTCAAAGCACAACCTGCACTTCTAATGAGCTTCCCTTTGCCTTGGCAAAGCACAAGAGCAGAGATTCTTTCCCAGGCAGACAAACCACGGTGCAACAGGGCAGGGCAGGAGGCAAGAGCACAGGTTCTGCAGGCTCTTACCATCAGGAACAAAACCAGGATGGATTTTTATTTTGTGCCAGTGCTCACAGCACATCTCTTCCTGTGTCACCACATCTGCATCCTACTCAGCTTCAAAGTTTGTTAGCATTGATGTTTCTTTTCCTAGACTGTTTAGCACAGCTCCTTCCTTTCAAAACCTCTTAACTCAACTTCCTCCTGCCTTAGCCACACATTTACTCTTCTCACTCCCATTTCAGATACCCTGGATGTCTAAGTTCCATGTAAAAGAGGTGGGCAAAAGATCTGTTTATTTGGAAGGCAACATGAAGATAGAGACATCTGGCTTCAAATTCCTGTCCTTAGACTGAATTGTCACAACTGATCCTTCCCTCTTGCCTAACATGAAATACTCTTTCAATGAGACTTCCTCCTTGCTGAGGGGCAGATGGCCTGCACACTTAGACCTATGGAGGGGATTCTGTGGCTCAGGGTGGATACTTCAAGGGTTCTTAGAAACCTGCTGTGACCCTGCAGAATCCAGTCGGTGACTGCAACAGAGGAAATGTGCTGTCATCTGCCACAGCAGGGTGACCAAAATCCTCTCCTCTCACACAGCCCAAGCCTTCCGAGGCTTTAACAGCAGCACGCCCTGCTTCCACGATGCATGTGTGGCAGCCTTGCTGATGAACAATTGTCTGATCTCTGCGTGTGCCTAGGGGGCTGCCAACCACATCGTCCAGTTCCCAGCGAGCGGCACACAGAGCAAAACTTTGTTGTGACTTTTCTTCCTCAAAAACTACTTTGAAACGAGCTGACCCTGGGAAGCAATCAAACTGTGCAAACCATCAGGCTATTTCTCGTGGCCAGAGCTGCTACCTCCAGCAGAGCAGCAGAGAGACACCAGGCACTTGTGGCTCCAGAAGCTGCCTCTCTCTGCAGTGATTCACACTTCAGTGACGTCACCACCAATGTACCTAAAACCCCTTCCGAGTAAGCTGAACAGGAATGGTTCTTTCTCAGCCTGGCTGAGTCACAGCTAGCTGTGACAGCAGATGGGGAATCTACTGGTGCCATGGTGAGTGAGAGAAGCATGTGTGAAGGCAGCCAGCCGTGGCACAGGAGGCTGTGGTGGACAGAGGCTGGCACCCACAGTGCCCTGAGCCAGCCACAGCTGCTGAATGGTAAATCCCTGAGTGTGTCCAGGGGAGCAAGGTCAGTGAGAGGACTCTGATCACATTTCTTCATGGATGATTCCAGTGAGAAGCAAATGAGATGATTCATTCCTATAAATAGTCTCAAGCACTCCTAGAGCCCAGTCCTGAACAGTTTGCAAATCATGGCTGGAAGTTGCTTAACCTCTCAGAAGAGAAGCCTCCATAGCTTCTAAGGTTAGGCTTTAACATCCTTGCTTCTGCATTGCAGGTCTCAGAGGTGACATTGCCAGCCTGCCAACACTGGCTGCTGGGAGCAGGATCATCCAGGTACTGCCTTGTTGCTTTTACTAACCCACAATTGCCTGCTTGAAACATTAATGCTGGTGTGAGACTCAAAGGCAAGCAGTACATTACTGCTTCCATCGCTTGTTCCTCTTGTCAAGTAAGAAGAATCCATCACATCCTGGCATCAAGTGACTGAACAAGAGGAAATGGCCTGAAATTGTGCCAGGGGAGGGGTAGGTTGGGGATTAGAAAAATGTCCTTCCTGCAGGAGTGGTGAGAGATTGGAACAGGCTGCCCAGGAAGGTGGTGGAGTCCCTGTCCCTGGAGATGTCCAAGAAACCTGTGGCCATGGCACCTGGGAACATGGTTTGATGGCCATGGTGGTGTTGGGCTGATGGTTGGACTCAACACTCTTAGAAGGCTTTCCCAGCCAAAACTATTCTATGACTCTATGGTCCTTTGAATCAATTTCTCTCTGTTCCCTTTGGAATATATTTCTTAGCCACATCATTTCTGCTTGGAACTGGAGAAATGCTAACATGAATTACATGCACTGCTTGAACCCTTTGGAATTCACAAACAGCTGAGTCTTCTCTGGTAAATTCTCTGATCATTCTTTCTCTGTCCTTATTTCTACATTGATTTAATAAAGGGGGTTTGTGTGTGTGAGGCTAAAATTATGCACATTTCCTTAAATGAGGTGGAATCAATGGAAGACCAAAAGGCATCATATTGCATCTGCTTCAGAGTCCCTGTTTGGCAGATGTGACAGGATACCACCTGAGACATGAGTCACACAGACATTGTCACTCTCCTCAGCACTCTTCTAATGACACAGCAGAAACTGCATTTCCAGATGCTTCCAAATCTCTGCTCACCAACCAGCAGGCATCTGTGCACGCAGGTAAGGAAGCATTCTTGCCAGCTTGCTATTCTGCACAAGGCTGCTGCACTCTTTTCCTTCCACCCACATGGGTCTGCAGGTGAAAATTTTGCTCTTGGATGTCTGCACTGATTCCCAGTAAGGAAAGGGGTTAAGATTCTCACTCCAAAACTTCAGATTTACAGTTGGAAAGGTTCTCAGAAGGTCATCTTCTGGTAGGGACCAATCCCCTTCTCAAAGCAAGGCTAATTTCAAAGTGGGGTCTAGTTTCTCAGGGCCTTTTCTGGTTGAGCTCTGAGTATCTTCAGGAATGGATTTGCCACAGATCTCTACATAACAAAGACATTCTCTTTCCTACCATAGTGGGAGGTGTCCCTGCCTATGGCAGGCACTTGGAACTGGATGATCTTTGAGGTCCCTTCCCATCTAAACCATTCTATGATTTTACAGCCCTGACTCCCTGCAGCCTCCTTTTAAGGCTGCTCCATGCATTCTCACTATGCTATTTCTGCACTCTGCTTTCACACTGCTCCTCATGCCAAAGCACACTTTTAGGAAAAGCAGCTTGATTACTCTGACAAGACCTGTATGGAAGCTATCTTCTGCCTTCTGCCAAGTACAAAAGCTTCATTTTATTTTGCTGCTGAGTTGTATTTAGTAGCTTACCTGCAACTTCAAGCAGGGTACAGACAGCAAATTATTTTCTTGCCCTTGTTTCTTTTCAAAGAAGAAATAACTGAAGACAATAAAGCTTCATAGAATCAGCCAGGCTGGAAGAGAGCTCCAAGCTCATCCAGTCCAACTTAGCACCCAGCCCTAGTCAATCAACCAGACCATGGCACTAAGTGCCCCATCCAGGCTTTGCTTCAACACCTCCAGGGATGGGGACTCCACCACCTCTCTGGGCAGCCCATTCCAATGCCAATCACTCTCTCTGGGAAGAACTTCTTCCTAACATCCAGCCTGAACCTGCCCTGACACAACTTGAGGCTGTCCCCCCTCATTCTGTCCCTGGGTGCCTGGCAGCAGAGCCCAACCCCAGCTGGCTACAACCTCCCTTCAGGTAGCTGTAGAGAGCAATGAGCTCTGCCCTGAGCCTCCTCTTCTGCAGGCTGCACACCCCCAGCTCCCTCAGCCTCTCCTCTTGGGGCTGTGCTCCAGGCCCTTCCCCAGCCTTGCTGCCCTTCTCTGGACACCTTCCAGCATCTCAACATCTCTCTTGAATTGAGGGGCCCAGAACTGGACACAGGACACAAGGTGTGGCTTGTTCAAGACTATTTCCCTTTGCACCTCTAATCTAGATTGAGGTGCCTCAGCAGGACCTCATTCTAATTACCTGCTCAGATGCTGTATTTTAATTGGGGTAAAAAGACCCCACATTTTAATAACAAAGCCCTGTTTGTGACAATTACTTACTGAGCCTCTTCATTAGCAAGCAGTTTCTCAATGCTCGTTTCTATGCCATAGACTCAGGTACAGCTGGTGACAGCTGGGTGGAAGAAGCAGCTCCAGGGTGTTTGGAAGAAATTGCTGGCCTAATGGCAAGGGTTCCCAACAGCAGGATGCACTTTCAGAGAGGGACTGCAGAGGACAAGTGAGTTACTAAATAAGCAGAGAAGGAGAAATCAAGAGTTTGCTTTCTGTTGCTGGCTGTGCCCTCGACACGCGGATGAGAGGTTAAATCATAAAACTAAGGAAAAAAAAGATGAACTGTTAAGCACAAGTCTACATAAATAGCAAATTTGGTTTGACAGACTCAGTGACAATTGTTGCAGGGGTAAAGCAGAGGACGCAGGAGGCTGAATGAAGCAGGAAATAAACATAACCCACACCCAAGAAAAGGCAGCTGCTGCCTTGCAGCCTGATGGGCTAGGGAGGGAAGGTAGGAAGAGCAACAGTACCGAGCAAGAGGAGAAGGAGTCACAGGAAGAATATGGAATGAGTCATGAGCTGGACCTGTAACAGCAGTTTTCATCACTTGCACCTTATGAGGCTGAGGAAAGCTGCCTTCAATCTACACTGTGGTGATCTTTGCCTCGGGCCTTGAAGGGCTAAGTTGCTGTACCTGCTATTGAGGAAGTGATGGTATCTTAAAATAGAATTAAGAACAGATTGCCAACCTTTGGTGGTTTATTTCTCCTGCTGTTGCCAGTGACCTGCAAGACCCATTTATAAATACTGCTCACAAGTTTCTCCAGGCCTTTAATCACCAGGGTGGAAAGGCCAAGGACTGCTACTGCAGCAGCACTGCTGAAGAGAATTATTTCCACCCAGAGAAGAGGGCAGCGACCTGCTTTGCTCTTCTCTTAGCCAACTGACAGCTCTGCAGAGCTGCCTTGAGTGTCCTTGGGTAAGATCTCAGATCTTACTTGATCTAGTGGGAGGTGTCCCTGCCTGTGGTGGGGAGTTGGAACTGGGTGATCCTTGAGGTCTCTTCCAACCTAAACCATTCTATGATTCTATGATCTGTTGCTGTCAAAGGTAACACTAAAGTGTAAAATTAAGAAGAGCTGCCAGGTAAGTTTGATGCTGGAGAATAGAATAGGATACTACCTACCACAGCAACTGTTCAAGGCAGAGTGAATATTGCTCACCTAAAATGTTATTTCTTGCCTGTGGCAGGGGGTTGGAACTGAATGATCCTTTTGGTCCCTTCCAATCTAAGACATTCTATGATCTCCATTGAGTATTGTCCATCTAAAATGTTATTTCCTACATTATTTCCATGATCTCCATTGAGTATTGTCCATCTAAAATGTTGTTTCCTACTTCATTTCCACATTCTCCAAAGCTCATCCAGTCCTACCCCTTCAATTAGCAGGAGCATCCTCCACTAGAGAAGGTTGCTCAGAGCCTTGTCCAGCCTGACCTTGAATATCTCCAGGGATGGAGCCCCAGGCACCTCCCTGGGCAGCCTGTTGCCTTGTTCCAGCACCCTCATGGTGCAGAACTTGTTCCTAGACATCTGCTCTGTTAATGAATTATCTACGAGTTAGGATGGCAAAGTGAATGGAAAGTGCTGGCAGAAAGCACAGCAGTTCCCCAGGGCCTGATCTGCAGTGAGGACACATCAGCTTTGGTGACAATTTCATTATTTCCTATCTCCTGACCCTGTTCCCAGATTCTGCATGAGCTGGAGACAGATCAGTCTGCATGAAGGTCTCATACAGAGTTTGCCAGTGTAATGAGTGGGGTTTTTTTTTTTGCCAGCTGATGCTCTGCAGTGTGTTTTGGCTGCGTCCCTAAGAGGCTTCCAAGGCTCCATTGTACAAGGTCAGCAGGCACTGGTGTTTAAGAGCCCAGGATTCAGCAGCTGCTGGGCTGCACTGCTGCCGCTAATGTTTTGATGTTTGCTGTACAAATGGCTCCCGTGACTCATTTGCATGCTGCTCTCCTTTGTTTGGAAGGCAGTCATTCAGAGGGGCTATTTTAAGGGCTGCTGAGTGGAGCAGCCCCAGCGCCAACACGGAAAGGGTAAACGGAGACACTTCACATTGATGCTCTGTTGTTTTGCTGCCTCTCAGTCACGTAGGATTAGATCACTGCAAAAGCTGTAGGATAGAAACGGCACTAAAAGCAATAAAAGGCAGCAATAATTGACTTGTTAGCACAGGTGGTGGTTTAAAGAGGAGAAATTCTTCACGGCGAGGATGGTGAGACACTGGAGCAGGTTGCCCTGTTTGCCAGGGAGCTGGCTGTGGATGCCCCCTCCCTGGAGGTGTTCAAGGTGTTCAAACTTTGATGACTGACAACAAGTTTTTATGAATGTAGACAATGTATGAACTAAAATTCACCATTCAGTTGCTCCAAGTAGTTCCCCTACGTCTAGCAGTGTCTGCTATTAGCCCATATTAGGGTTAAACCTTCACTCTCAGAACTGAAACTTGGCTGCTAAGTATAAACTTGAGCCCAATCCAAGCTCTTGCTTCAAAAATGTTGGTTTATACAGCTGACTGTGCTAAGTTGCGATGGAAATTTGTTATTGCTGAAGAAGTTCCTTACTATTTTAAAGCAACTTGACCAGCCACTTCTTTGTTGTACCTCTCACTCTCACTTTGCTGGTCATAACTAAAAATACTTGGAATATTTTTTTGCTTTCTCCTGAGAGCAGCAGGTGAGAGCAGTGAAATGATGAAGGGCTTCCAGTGAAATGGTGAGAGGCTTGCACCACCAGCATTCTGCATGCCCATCCACATACCTGGACAGGAACAAGGCTAGGTGAAGAAACACAGCACCAATAATCTGTGAAGACTAAGCTGAAGACAAACCAAACTCTTAACTTGCTAATAAAGGTCTGCTGGAGCCCTGAGCAGACTGTGTGTGCCCTCAAAAGAGGGGGATGCACCCACACCACCTGGTGTGGCACTCAGTTATGTCACCTACTTCCTCTTGGGACAGGAATGTGCCCTGGTGGCCAGGAAGGCCAGAGGTGTACTCATCTGTGTTAAGAGGAGTGTGCCCAGAAGGCTGAGGGAGGTTCTCCTCTCCCTCTACTCAGCCCTGGGTAGACCTCATCTGGAACACTGTGTCCAGTTCTGGGTTTCCCAGTTCAATAGGGACAGGGAACTGCTGAAGAGAGTTCAGTGGAGACTACGAGGAAGGTTAAGAGACTGAAGCAGGGTGAGACCCTGGAAGGAGTTGCCCAGGGAGGTGGTGGAGGCCCCATCCCTGGAGGTGTTTTTGGCCAGGCTGGCAGAGGCTGTGGGCAGCCTGCTCTAGGGTAGGGTGTCCCTGGGCATGGCAGGAGGGTTGGAACTGGCTGATCCTTGTGGTCCCTTTCAACCCTGACTGATTCTATGATTCTGTGATTCTAAGGTAAGAGCCAGAAAAGGCAGAGTCTGCAGCATTCCCAGCACAATGAATGCCACTCCTTTTTTCTCTTCAGGCATCAGGTCCCAGAAAGCAGAAACAGAGGAAGAGGATGTTTGACTCTAGTCCCATTTAAGTCAACGGTAAGACTCCTCTCAACTTGGATGAAACCATGCTCAGGCCAGGGAGAAGCAGCACAAAGCAGAAGTTAGTTTGGTCTCCATGGCAGCCTACATCAGTAGCTTTTGTTCCCCCCTTTCCCACACAAGGTGCCTATTCTTAGGAAACAGCCTGGGGCCCCCCGGTGAGAAAAGTGCCATTCCTGCCTCTGGCACTACAATAGAACATCCTGATCACATTATCTATGTATTTCTCCATTCTGTGGCTGACTACACTTTTTCTACAAGCCACGTTTCTGTGAAAAAGTTTCCATCCTTTTCCTCAAGCAGGGATTTCTCCTCCTCATCCCCTCACTTCTTGCTCCCAGGTATCAGCTGACAAGACTGAAAGCTGAAAAAGCTCCCCTCCTGCTCTTGTGCTCCGTGGCCTACTAGGAGTGGGAAATGAGGATGCTGCCTTCATTAAAAGCTGCTTTAGAGAGCTGCAGCTTCATCTGCAGTGCCCTTTTAGCATCTCTGCACCCAGAGTGAATTTGTGGGACAAAGCAATTCAGCAGTACCTGGTGATTAGGGCTCCTGGGTGCTGCTCTTCTACAGACTGCACCAGTCCAATCAAGTGTGTTCAACACTGCAATTAAAAGACCCTTTGGTTCTACCTGACAGGAGATCTGTAAGCTAAAGCTCTTCACTAAGAGTATTTCCCAAGCCACTCCTAAACTGCACCCAGGGCAGCATCCTAAGAAATGAAGGCAGTTCAGCTCCTGCCCTCGTTCCTAACAATGAAATCCAGGCAGAGGGAAGTTCTCTTGTTCCACATTGCTCTCTACAGCCAGAAACCATCATGAAGCAAACCACCAATAAACATGAAAATGTGAATTGTCTGGAGCCCTGTACTCATCTGAAGGTTTAAATGGCCAGGGAAGGCTTTCCTGTCACTGAAATCCCTGTGTGGGTGCCAGACTCCAGGCTTGCCCACACTTAGTCATGCCAGCTTCTGCCTTTCACCAGGGACACCACCAACATTTTGTCTATCCTAACTGATTCTTTACAGTGAGGGTGGTGAGACACTGGCACAGGCTGCCCAGGGAGGTTGTGGGTGGCCCCCTCCTAGAGGTGGTCAAGGCCAGCTTGGATGAGGCCTTGAGCAACCTGGGCTAGTAGATTCCTCCTTGTCCTGTCTCTAGGCACCCTGATGAAAAGTTCCTCTGCATCCTTCCTGCAGGATCACTTCAGTTCTTGGCAGGCAGCACTAAGGTCCCCCTGGAGCCTTCTGTTCTCCAGGCTGAGCACTCCCAGCTCCCTCAGCCTGTCCTCCTTGCAGAGCTGCTCCAGTCCTTGGATCATCTTTTGGACTCCTACATCTGTGTCCTTCATATGATAAGGACACCAGACCTGAACACAGTATATGAGGTGGGGTCTGAGCAGAGCAGAGCCGAGGGGCAGAATCCCCTCTCTTACCCTGCACCACTCTGGCTGCAGTCCACCCCAGGATTTGGGCTGCAGGAGTGCAGTGCTGGCTCCTGGTGAGCCAGGAATGTGTCTCCATGTGTACACCCAGGAATGTGTTGCACCTCCACAAGCTGGATACCAATGGCTCGTTGCTGAGGCACCAAGAGTAGACCTACAGCACTTGGCAATATTCACCTGTGTCAATTGCAATGCAGCAAGCTCACGCCTAGAAACTCTCTTGCAGTTCCAGAGCAAACATTTGCCTTATTTAAGGTGTTGCACCAGCCTGGGGATGGAAAAATGTTTAAAAATATACTTTGTGTTTGCATTCCTGGTGCACTAGTGGCTCTATTCTCTTTTTTGGTTCGTTTATTTAATCATTAGTTGCCCATTTTTAAGCTGCTTTTGGACTGGAAACTTGTCTGATTTGGCCCCATTTTAGCTGGTGTTATTTCTGGCTCTGAGTAAGTATTGCTCATTTCCATCAAGAATGCTAAAAAATTATGTAGGGGAGATTGAGAGGACTTGTCAGAGTCAGCAGCACGCCACTATAAACACCTGACATTTGAACTGTCAGGCTTGAGGTCTTAACAATCACCATTTCAGCTCCCCTAACTGCTTGCTGCTTGAATGGAAAGGTAATTCTGGCAGAATATGCTTTCTGGACTGCTAAAAATAGGAATTTCCCCTTAATGACTGCAGCAGAATGCTGATGGCCTGGAGATAGGTTGGTAAAGCAACTCCTGTTACATTTGAATAAACAACACCTGGCTGCCCAGAGCGACTGCCACAGGACTCATCAGTGGGATCTGAGCCATGAAAACAGCACTGGATATTTTCTGTCTCATCAGGTTCACCAGCTGAGGACCTGTGCTGAGCTGCAGCCAGAGGAGTGTGGGCAGCAGGGCAAGAGAGGGGATTCTGCCCCTTGGCTCTGCTCTGCTCAGAACTCACCTCCAATCCTGCCTCCAGCTCTGGTGTCCCCAGCAGAAGAAAGACACAGAGCTGCTGGAGGGAGGCCAAAGGAGGTCACAGAGACATTCCCAGGACTGGAGCAGCTCTGCTGTGAGCACAGGCTGAGGGGGCTGGGGGGCTGCAACCTGGAGAGGAGAAGGCTCCAGGGTGACCTCAGAGCTGCCTGCCAGTGCTTGAAGGGATCCTGCAGGAAGGCTGCAGAGGACTTTTCATGAAGGTGTATAGAGGCAGGAGAAGGGGGAACGGTTTGAAACTGAGGGAGAACAGGGTTAGACTGGAGCTGAGGAAGTATGATGGTGGTGAGACTCTGGAATAGGCTGCCCAGGTTGTGGCTGCCTCCTCCCTGTGGGGTGAGGCTGGATGAGGCCAAGTCTAGTTGAGAGGTGTCCCTGCCCATGGCTGGGAGGTTGGAGCAGATCTCTAAGGTCCCT
This sequence comes from Psilopogon haemacephalus, assembly GCA_013396835.1. Taxonomy (NCBI): domain Eukaryota; kingdom Metazoa; phylum Chordata; class Aves; order Piciformes; family Megalaimidae; genus Psilopogon; species Psilopogon haemacephalus. Next base: position 917,828 of record VWZI01020604.1, on the reverse strand, counting down.
TCCAAGCTGTGAGCCATTCTGTGATTCTCTGAGTGTACCTACACAAATACAGGCACTTATGTTGCAGTTTCACAAGATATGATTGACCAGCCCAGAAGCTACACTCAGGCAGAAATGTGTGCTAAGAAAATGCACTCCCAACTCCTCTGACAAATGCAATGAAGAACTAGTGAAGGGCAGCAGAGGACCCTAGAAAACACCAGAAGTCAAAAGCAAATAATCAGGCATGGCATCAGAGGTTAGTGGATCCCCAGTGCAAAATGAGACTCACCTAACTGCTTTTGTTTGCAGAGCTGCTGGTTTTCTGCTCACCATAGGATGAACAGCAAAGAAACAATTACTGCTTAAATGTGAGGGCTCAGCGCCTGAGAAGCTCCCAGTTGTAATCAGCCAAAGCCCCAACTCAGTCACTGCATTTTATAAATAGCACTTCAAAGCTGTTGCTTGGGACTTGTTACTCAAATGAGAAAGGGAGGAGGCGTTTAAGAATCATTGTGAAGATGCAGATGAAGAATTTAAGGACAGCAGGTTAGAAACTGTAACAGAATCATAGAATGGTTTAGGTTGGAAGATACCTCAAAGCTCAGCCAGTTTCAACCCCCCTGTGCCTCAGGCAGGGACACCTCCCACTAGAACAGGTCACTCAAGACCTCATCCAGCCTGGCCTTGAACACCTCCAGGCAGGGAGCGGCCACAACCTCCCTGGGCAACCTGTGCCAGTGTCTCACCACCCTCACTGTAAACAACTTCCTCCTAACATCCAGTTTCAATCTCCCCTCTGCCAGTTCAAACCCATTCCTCCTCGTCCTGTCATTACCAGACCTTGTCAACAGTTCCTCCCCAGCCCTCCTGTAGGCCCCTTTCAGATCCTGGAAGGCCACTCCAAGGTCTCCTGGCAGCCTTCTCTTCTGCAGGCTGCAGAGCCCCAACTCTCTCAGCCTGTTCTCAGAGCAGAGCTGCTGCAGCCCTCTGAGCATCTTGGTGGCCTCCTCTGGACTGGCTCCAACACTTGCATGTGCTGCTTGTGCTGGGGGCTGCAGAGCTGCACACAGTGCTGCAGGTGGGGTGTGAGGAGAGCAGAGCCAAGGGGCAGAATCCCCTCCCTTGCCCTGCTGCCCACAGCTGCTCCTGCTGCAGCCCAGCACAGGGTTGCTGTCTGGGCTGTGTGTGCACACTGCAGCCTCATCTTGAGGTTAGCAGAAGTTTCATACAAGTCTTAATTTGAAAAGAAAAAAAAAGAAGCAAACCATCCTCTCCTAATATCTTCATCTATTAAGTCTGTGATACAAGTAGGCAGTAATAGCAACAAATACTTTAATCTACTTTCAGATGTCCCAAACCAAGACAGAGAGTTTGACTGCAGCTCCTATCATAGGGTACAGAGACATTGTTTTGCTGACCCCTTTACAAAAAGAAAGAAGATGAAATGTGGGTTAGATTTTAGGCCAAAGATGGGGATGACAGAAGCAAGGAGTGGCAAACGTCATCAGGCTGTGCTAGTACAGTATCAGCACTCCAAAGAGAGTGATGCCAGATAAGCCACCCACGACTTGTGCCTCCTCTTTTCTGTTGGCTCCGAGTCCCCCCCAGCGTAGGTGGGAGTTCCCCCTCTGAGTCAGAGGGTAGCTTGGCAGCCTTCCTGACTTCATCCCACCCACAGCTCCTCTCCCAGTGGGTGCTCCCTGAGCAGCCTCTTTCCCCAGGCAGAGCAGCCACAGTTTCTCTGCCGACCCTGGGTGCCTTTGGTGGGTGTGAGGCCTGGCACAGGAAAGGCTCTGGCAGCTGGCTCCTTCCAGCTGTTCAGCAGCCCCTGCAGGTCTCCAAAAACCATGTGGATGTGGCACCTCAGGCCATGGTGCTCTCAGGTTGTTGGTTGGACTGTTCAATATCTTTATTGATGATTTGGATGAGGAGATTGAGTCCAGCATCAGTAAGTTTGCAGATGACACTAAGCTAGGAGCAGCTGTGGATCTGTTGGAAGGTAGAAGGGTCCTGCAGAGGGACCTGGCCGGGCTGGATGGGTGGGCAGAGGCCAATAGGGTAAGACTGAACAAGGCTAAGTGCAGGGTTCTACACTTTGGCCACAACAACCCCAGGCAGTGCTACAGGCTAGGGACAGAGTGGCTGAGAATAGACAGGCAGAGAGCGACCTGGGGGAGATAGGAGCTGAACATGAGCCAGCAGTGTGCCCAGGTAGGCAGCAGAGCCAATGGCATCCTGGCCTGGAGCAGGAGCAGTGTGGCCAGCAGGACCTCCACAGGTCATGGAGTCCAACACCCTCTGCATTAAGCAGGAGCATCCTCATCTAGACCAGGCTGCCCTTAGTTCAACTGAAGAAAAAAAGAATGCTGCACACAGGAAGAAGAGAAAGCACAGCTTTAATCCTTCCTACCATCTGTGAGGCTCTAAGGGAACAGAGCCTTTTCCAAAAGCAGGCTTGCAGCTGACAAGCAGGAACGTCTGCTGAGCTGTTTGGGCAGAATGGGCAGTGACAGGACAGGCTTGGAGGCAGAACAAGCTGAGCTTCCTCTGAGATGGCATCTCCAGCAAAGCTTTGCACAGAGGGGCTGACAATAAAGGGAAGCTTACCCTGACTCTCCTCCTGCCATTGCAGTCATTCATCTGACACCAAATACGATTTACCCACCTAATTGAAAGAACCCCCCCAAAATTCAGTTCATGAGCCCAAGCACATTTTTAGGCACACTTAAAGAGTTTCACAAGGTATTAATTAGATTTCCAGGACTGGGAATAAATACAGTCAGATCAAAGTCAGTGGGTCCAGAGCCTGAGCAGAACAAGCAGAAGCTGTAATCTCTAACTGTTCCCCATGGAGAAACCTGAGGTGTCTTAATTTGACATGTCAGTATGGAAAGGAAAAATACTCTGACTTACGACAGCAATGAATGCACAGTCCACAGTCATAAGGTCTGGGAAATCTGTCCACTGCTTGAGGGGAAAGGAGACAGCAAAATCACATAGACTGTGAAGATCCATACAAATTAGATAAGCAAATTCTTATTTTTAGCATTTGCCCAAGAGCAAAGACAAGGGAAGAGCAGACAAACAGCTCAGAAGGGCACAAGTAAGCCAGGCCAAGCCAGGGTACGCCGAGACAGGCCAGCTCCAGATGCAGGCTGCTGCAGCACAACTGAGGAACGTGGAGCTCACCCAGCTGAGGGCAAATGGTAACAGGCAGCCAGACTGGGAGGACGAAACACCTACCTCTGTCCTTACATTGCCACTCCAGGAGTGACCTTGCAAAGCATCAACTCTCTTTGGCTCAAAACCGAGGGCAGAGCAAATCAAAGGCTTCACTTGCCCAGATTTATGAGAGTATTTTGCCACGTAACTCTCACTAAACTCCCTCAGAAGTCAAATGGGTTTCAGGGAGATAAATTCCTGAGGATGCAGACCTTTGATGCCTAAAATAAATATCTGGCTTAATTTGAAACCCAGCTCTGAAACAGTGATTTGGGTTTTTTTTAAACCCCGGAGATGACTGACGGTTTGAGTTATCATTTTCTCTACTCTTCTGCTAAAGGCACAAAGATAGCACAGCTCTGTAAGCAGAGGGAATATGGAAATCAGTCTGGAGCTCTTGAACATATTTTAAGCAAAAAGGATGAATAATACACACGTCCTCCTACCCAAGGAATTGCCTTTACCAGAAAAGGAGGTACCACCAATACATTCCTTCTCAAGGTAAAAAAGGATGCCCTGCTCTGTTGTGTGAGGGAAGGGGCAGAAGGGGCATCATTCAGAAGAGGCATCAGAGCTCTGGAATCTGACTGGACAGAAGATCCTCCCTGACTGCAGCAAATGAAATTACTTGTGATGGAGAGTGCAGGATCCAGCTTGTCTCAACCACTTCACTACAAAGCAGCACACAGCTCCCCATATCCCCTGCTGCTTGCTCTTCCAAACTCTCCTGTAGCACTGCACTAGGAAGTCTGCTCCTGAGATCAAGTGCTTAAGCTTCAGGAGTAGATCTGTTATTGAGTCTGTCTTTGAATTCCACTCAGCTTGAAGCTCCTGTGGAATCTCTGGTAAAATACTATCCCTTGATGCTCACCTTTGCACAAGTCTGCAAAGTGAGTGGGACAAGGCTCAGCAGGAGTAAGCAGTGCCTCAGGCTGTGTGGCTGTGGCCCCACCATTTCTCACTGGCTGGCAGATGCCAGGCAGAAGAGAGTTGTCCAGGCAAAGCTAACATTTCCTTGATCATTCATACACTGTATGGAGCCAAATGAGCCATTCCCTGTCCCAGACAGGATACAACTGCAGCTTATATTTTGCTCTAGACAGGAGAACATAGGATGTCCCTCCTAGGCTATAGGAGAATGCAGCATATGTTCTCCTGGGAGCTTATCTTGTTTAAAACACGAGCAGGATTTGCCCATGCCAGAAACTGAGCTAAACTGTAATCCTTTCCACTGATTCAATTTTGGTAGTAAGCAAGGACAGCAATCAGAGCTGCCATTAGCCTGGTGATGAGCAGGTTGCCATCCTCCATATGACTCTTGAGCATCTGTGTTCTAGTGAGCAATCCTGTAATTAAATTCATGATCTCTCTAAAGATGATCTCTTAATTTCTTCTTGCTTATTTTCTCTGAAAAAAAAAACAAACCCAAATGTTTATCTTGGAGAGCATACAATTAAGTGAGAGTTTGAAGTAAACCCACTTTTTTCTTCCTTTTTT
>VWZI01020604.1:890684-913104 GCA_013396835.1 Psilopogon haemacephalus | reverse complement strand
TTTTTTTCTTTTTTTTTTTTTTTTTTTTTTTTAGTTATATAAATTGCACACAGGAATGATGTTCTCAATTCAAGACAAAGATTTTTGTTAGGATAGGCAAAGAGGTTTTCCAAAGGCTGTTGCTTAGGCTAGGAATGCATGATCTGTGGTGGTCCCTTTCAACTCCCCAACCATTCTTCGGTTCTGTGAAAGAAGCAACTCAAGCAGTTTCACAGCTCATGATCTCTCTCTTTTAAAACTGGTACACAAAGGTACCAACTGGGGGGGAAAAAAAACAGAAATAAAGAGAACCATAGCTTGCAGGTAAGAAAAAGTGAAGGTGTTAGCAGCTGGGAATTAGAAAGCATGGCTCTGATCTAACATCCTGCACAAAACCTGCAGTATTTCTAAACACATTGGGATTCAAGCACATGGGAAGAGCCACAAGCATCAGAGATTCAGTGAGAACAAATCCTGTCAAGGCAATCTCAAGTGACTTCTGTCAAAAGTAACCAGTCCTGGGAATGGTGAAGCAGTTGTAAACCACCTTGGCTCTAGTAAACCTTTGATCGTTGTCTCACATAACATAAACAGGAGGAAGTGTCCTCTAGATGAAGCTGCTGTGGGATGTGTGCAGGTCTGTTTGCAAAGCTGATTGTGACCTTCAGTGATTCCTAGTGGCAGCCGGAGAGTTTAGCAGGCTGGATTCTGCAGCAGCCTGTCCCAGACAAGTGCTGCTCACTGGAGGGACTCGGAAGATGGATTAGAAGCTGTGTTCACTAAATCTGCAAATGCTGGCATGCCAGGAGAGGCTCCAAGTGCATGGGATATAGCTGGAAAGCAGCCCAAGAAAAAATGCAAGTCGATAGCAGTAAGTGCTGTGCTGCTCCAAGCAGAAAGAGAAGAGATGGGGAGTAGAGGAGAAGGCGACACCAGCACTGAACCTGAGAGCCTCAGTGACTCACAGGCTGGACATGAGTCAATGCTGTCAATGCAGCCATAAAAATAGAAGACAGCATGCTGAGAAGTTTCAATGCAAGTGTAGTCTAGAAGATGTGGCAAGTGGCTGCAACACATTTTGGGCCTTGGTTTTGGGGGCCACTTGGCTCCTGTGTTGATGAAAAACATTCAGAGGAGGGCTCCAGACAACTTCTGCTGTCTGTAGGTTTTCCAGAGGCACTGACAAAAGACAGGTGGAAGGGAAAAAGTTCAGTCTGTGCCGTGGGAAGGCTTTCTGGACCCAGCTCATGCTCTCTTTTCTTTTTTGTTAACCTTTCCTGGATATTGGTGAAAAACAGATTAGAAGTCCCCAGCAAATAAGCAATTAGATATGAAAGGTGACTAGTGCCTGACACCAGCAAACCTCAAAAAAACTAAGTGACTATTTGCTGGTATTTCTACTGGACTCCTCCAAAGTGCTTCTTACAACTAGCAACTATGTCCTACCCAGCAACTTCCTTTCATCAATTCAAACAGAATCTCTCTTCTTGTTTTCATGGATCCCCTGACTGACCCTAAGGGTACACTGATGTAGTATTTCTTCCTCTTCAGCCTCACAGGGAAACATTTTTGCTGATGTGATTCAATGCAATATGCAGCATGCTAGGAGATCTCACAGGATGACCTCTGAGGGTCCCTTCCAACCCAATGTGTTCTGTGGGATCTTGTTTCAGGTATGTCTTGTAGGTGGAACAGAAGCTCAGGCAGCTGAGGCTTACTGCACACAAGCAGTGTGTTGCTCAGTACTTAAGTCTGCCCTTTCTGTGCTGTGGGAAATGTTTTCCTGCCTCTCAAAGGGGCTATCAAACTTCTGAGGGAGTGTGAGCTCCCCAAAGCAGACACCTTGGGAAGGTCCAGATGTGTGAAGTGCTATGCCCCTGTATGAGTTTTAAGAAAAGCTAAGGGAACTGAAAACATTACAAAGCCTCTCAGCTGTTTAGGGATTTCTATTGTCTAAGGTCAGCTCCATCCCCAAGTGCTGTTTTACTACACCTCTTTGGTACTTTGGATCAAATTCAAAGCATTAGAGCAGAAACAGAGTAATCTTCCTTATCACTTGAAGCAAGAGGAAGAAAAGTTTCTAACACTAGAGCCCCCATCTGATTTTTTTAAAATGCAAGTGCTGACTATAAACAGTAAGACAAGAATAATAGGATGTTGCCAGCAGCATGGTTTGTTCAAGGGTATATTTCCTGCTAACTTTATGGCCAGACAAAGTGGGGTGACACAGCATCACTGTGGTTGTCTGGGTTGAACAGCCTAGATGTAGAGAAGGGGACTCACTGCTCAGACTGAAGGGCTCAGTGCTAATAATGGCTCTGCAGATGTTTCCTGGAGCTTCCAAACCCTTGAGCCAGTGAAATCATACTCAGTTAAGATACTAGGAAAGAGTGGTTGGAGAAAGAGAGATGTAAATGCTGTTGCATCTCTTTTACTCCAACCACTCTTTCCTAGTAGCTTAGAATTGTGCTTTAAGCATAAGCCCTCCTTTCTTCAGGTGGGGCTCGTTTGGAATTGGTGGCTGATTCTCTTTGCATCAGAGCAGAGCAACAGTGAGCTGGGAAAAAATACCCAAATTCCTCCCAGTTGCACCCAGGTGCTTTCCAATTAGCATTCCCGAACTTATTTCTGGAGTTGAGATGTATCTTGTAACACCATTGCAGAAAGGCAGTGAGGTCTAGTTCCCATCTGAGCGGTTTTGCAGAACAGGTCTTGTGTTCCCGCTTGAGTTGGACACCTGCCCAAAGGCACCCAAGCATAGGGTGCAGGGGGATAAGGTCTGCTTTCAGGAATACCAACTGCCAGTAAACTCAAGAGGCCTATTAAAAATAGAAACAGTTAAGACAAGTGGTGTAGCCACAGAGAATTTTCCTGGCAGGAGAGAAAAGGGGTGCACTCCAGCTCTGACAGCAATTTCAGGGTCATAAGGATTCCCTCTGCTGTCAGCATCTCAGCACCAGGGGCTGCTTGGTAGCGATGGATTAGCTGCATCTTACCTCATTCACCAAGGAGTTTTTCAATTCTCCTTACTGGGAATGCTTATTGTGGCTGCTTCCTCCCTGGAGGTGTTCAGGACCAGGTTGGATGAGGCCTTGAGCGACCTGTTCTAGTGGGAAGTGTCCCTGCCTATGGCTGGGGCTTGGAACTGGCTGAGCTTTGAGGTCACTTCCAACCTAAACCATTCTATGAATGAAGACTTTGCAGTTATTTGATGACCTGACTGAGGAGCGTTCACAGAAGAGAATGAGAAGAAGGAATCAGCTTTGACAGGCAGAATGAATAAAAAGATGCCAAATAGATTTGTATTTCAGAGCTTTCCATGGTGACAGCAGAAGGACATTGTCCATATGGATTCAGAAAGATTCAAAAGAACAGACCTAAGGAAGACACAAATCCTGATGAGGTCACAGATCACAGAAACAGAGACATCTTTTTCCTCCTAAACGCCCTTCAAACACTGCCCTAGGAAGGATAAAAAGTAACCAAGCAAGCAATGGAGCAGGCTGAAGTCTGGACTTGCACTGCAGTTGCCTCCTCTCCCTGCTCCTGCCACCAGATCTAGTAAGACTCAGATAAGAATCCTGAGGATGGAGTCCTCCTTGCTAGGAGCTGCACCTCCTCGTAGGAACTGGTGGCTAAGAAGGTTGTAGTGGTTTCCAGGTGGCTCTTCCCTGTGGAACCACCTCTCCTGTCGAAGCAGTGGCTGTGAATGACACACAGAAAGAGAGTGAAGGTGCAGCTGCCCACTTACTGCATCCTCATCACTCAAAGTGCTACAAAGCTTCAGCTCTCTTCAGTACCAACAGGGACCCAACTGAGACCATAACTCAGAGAATCACAGAAACAACCAGTCTGGCAAAGCTCCTCAGGATCAGCAAGTCCAACCTAGAACTCTGCTTGTCACTGGATGCAATAAATCAGGAGACTGTGATGCGGTCTGTTTCCTGCAGGAACTGCTTTATTCACCTCTCAGGTGCCTTTTTTAACCTCTTCCACCACCAGTCACACCCCCACTGGGGCATGCGATTGAACATCTACCCTCTACCCCTTGCCATTGGCTCCTGGGTGCCCTTCCTCTGCACCAGCAAACCTGCTGAAAAACATCTCCCCACATCCTGGTACCTCATTGCCTCTCTTGGCTGTTTCTGCTCTAGTCAAGGACAGAGCTGTGCTTCCCAGAAATGGAAACTGCCTGCAGATAAGATTCAGATCAACCACACTGCTCTACAAGATTCACCTTAAACCATCTCCCTAAGCACCACATCCAAACCACCCTGAAACACATCCAGGCCGGGTGACTCCACCACCTCCCTGGGCAGCTCAACTCAGGACAGTGTCTCTCCTGAACCATCAGACTGATTTCATTGTGGGAGAGTATCTCAAACCAAAGACACAAGCAGCCTGCTAAAAAGACCAAAACCCAGTTACTCAGCAGAAGGGAAACCTCCTTCCTCCCCCGCTCATCTGTAGTCTTAAAAGTCACCTTGCACATTGCAGGAGCTTCCTCTGCCCGGCTGACAGCTTGGCAGCCCTGACAAGATCAGTTTGACTTTGGCTGGAGGCTGGAGCCGTGGCAAGCAGATAGCAGCAGAATAAGTCACGCTTGCCTTCCATCCAGCGCTCGCTCTATTTATAGCACATTCCAGATTATGCAAGGATTCCCAGAACACTGCAGCCTCCAGTTGAAAGCTTCTCCCTGCCGAGCATGGCCTCTACCAAGCAATATTTTTAAAAAGCCCCACGGTTAGCAGAACGAGCATCTTGCAGTGGTATTTATAGAAAAGCTGGGGGAGATTTGGAAAACTCCCATCTACTAATGAAGAGCAGCCCCAGCTCATCGCCGTGTGCCTGCCAAATCAGCTGGATTAAATTGTGTCTTTGGAGAAAGCAAAAAGGGTAATTGCATTAAAAAAAAAAAAAAAAAAAGAAGCCTGAAAAGCCAAGGTAAATAGTTCACACGATTGAAAAAAAGGAGATTTTTCTGATGCTTGGGGGAGGAGGTGTTTCAGAAAATACCAGGGAATGGTTTGGAATGGGAAGGATTTAGGACAAGAATATCTGGATTCGGAGGTGTGTCTGAGCAGTCTGATGTAGTGAAGAATGCTCCTGCTCCTGCTAGGAAGGAGCTCTTTACAGTCAGGGTGGTGAAACAATGGCACAGGTTGCCCAGGGAAGTGTTCAGGACCAGGCTGGATGAGGTCTTGAGCAACCTGTTCTAGTGGAAGGTGTCCCTGCCTATGGCAGTGGGTTGGAACTGGATGATTTTTGAGGTCCCTTCCAACCTAAACCATTCTACGATTCTAAACCATTCTATGAGTCTATGCTTACTGTAGAGGGGGTTGGACTGGGTGACCTAGGGAGGTTCCTTCCAACCCAGACCATTCTGTGATTCTGAGACATTGCTACCCCTTCAGCTGACTTCAGACAGCTGGAATTAAATAGCTTCCCCTTCAAGCCACCTTTTGTGCTTGGGGACTATCAAAGGTTCTTCACAAACTGATCATGTTGTTGCCATTGTCAGCAGAGCATTCAGGCCATTGTGTCCAAGTATCAAGTTCTGCAGTGTTTCAGTCCACTGAAAATCACAGAATCACAGGATCACAGGATGTTAGGGGTTGGAAGGGACCTAAGGAGAACATCAAGTCTAACCCCCCTGGCACAGCAGGGCCAGACAATCTAGCAGAGATCACAGAGGAACACATCCAGACAGGCCTTGAAAGGCTCCAGAGAAGGAGCCTCCACAGTTTCTCTGGAGAGCCTGTTCCAGTGCTCTGTTACCCTTACAGTCAAGAAGTTCCCCCCTTGTGCTGAGGGGGAACCTCTGGTGCTTCCAGCATAAATATAAACTAAATGGGAAGAGAGGACAGGAGGAGGGAGAGGATTCTCAGACCTCAACGTAAGACAGATGGGGCATTTTGGGGGTATTTTTGTGGAGTGATCTCACCTATGCTTTTTGTGCCACTTGAATTTTAATCTCTGAAGTGCTATTTTTTTCCACCAACGACCTACGGAAAGAAGGTGATGTGAGCTCCTCAGCTGTCTAATTATCCATCATTAATGGGCTGGGCGGCCACGCAAACCTTCCTGCCTAGCTTTAGAGTCAGAAAGCAGCCAGGGTAGGCAGCTTTAGTTGCCCGAGAGCCTTCGTTTCAGCTCTCGCTTTCCAGACCCTTTCGTTTTCAAGCCAACCCCCTGGTTTTTGCACATCCCCCCCCCAGCTACAGGAATACTTTCCACAAGGTGTGAAGCAGGCTGTTTTTAGCTATCTGTTACAAAGTTAGCAGCGCTGCTATTCTTGCCGGGCACGGCACGCACCATCTATTCCCACACCAGGAGACTATTTAGTAAGGTCATAAGGATGCCCAGCCCTTATCAAACACATTCCCTGGAAACTTGGCAGGGCTTTAATTTTACCAGAATTCAGGGGCGAATTAGCGGTGTTTGGACCGACCTATGTCTCTCAGTGCTTGTGCAGATGATTTGTATAACCAACCTGTAAGGGCAAATTTCCTGGCAGCAGTGTTCCAAGCCTAGCTTTGCTTTGAGTGAATTGATTTAGAATTACAGGGTCACAGGGTGTCAGGGGTTGGAAGGGACCCAAAGAGATCATCCAGTGCAATCCTCCTGCCAGAGCAGGACCAGACAATCTAGCTCAGGCCACACAGCAAGACATCCAGACAGGCCTGCAAAGGCTCCAGAGAAGGAGACTCCACAACCTCTCTGGGCAGCCTGTACCAGTGCTCTGGGACCCTTCCAAGTCAAGAAGTTGCCCCTGGTATTGAGCTGCAACCTCCTGTGCTGCAGCTTGTCCTATCCATTGCTCCTTGTCCTATCCCAGGGAGCAAGTGAGCAGAGACTGTCCCACCATTCCTGACCCCCAGCCCTCAGAGATTTAGAAACATTGATTAGACCCCCTCTCAGTCTTCTGAAGACTAAGCAGCCCCAGGTCCCTCAGCCTCTCCTCAGCAGGCAGCGCTCCAGTGCCCTCAGCATCCTCACAGCCCTGTGCTGGACCTTCTCCAGCAGATCCCTGAATTAATTTAATTCACTAACTTGGGTAGAATTGCTTTGTTTTTGCCCTAGAAGTAGGCTGTGTTCACAGTACCCAGATTCATTTTAGTCTATTTAATAATCTGATAACCAGGGAAAAACCCCAGAGCTTTTCTCATCCTTTTAGAGATGATAACATCAGGACTGGAGGGAAACACAGAGTAATACATGCGAGGACTGGATGCAAATATTTTCAGTGCTAAAAAAGGATTTTGTGTGAGCCAGAGAAACCTAAGCAATAGAAGGGTGGCTCTAAGTGGAGACAGAACCCTGCAGAAAGGATGGACTTGATCAGAGAGCTCTGTCTCTGCTTCCAAGGAGCCGCAGGAGAGAAGGAGGTCCCACACTGGCTTGGCTTCTTGTCCTTTTCCTGACATTTTCCTTAGCTGCTGTCCTGTGGAGTGTTTGTGCAGGGGAGGCATGTTGCCAGGAAACTGAACACAACCACTGGAGAGCTTTGCAAAACTCTCAGTCTGTGCGATCACAGGAGGCTCCTCAAATTATGCTGCCAGGTCTGACCAAACCACATTCAATAACACAGCACTGTCAGAGGGAAAAGCTGGGATCTGCGGTGCCCCTGGGGATCAGGAGTGAGCTGTGAGCAGGGAAATCCTGAACTCAGGGAAGAGGCTGCTTTTTTTTTTTTGAGCCTAAAGGAAAAAAGAAAATTAGGAGCAGAGTTACCTACTGCCAACAGCAAAAGCTGACTATGGCCTCAAGAAATGAATGAGGAGACTCCAATATCTCTGAGGATCCAAAAATGTGGGTATAATTTAGGTAGGAAGCTTAGCAAATACAAATGGCTTTGAGCTGGGAAAGAAGAGATTTAGGCTGGAAATTAGGAAGGAATTATTTAGAGTGAGGGTGGGGAGACACTGGCACAGGTTGCCCAGGGAGGCTGTGGATGATCTGTGGACTGGGTTCACAGAATCACAGAAACATCCTGGTCAAAAAAGCCCCTCAGGATCACCAAGTCCAACCTATAACTCTGCTCTACAAGACCTTAAACCATAGCCCTAAGCACCACATCCAAACCAACCTTACACCACATCCAGGGTGGGTGACTTCACCACCTCCAGTGCTTGACTCGATGCTCTTAGAGGGCTTTTCCAACCCAAACAACTCTATGAGTCTATGGAATAGAGCCTAGGGGTCACCAGGGGCACCAGACACACAGTGTTGGGCAGCACAGACTGTGCAGCAGTGCCCAGGAAGAAGAGCTGGCTGAGCTGCCAGCCTACCCTCTGCTCTCCCTGTTGTGTCTTCTCCCCAGCACACTGCTGTGGCATCTTGCCATTTGCAGCACGTTCTGGCCAGAAGACAGCATTTGGATAGAGCTGCGCTCCAGAAGTCCAACAAAACAAAGTGGCTCAGCCTATTTGTCAGAATAAAATCTTCTCCCAAAGGATGCCCTTTGCTCCAAGTTGGCAGTCCTGCAGAGGACAACCACGCTCACGAAACTGCCTTCCACATCCTGCTCCATCAGAGACCTTTTCTGTGACCTTGAACAGCCAATTGGGTTGCCTGCACTTTGGTTTGCTGCCTGAAAAACATCTGCCTGGGTTCTTGAAGGTAAGGTTGCAAAGCTCTCCGATGCAGTGGTGCTGAGGGCCAGAAAAGCAGCCAGGGACAGAGATATTTATTATTGTTGTTTTAAACACAGCTTTCTGCTCCAGCTATCCAAAACCCCCAGCTGCACCAGAGGTCAAGTATGGGAGTCAGGAAAGGCTATGATAAGAGAGAGCCTTCAAACCCTGCTCTTGGGCAATGAACATGTCTCCTGACACTCAGGCAGCCTCTCCCGCCCGCTAAGCAAGGCAGCAGCATCTCGTCCTGCCGGGCTGCAGAAAGGCTGAGCGCAGGCAGGGCAAGCGCCGTGCCCGGGAGGCTCGACCCGCAGCGCCGAGGCTCGCTGCCTTAGCAGCCTCGGGTGGCGGCAGTCACCTTCCCTGCTCTCCTCCGGTAGAGTGGCAGTGCTGGGCGGGCAGAGCCGAGGCTCGCTGCCTTAGCAGCCTCGGGTGGCGGCAGTCACCTTCCCTGCTCTCCTCCGGTAGAGTGGCAGTGCTGGGCGGGCAGCGCTGCCGCTGCAGCTCACAGCTTCCCTAACTCTGTCTGCCCTCATCCTAAGTGGCAGTGTCAACGCTCGCTCCAAAAATAAGCCCTCCTGACGACCGCCGTGGATGCTCCACAGCCTTACAGGCAGCTTTTTATAGCAAGCCTTTGATGCCAGATACCAAACATTTGCTATTTTTGGCGCAGGGGCTCGGGGAAACGTTTGTGATCTTTAGCCTTCTGCACACGCAGCTCAGGTGCTGCCAGCGGACTCGTGGCTTTGCTGAAAGATCAAGAAACCTGCTTGTGCTGCTCGATATGGGAAAGGGCCTGGAGCACAGCCCTGTGAGGACAGGCTGAGGGAGCTGGGGGTGTGCAGCCTGCAGAANGATTAGCATTGGAATGGGCTGCCCAGGGAGGTGGTGGAGTCGTCCCTGGAGGTGTTGAAGCAAAGCCTGGATGGGGCACTTAGTGCCATGGTCTGGTTGATTGACTAGGGCTGGGTGCTAGGTTGGACTGGATGAGCTTGGAGCTCTCTTCCAGCCTGGCTGATTCTATATTTGCACTTGCCAACCTAGAAAACTGAGCTTGTGCCATCACATGAGTTTTTCCAACTGTTTCTGGGGTTTTAAGAGGTTTTAAGGACTTGTCACTTGTAGGAGTTCTAAGTTGCTGGACAGTTTGATCCTTAGTGTAGCTAGAAAGAATCATTTGGAAGTGAATTAACTGGAGGTGAATTGTAATCATGGGCTGACTTTGGTGTATTTCCTCACTTAACCACTTGGAGAGGACAATTATTTGGTTTATTTATTTCCATAAGAGGATGTGGCATTAATGGCAGATGCCAAATTCACCCCGTGGCAGATAGAAGTTCACAGTTTATTCATAGTGCAGATCAAAGGTGTCCTTATCCAAGCATATAATTTCACAGTCATAATTTAGCTCTAGCACAACTCTACTGAGCAGCTCTAGAAGCTACAGTGTAGGCAGGTTTCATATTATCTTACTTCACATCTGTTCAGTACAACTGGATAACAACAACGTTTTGGCAGCACCAACTGATTTTGTCCTTGCTATCAACAAGGCAGAAAAGTCAGGCTGGATGTGAGGAGGAAGTTCTTCACCATGAGAGTGGTGAGAGCCTGGAATGGGTTGCCCAGGGAGGTGGTCAAGGCCCCATCCCTGGAGGTCTTTAAGGCCAGGCTGGCTGAGGCTGTGGCCAGCCTGATCTAGTGTGAGGTGTCCCTGCCCATGGCAGGAGGGTTGGAACTAGATGATCCTTTTGGCCCCTTCCAACCCTGACTGATTCTAGGATTCTATGATACTTTATCAATATTTGATATAATTTTAGAAGTTGGTTTCACAAGAACCCTGTGAATGGGGCCTCATTTCTTCTTGTAAGTAAATATTGCCCTAAGTACCACTGCATTAAGGCTGCTTAAGGCTGCAAGCAGGATGATTCCAACTTGCCCTGTTTTAGCAGGCTAACTCAAGGTATGTTTTTAGAGACTAGTGAGTGTAATTTCTTCCACAATTACTTTGAAAAGATTGAAAGTCTGAGCAGATTAGGCTCAAAGCCTGGACAGCAATTGCTGTGGCTGAATCCAGAGCTTTAGTTACCTATCCCTTGCAGCAGTTCACTAACACCAACATCCTCTGGTCATTAAGGAAAACCCCAGGCCTTTAGACTTCCCCCCCGCCAAGGCATGCTAATCCAACCAGCAAACTGTTCCTCTTCCTGTGTAGGTAATCTGCTTCTCCTTTGCCATCTGACCATCTGAAATACACAGCCCAGTTTTGAGTACCCTTAGTCACAAATGTAACCTTTACACTGCAACACCACAGTGTGGCATTGTAATGTCAGACACAGCTGAGTCTGGAGTCAGAATCCTGTTTGGACACATCCTGTAGACCAGGTATTAGCTACCTTAAAACTGGGTCTTACAAGTGCTGTTTCATACTGCGGCTGCGACCTCATCTGGGACTCTGAGAAGTCTTTGGGGAGCTTGGTTAATAGTTTCAGCAGGGTACGTGCATTTTCCATTAGTAATCCTACTTGAGATATTGAAAGAGTTCCATATCCATGAACTTCTCCACTTCAGCACCAGCTGTTGACAGAGGAGACAGATCTGCCCATCCCACACGAGGAAGATAGGCAGAGCCTAACAAGACTTCAATTTTGTGTGACCCTCACCTAAAGAAGATAGGTCAGAATGCCAGAAGATGGCAGGAGGCACTTGTTTATCCCACTGTACACACCTCATATCTTCTCCTTAGTATGAACTAGCCTAGATCTTCCCTCCTTCCTCTCCTCCCAATGTATGCTGCCCTAGATCTCTTTTCCAGATGGCTTCTATCACCCTTAACAGTAACACAAAAATAGCCCACTGGTAATTTAAACATTTAGAACCAATTAGCTATGCTTTTGCTTTCATCTCCTCGGCTCCAAATGTCTGTCTATCAGATCACATTGTTCCAGCTGGGATCCTAATGAACAGGAATTTCTCATTTTGGTGGCCCCTAAATTCTATTTATAGAGTCCTTTCCAACAAGGAACTCATCTGTTTGGAAAACAAGGTCTGACTGTGCACAAAAATAAGTTCTAATGAGCCATGTCAGCAAATACCAGAAAAAGGTAGGGCTGAAAGAGGGAAATGAATACTTGAAGCTCATTTATGATTTATGAGTTCAGGGTTGCAATGCAAGTGGCACATAATAGTCAGCAATGGAAATACTCTTGTTTGGAGAGTGAGGGTGAATGGAACTTCAGGCTTGAATAGGTTATTAATAGGTTATTGATCTAACTTATTTTCTGCTACAAAAATAGACAGAGCAAGGTTCAGAAACTGGTCAGCAATAACCAGAAATATCAGCCAGCAGCCAAAGTAGTCCTGCCCAGCTATGCCAATATGGATCTGTGAGCAGCAGTGTGGTGAGGATTGCACATCACTAACTTGTTTACAGTTCCAATGTACACATCAGAGCTGTCACACTCCTGTGTCTTTCAAGCTTTTCAAGGAGAGGTCAACTGGCTCTGGACCCAGGTTGTCACAGTAGTGAAATTTTGTGTGACCTCAAGGGAGAGCAGGGCAGTGTTCTGCATTCTGGGCCAGGGAATCAAAAACTCTCATCAATTTTTAGAAATGGACATTTTCTTACTTCCTACTCTGCCAGTTTCATTCACTGCCACAGCTCAGAGGATAATGACCATCCTGAGAAGGACACAGAGCTCTTGGATTGACGCCAGAAGGACACAAAGATGATCCAAGGGCTGGAGCAGCTCTGCTCGAGGACAGGCTGAGGGAGCTGGGGCTGTGCAGCCTGGAGAAGAGAAGGCTCCAGGGGGACCTTAGAGCTGCCTTCCAGTAGCTGAAGGGATGCTACAAGAGCAAGGCTGCAGAGGAACTTTTGCTGAAGGTGTCTAGAGATAGGACAAAGGGGAATGTTTTGAAGCTGAGGGAAAGCAGGGTTAGACTGGAGCTGAGAAAGAAGTTCTTCAGCACCAGGGTGATAAGACTCTGGGACAGGCTGCCCAGGGAGGCTGTGGATGCCTCCTGCCTGGGAGTATTCAAGAACAGGCTGGATGAGGCCACAAGCAGCTGAGTCTAATTGAGAGGCATCCCTCAACTCCAGGTTGGATCTCTGAGGTCCTTTCCAACCTGAGCCATTTTCGGATTCTGTGAACTTTGCTGACTTCAGAGGTGATGGCCACAGCTGCACCAGCCCATACCTGTGATGCTTCAAGGGAGAGCAAGTACAACCAGTTTGTACTTTGGTACAGCACAGGCACTTTGCAATAAAGCCAGAAAGTGAGGTTCACCTTTTGCTACATTTGCTTGCTTGCATTCTTTCTGTTGCCCTGATTAAACACCACAACTTTACAATTCCTAACCTCTTCAAAAGCGCATGATGAAGTAATAGAAAATTCTTACCCTGAAAAGCTGAAAAGGGATCTGCTTCATCCATAACTGGAAAGTTTTTTAACTCCTTCAGCAGCAGAAGCTTGAGGGCAGATTGTTTTCATCAGCAGGATAAATAAAAGATGAGTTGGCAGGTGAGTGAGGTAGAGATATTTATAACCAGCATTCACTGAAAATGACACTGGAAAGCCTCTAAAAGCCTGACTGAAAAAAAAAAAAACTCCCAACACGCAGAAAATTAACTTGCGCTCCAGGAAAGGAAAGTAAAGGAAGATCACTTAGCATGCCCACTTTCCTGTTAAGTGGCTGGAAAACTACACAGAAACTAAAGTAGAAGTGAAATTGAGAGCCCCTTTTCTTTTTGTAACACAGCTGGCGAAAGGCAGTGACCTTCACTATTTGTGTGAGTTTCACAGAGGCTTCTACACTCTTCTGCACAATGTCACCAGGGAAACTTTTGGGCTACTGACTACCTCCTATCTGTTCTGCCGCAGCCAAGGATTCCAAAGACACTGGGCTAGAAGTTCGTCCGGATGAAGAGTTTTACCTAACCCATAGCGTAGCCATCAGGCAGCTGTGGCCACCTGCAGCTTCTGAGCTGCACCACTACAGGGACTGGACACTCCAGCGATGGCTGAGCAAAGCTTTCCTCAGTTTAGGA
Organism: Psilopogon haemacephalus; assembly: GCA_013396835.1. Classification (NCBI taxonomy): domain Eukaryota; kingdom Metazoa; phylum Chordata; class Aves; order Piciformes; family Megalaimidae; genus Psilopogon; species Psilopogon haemacephalus. The sequence goes on along the minus strand of VWZI01020604.1, from coordinate 899,442 downwards.
AGCATCCTTTCTTCTCGTGCAATTGAAGGTGCTTCAGGAAGCTCAGACAGGCGCCTCTTGGCTTCACTTTCACTCTTGGGTACCTAGCAGCAAACGCATCCCCTTAGGGTACTTGGGCCATTAACACCTGGGTTTGGCAAATGAAAGTTAATCAAAGCCTTGCTCACATCATTCAGCTGGAAGCACCAATAAATCACACAGCACTTTAAAGGCTAGTTTAGGTGACTGGTGGGGGGTTCCTCGCCGTGAGATTTGTTGAGGACCCGTTGGGAGCTCTCCTGCAAAACTCAGATGACATCTTCTGGCCAGCCTCAGCTCTGCAGGTGCCAGGGAAAGGAACGCACTGAAACGGGAACCTGTTTTTGTTAGGTAAACCACCCCAGAACAGTGGGGCGTGAAGCAGTGATGCAAGAGCCACCTCAGAGAAACAAAGACCATTTCAGAGAGCAGGAAGCAATGCACGCTGAACACAAAAAGACCCTGCGAAAGGCTCCAGCAGAGCCCAGAACCCCCTGAGCTGACAACAGGCTGCTGGTTTCTAATGCACCTCCGGAGCCTAAAGGCAGGAAAAACTATTTCCACATCTCCTGACTGATTGGAGAGAAGCACAAAGTCAGAGTCCAAACTAACCAGGCCATTCTAGAACAAATACAGGACGCTGGCAGGGAAGCAAGAGCAGGATGCTTTATAACCCACTCACCTGCTGCCTGGGGTTCCAGGGCCCTTGGAAGTGTTGCTTGTCAAAATTTTAAAGTGCAGAGGGGGGAAATGCGGTCAGAAAGCTCACCAGAAAGCAAACCCTGCACTTTTATTCCCTTTCAGACAAGACAAATGCCCAGCCGTTTGCTTAACCCAAAGAGAAACCATCATTATACTTCCTTTCCACAGCTGCTTGACTCTGTCATTTTTCTCCTCCCAAGTTGCTAAAGATCTTCAGTGAGAGCATTCTGAGTCTCTGACAGCACAGGCTCAAGGAAGGCCCCAGGCAGGCACCCACCACTTGTTGATTGGTGCCCAGAGCAGCAACTAATGCAGTAAGAAATGAGACTCTTACCTGACTGTCAAGTGCAGATTGCTGGCAGGAGCAGCTTGAAGCAGTTCTGTAGGGTAAAGACAAAGCTTTAGTAAAATGTCAGGGGTTTCAGTGGACAATAACACTTCTTTGAAGGTTAACCTCCCAACAACATCTGTAAAGATGAGCAAACTTTTCTTTTTTTCCCATGTTACAAGAGAAACACATGCCTTGGGATCCTCATTTTCTACTGCCCACCGAAGTATGAAGCCTGGGACCAGTAGGAAGTGACAAAATCGCAAGCTGTGCACAGCCCTGCTCTCCATTCTCAGCTCAAGACTCCTCCCCAAGTTAACACAAGGCCTGACCTTCACTGTTGGCCTTTCCCAGGCAAATGAAGTCTCAGTCTCCAAGATGCCAGCCTCGAGGATGGGCACACACTTTAAAGTAAGTCACACCCAAGCGAGCAGAATTTCAGCAACCTCAGTAAGGCTGCGGAGTCTCCATCTCTGGAGACATTCCAATTCCACCTGGATGTGTTCCTGTGTGACTTGCTCTGGCAGGGGGATTGGACTGGATGATCTTTTGGGGACCCTTCCAACCCCTAAAAATTCAGTGATCCTGAGCATAGGTAAATTTTTCCTGCAGTCCCTGCCACTGAGGTCCAAGTGTAATGTTTCTTGAGGCAGACCTGTTTGGCTGATACCAAGGAGAACAGATCTGTTCATTCAATCTTGAGGAGCAGGGCCACCTGCCTCCAGGTTGAATATGGACCAGATGAGAAACCCAGCACCTGAGACTGTATAAACTGCCCAGACCAGAGGGCTTTTAAGGATGCTTCCAGTGGTTGCAGTCCTAGCACTGACTTAGAAATCAGCCTTGAAGAGCCAAAAGCAAAAATGCTTAACACAGTTTGAGCTCCCTTCTAATCAATCTTTGAAAGAGATTATTTAAATGACTGCAAAAGGCACAGAGAATTTTTCTCTGAAGTGCACAAAAAGCCCCAAATCCACATCTACTACCAGTTTATGGCCTGAAATTTCACCATCTTAAGATCTTGAGAAAAACTGAAGTAGTTTTTTAGCCTGCTAAGCTACGGAAGGGTATCATCACTTCTAAGTGAAATGCAGAGAGAAAACCCCTGACAAATGAATAGCCCAGCTCAAGGACATCCACACCAATGCAAGCAGCATGGGCAACAAGCAAGAGGAATCACACAAAAACACACAACCACAGAATGTCAGGGGTTGGAAGAGACATCCAAAGATCATCCAGTTCAGCCCCCCTGCCAGAGCAGGTCACACAGGAACACATCCAGGAAGGGTTATGAATGTCCCCAGAGAAGAAGACTCCACAGCCTCTCAGAGCAGCCTGCTCCAGGGCTCCAGCACCCTCTCAGTGAAAAGGTTTTCCCTTCTGTTCCTGTGGCACCTCCTCTGCTCCAGCTTGCCCCCAGTGCCCCTTGGCCTGTCATTGGACATCCTTGAGCAAAGCCTGGCTGTGTCCTGCACATCTTTATCAGCAGCAATGAGGGCAGCTCTCAGGCTCCTCTGCTCCCAGCCCCAGCTCCCTCAGCCTGGCCTCACATGAGACATTCCACTGCCTGCAGCGGCTTTGCAGCTCTGTGCCAGACCCTTTCAAGCAGTTCCCTGAGGTCCTTCTTGAACAGAGTGGCCTAGAGCTGGACACAATATTCCAGCTGGGGCCCCAGCAGGGCAGAGTATTGGGGGAGAACCTCTCCCAGCCTACTAACCACAGCCCTTCTAATCCAGCCCAGGATGCCCTTAGCCTTCTTGGCCACATGGGCACATTATTGACTCATGGGCATCCTACTGCCCACCAGGACTCCCAGTTCCTATTTCCAAAAGCTGCTCTCCCAACAGGTCAGCTCTCAGTTTAGAAGCCATTGTGCAGCAGCAAAGCTATGACATAGTTGCCATCACAGAAACAAGGTGGGACAACTGTCATGGCTGGAGTACTGCAATAAATGGCTCTTCAGAAGGGCTAGGCAGGGAAGGAGAGGTAGTGGAGTGGCACTGTATGGTAAGGAGTGTTTGGATTGTGTAGAACTCAACAACTGTGACGGTTAAGGTTGAGTGCTTGTGGGTAAGGCTTAAGGGAAAGTGCAACAAGGCAGATGTATGCGGAAGCTTAGTACTGCTGATTCCAAAACAGGGAATCACGAAGTCACTCTCGTGTGACTGAGCTGCAAGTTGTCACTGAAGCCTACAGATACTTCAAAATAACTGTGGAAGAAAACACAGAACCATAGAACTCCTTTGACTGGAAGGGATCTTTAAGTACTGCATCCCGCTCTGGAGCACTCAACACAAGAAGGACATGAACCTGATGGAAGTGGGTCCAGAGGAGAGCCATGAAAATGATTAAGGAGATGGAATACCTCTCATGCAAGGACAGGCTGAGGGAGCTGGGGTTATCAAAATAGAAAAGAGAAGGCTCCAGGCAGACCTAATAGCAGCCTGCCAGTACCTGCAGCAGGCTGCAGAGACCATTTCCAAAGGCTTGCAGGGACAAGATGAAGGACAATGGTTTGAAATGAGTAGAGCAGATTTAGATCGGATGTGAGGAACAAGTTCTGCACCATGAGGGTGGTGGAACAGTGCAACAGGTTGCCCAGAGAGGTTGTTGAAGCCCTATCCCTGGAGATATTTAAGGTCAGGTTCAACAAGGCTCTGGACAACATGATCTGGACATCCCTGCTGACTACAGGAGGGTTGGAGATGACCTTTGAAGGTCTGTTCCAACCCAAATCATTCTATGATTCTATCAAGTTCAGCCTTCAACCTAAGACCACCTTTGACCTAAGACCTTGTCCTGAAAAGCCACGCAAGTGACACAACTTTGTTTCCTAGCTTGAAAAAGAAACAAGGTGGGCAAAACAAAAGTGTCTGCCAAGGTCAGAGTCCTTTGAGAAGCTTTCTTCAGTGTTTTCTTCACATCTAGAAGGCAACTCGTTAAAGCAGCTGACACTGTTAAAGCAAAGGAAGGTTGGGTATTTTCTTTATTTAATTCAATTACAGTGCTTCAATAGGATGCTATTTCCCCTCCCCAAGAACAAAGCCTTTCTTACACTCCATGCAGCTACAAGGATTATCCACCTCTCTATTCACTTGTACCAATCTTGCTGAGATTTCTCGTTTGCTCATTTGGGACATTTTGCCAGCAGGTCCTGTGGAATCAGAACCAGGTCAGCAGTCCTTAAGCTCAGTCGCATTTCAGTGAACTTGTGTCAAAATATTTTTCTTCAGCTTGTACAGTCCTGGAAACCCAGGGAACTTTCACCAAACTTGCTTCTACAAAGTTCTTTTCAAGATTAGTAAGTAACAAGAATATTTTGGAACTTCCAGACCGTAACACTGGTAGCAGCTTATCAGAGCAAGCCAGTGATGGTTTCAGTGTGTTGAGAACAGCAACAGTGCAAGCCTCTATTCATTGTTGCCATAGTAATTTTCAATGCTTTCAGAATTAAAATACACTACAGTCACTGTGATATCATCTCTGTACATCCTGGCAAGGTCTTCAGGCAGCGTCAGCATGGCAGCAAGTTTCTCTGGGTCCACCTCCCCATACTCATTACTCCCAACTGCATGCCTTATCAAATGAGTGGCTATGTTCTGGTCCAGCGAGGTAGTGCCTCTGTTTTTCCTCTGGAGTAACAAGCTGTGCATATAACCCAAATTAACCGGTTTCTCAAAAGCCAGCTGTGGTTTCTGGACATTAAGCTCCATCAGGTGTCCAGCCACAAGTTTTACAACCTTCTCATTAGTTAGCATCTCCCACAGTCCATCTGAAGCAATAACTAGAAACTTGTCCTTGCTTCGTAATTTGTGGTATGTGACTTCAGGCTCTGCAGTTAAATAAGGAGGGGTGTGGTAGTTTGGAGGAACGTACTGATAAATATTTAAAGCCTCAACATCGGAGCTGTTCTCCAGAACGCTATGTTGCAACTCTTTACTCCACTTCAATTGCACATCTCCAAAAGCTCTGGAGGGCATAAGAATCCCCAGCAACCTGTCGTTCACAAACAGTGTTTTCTCCTCAGACCTAGGGTGTTCTCTCTTCAGTCTCCTAATTTCAAACTCATCAAAGGCATTGTGGTCTCGGGTTAGAGGCAGAGTGGACCATGTTCCGTCTTCTTCCTGAACCCCTAAAACGGCTCTGCAGTCACCGGCATTTGCCACGTGCAGGTGAACGCCGTCGATGTGAGCTACGCAGGCTGTGGCACCAGAGAAAGCTACTTGAAGGGCAATATTTCTCATCAGCTCGCTTTCCTGGGGAGCCTGAGCTTCGAGAGATATGTCTGAGTCCAGCCTTTTGAAAGCACATATCATGGCTTCTTCTAAGCTAAAGCCCAGCTCGGTGTCTAGGTCCAGCAAATGCTGCCAGTAAACCCGGAGGTTCTCAAAGTACTGTGAAGTGATTTCCCTATACTCAACGTCGTTCGGGTGCTTGTGCCACTGCAGAATGGGCTGGACTGGCTTCATGCACTCCACAGCCAGCTCGATCTCCTCCAAGGTTTGCCGAGACATGAGGGAAACTGCTATGTAATGGAGCAGCCTCTCACTGACCGCCTGCGCGCAGGCTGCGCCCGCGTGGCCATCGAAGACACCAAACAACATCCCGCTCGTCTGCAAGCAAGTGGCTGCGCTCCGGCGGTCCTCGATGGGGCTGTTGGATGCCAACTGGTTACTTTCGAACCTCAACACTGAATTTGCATTTTTACCATCCAAATCCAGCGTTTTGTGGGACAACTCACCCGCTCGGAGTATATCATTGATTTGTGACTGAGACAACTGGAAGGAGAAATGTTCCTCTTCGGTGGAAGTGTGCCGGAAAGCTTTTTTAAAGGGGAAAGGATCATTTAAGGTGCAGCTTCCAATAGGGTAGAGATGTGTTTTGGAGAGAAGTTTCCATTTTACCTTGTTTCTGTTTGGGACGCAGATGGAGTACAGACGTCCTTTCCCTTGCAAAACAATGCTGTTCCTTGCTGAACTTAAGATCCAGGATGACACAGTTCTTGACATCATAAGCAACTCCACAAGTATCAGCACCTTTCTTCAGTCACACCGAATGTTCTTACAGCCTGGAACACAAGAGCAGGAAAGGTATAAAATTCAGAAAGCTAACAGGAAGCTTCCTCTACACAAGAGCAAGTTGAGAGCTCACAGAAATATTCAGAACTTCTTTTCCAAAAAGGACCACTACAGACAGAAAGGCATCTTAAAAGTGATACAATTTCCATCACTTAACTTTTGGACAGAATCATTAAGGTTGGAAAAGATCTCCAAGTTCATCAAGTCCAACCTTCTGCTCAATGCTTCCACAACCACTAGACCATGTCCCAGAGTGCTACACCTACTAATTTTCTGAACACCTCCAGCACCTTCCTGGGTAAAACGGGACTGTCCCTCCTCAGTTAACTCATCAGAAAAGCTGTTTTCTCTTTTTGAGGCACGCTCTTCCTCACTGAGGCAAGACAAAGAATAAATTCCAGCACTACAAAAAAATGTAATCATAAATCATATAAGAAGAGTAACTGCTAGGGTACAAGTCTGTTAAAACACTCTGAATGCCAAAACCATGAGAAGATCAGCACTCATAGCCTACAGATAAACTGAACCATATGGCAAATTAATGATTTATACGAATTGCCACAATCCCCAAACCCAGGCCAAGGTAGGCTACCTCTTCTATTCTGTCCCAGCTTGCACACTTGACCATTTGGGGTTTTTTACCTTCAGGTTCTAAGGCAACCTTCACACAGGTGGGATTTTTTTCTCAGCTGTAGGCAGGTTCTGCTGCTGGTTCATTCATGCATTTATCATGGCATTGTGCACTTAGATGCAGTGGAAGTTAAGCACAGTTACATCAACAACTTTTAGGAGTTTACAGCTTGGCTTGTTCACTGGAGTGCAGTAACAACAAGCAGCTGCCAACAGAGCTAAAACCTAGGGCACCTTGAACAGCTAAGCTCCTCAGCTGCCATGAAGGAGGCTCATCATTCTGGCCCCTTCTTTAAATACAGTACTCAAGCTGTAAGAAGTCACTAAGTGCAACCAGGTGTTTACTCCACAGCAGAATTTTAACCCATGAATTTTGAAAACTAACTTTAGTAGCTCTGCAAGTGCAACTGCCCTTAAAAGATCATGGCAGCAACCCTGTTTTCCATGACAGTTTTCCATGAGCTCTGCACCTTTCACACAGTCTGTAGCACCACCAGCTCTAAGTCTCAGGCCAAAGATGCGACATGCTATTTGTGGGTTGGTTTTTTTTTTGGCATGACACTTCATGAGAAATAACAAGAGGCCATCCTGGCTAGTTGCATGAGAACGTATATGAAGAAACCAGCAGGAGCTAAAAAAACTTGAAATATTCTAAACAAAAGGCCTACTGATACAACCCAAGGACTGCACTGAAATTCCATTTGAATGACATAAGCAGTGCACCACAAAACATTTCTGGAGTACACTGCCCATGCTTCACACCATGAACAAGCCACTCCAGCAAGGACTCCATCACTCTAACTCTGGGGACCCTATGAGAGTCAGCAGTTTTGCTGCTGATGCCAGGAGAGCAGATGGAAAAGGCAAGGCCAGCTCATTGCTTCAGGCTCACCTGCAGTCTCCCGGGACACTAACATCTCCCTATACAACTGACACCTTTTGCTGTGCTGCGGAGAGAACACAACCACAGTAAGGCCGACAGGAAGGCACCAGCTAAACCCAAGAAGCACCAACAGTGCAAGCCAAGCCTTCATGCTTGCAAGCCTTCCCAGGCCACTTTCCATCCTGTTTTCCTTCTTTCTCTTCCTGCCCTTCGGAGCCACATAAGATCAAAACAATGACAACTTTCATGCTCTTGACTCAAAAAGCGTTCCAAACAAACCTACCCTGTTTACACCAGCTAGCTGATAGACACAGCAAGGGGGTGGTCTTTCTCCTAGCTGCAGTTACCTCACACCGTTTGTGTTTGCCTAAGGTCTGACAGCACCAATCACTCCTGGAGGGCACTTGTGAACCAGCCCTACTGACTGCCAGTCAGGACCATTTTCACATCCTCAGGTTCCTACCCAGTAGCAGTGTGCAGACTCCACTGGTTCTGCCCAGGACACCCACTCGCATTCACCACAAGCCCCATTAAAACCCAGTAGCAGTGCTAATAAAAGCAATGTGCTCAAGCCCATTATGTAAGCACCAATTACATAAACTTCATGTTCTCCACGTGGGAGGAAAGCTCACCTACCCCTTCAGCACCAAAGGGGACACTTCCTCCTCAGCTGCATCAGTGCAGTTACTGAAAACCAAACTGCCTCCAGTCACAACACCCTTGCTGCTGAGCCACTGGGAGCACTGAGAGAAGCATTCACAGAAGAAAGCATCCTTTTTCCAATAAAGTAACAGCCAGCCACTACACTTCATTATATGGACACACCCTCCCCCCCAGTACAGGCCTCTGCATCTTCACCTTCTCCTGATTCATGCCTCCAACACTGCCCCTACCTGGCACACCCCACAATGACCTTACACCCTGCTTCACACCCCTATGACACCCCCATCACACACACACACAGCCCACATACAGCCCTATGACACCCCCATCACACACACACAGCCCACATACACCCTATGACACCCCCATCACACACACAGAGCCCGCATACAGCCCTGCCACAGCCCTACCACACCCCCTGCCTCACACAGCCTCCCCACACACACAGAGCCCCAC